>CAWTZC010001083.1:0-19062 GCA_963919715.1 Microtus obscurus | reverse complement strand
AGCGGGACCATTTAATATAAAACCACTTCCAATGAAGCTGGTATCTCAGCAGCTATTGATTGAAGGAAGTGGAAAGACCTCCTGCAACACCTCCCCCTTTTGTTTAAGTAAGAGAGTTCTAAACCTACTATATTATACAATAAAGTACATTGTCCCTATTCTAACTAGCCAGGACTTGTATAATAAATGGCTTGGCCAAGTCATGGAGAAAAGTAACTATGTTATATGTCTTCAACCCATCATTTGAGAAGGGAAATAATGTTATGGGTAGTTAGGAAGTTCATAAAACAACTTCCCGACCTGCAACAAATCACAGGGACAACTAGCTACCTGGGCAATCACCCAAAGTCACATTTGCAGGCGTTAAACACTTGGCTAAGGCCTATAGTAACCTGACATACCATTTTCAAAGGCAAGCAACTTTTCAAAACTACTCTGCCTGTCTTATGAGATATGATTCCTGTTTTATCCATTGATGCCGCTCTGTGTCTCTGTCAGTGGTTAAGTTATGGGCATTTCTTTGCTAGGGCCAGTTCTGTCAAAAGAAAGGCTCCAGGTGGAGTGTCTTTGATGTCAACATTCTCTGGAATAGAGCTGTATTTGCCAGAGCAATTGTGTCTCACTACCACAAAACTCTGAAGTTAGATTAAAGGCCATTTTCTGACTGTTCTTGAAAGAGGTTGAGAATCATCTATCTATGCTCAGTGTAGTCTCTATGTATCTAAAGCACCTAGATTATCAAAATATAAACTGACAAGCTTAAATACTATTATTCCATGTAATTCTCAATATCCTCTAACTCAAGGAGCTAAACAATAAACATCTGTGTAACAAATGAGGACAATACTCAAATATAACAATTACAAATATATACATTTTACTTGTAAATATCATTAGTATGTGTCAATACATAAAAAATATTTTAAACAGAGGTTGAAACATGCATGCATGCAATAGTCAATATAATTAACACATTCAATATACAAGTATCAATACCAATATGTTTGTCTATAAGTTATACTCACAATTACAAATCTATTATCCTCACCCTCTTTTTTTTTTTTTCAAAACAGTCCCTGAGCTTATAAATTCCTCCCCTCCCAACCCCTAAATGATGTCCCTAAACCGGGGGACAAACTTTACTGGGAGAGGGAATAAATGGTCCCCCTCTATAATTACTTCAGCTGTCATGGCGATGTTTCTTTCTGAGGATCCTGTGAGTAAAATGATGGTTAAATTTCAAGATGTTCTCTTTAAAATTGCAAATAGTCTCTGAGTATTTTGTGGAGGTCTAGCCAGAATGTTGTACAAAGGTCTGCACCATTTCAGCTAACCAAGTTGGGATCTTCTTCATGCAGCTGTGGTACCCAAAACAGGTCTTACAGCTGGCGCTATCAATATCCCACGTCATATCAACCAGGTGGAGGTTGTTGTTGTGGCCCATCTTCCTGAAACTGCACAAATGTCACTTCAGAAAAAGGGCTATTTATTTATTGTAAAAAACTTAAACATTAATGTAACATATATATGGGCATATATATATACATATATTCAATGAAGGAAGCATGATAGATATATTCAATAAAAATATATGAATTTGAAAAGCAAAGATGTTTTCTAAACTCCATATTTCTTTCTGTCATATCCATAAGGCTCTTCGACATGACCCAGAACCTCCAAAACTCTGGGTTTTCTCTTACTAACAGGCTTGGAATAACTAACTCGAGTCCAACTTCAAAACCAACTCTATAAATTTAGAAATATGGTTTTAATGAGTGTTTTCTGTGAAGTTAAAACAGAACCTCTTGATTCATATATGTTTTTCTCACCACCTGTCATGAATATCATTGTGGTTGCAGTTGTCCATTTCTCTCCTTTCCAGAAGTTTCTCCTCTTCAAGTGAGCTTTATTAATTTTGATGATATCCACATTTTTCTTCTCCTGGCAGAAACAGAAGCAAAACCCCTTCCCCATTAGCACATCTCCTGGCTTCCATTGAGAGGTCTGGCACATCTGCGAAATAAATTGGTTGGTTGATTCAGCAGACTTTCCCATTGTCCAATGTCTTTGCTGCTGTGGTTCCTTTCTCATTGGCGTTAGAAAATTCCAAGGTTAATAAGCATTATGTAATCTATTTCTGAGGGTATTTTAGAATTCCCTTTCTGTTTTATTTCAGCATATCAACACCATAAGTAACATTTGATCTTTCTGTTCTTCAACCTGTGGTTTAACTACATTTATACCTGTAATGTGTTTTATATTATAATAATCAAAAACGCATTTCATTTTCTTGAATACATGTACTGGATACATTATCTGTCTTTATTTGTACAGTATACCCCGTATACCAATAAATGTGTGATTACAGATCTGCCTTTTCTGGCTCAGGGCAGTAGCCCGCTAAAACCTAATTGGCTCTATGGTGTGGTGTACATATTTTAATTTACAGTTACATAAAATGAACACATCCATCTGCCAGATTTCATTTTTCTTGGTACCCTTTGAACCACTCTACGATGTTCCCAAGTTACTGAAAGAACAAGTGGACATCTCTTTATAATATCCTTAACTTTACCTTAAATATTGAAGAATTCTTTCTTTAGCCTTTACTATTACATGATGCTTTTGCTGAGAATTGAGGCCTGCAACACCCTTCCAATCAATAATTGATCAATCAGGTTGGTGTGCTGGACCAGGCAACCTGTATGACCATATTATTATTATTACATGAACACCCAACTACAATTATGTCCTGTACCTGGATAAACAATAGAAGTCAACTCTGTGTCCATCTAGTATAAATTCAGCGGTTTTAATATGAAAGGCCGCTCTTTCTGCATATTGTGAATCTATAACTATATTATGAAGTTCTTTAAAAATCCCTTAGCACCATAAGAATACATAATAATTCTACCTTCTGACAGAATTGCAAGGGCTTTGTTCCACCTTACTCAATTCATCTACTTCCTTAACCTCCAGTTATTTGGCATCAGTATAGAGCTCGGGCTCCAGTTATTGAGCATCACGCATTATAATTTGAGAAGAATCCAAGAAGTTCTCTTTGTGAAGATTGATTCTACCACTTTTGGGATAGTTGCTATTAATTTATAAAAAAATTGCACAAGCTCTTGCCTAGGTTCATTGTCTTCACTGCTTTTGTTTCTTCAGTGGTAACTGGCACTATAATTTCTGCTGGGTCTATACCTGCTAGTTGTTGAAGTCTCAGCTTACCTTTTTATAATCAGTTCAATTTTCCTTAAGTTTTTAATTTTTAACTTAGTTTATGCAGGTGTAATTATCCATTCTAAAATAATATCTTCCCTCTGCATTAGAATCCCTGTGGGACAGATTCTGAGAAGGCAATATGACTAGGATGCAGCTAAGATTTGGGTTCACCTATCCATGTGCTTCCTGTAATTTTTTCCTCAATCATTTGTCAGTTCCTTTTCTGTGTTTTATCGGTTTTCTTGGTTTCTTCTAGTCTTTATCACATCTAAGGTTTTGTTTAAATGAACTATTAGATCAGGTGTTATCCCAACAGCTAGTACGTGGACTGAAATGTCTCCCCGTGAATCATTAATCCCATTTAGGTCTCTCCCTAATTTGTGCTTTGTGTTTTAATTTTCAATAATTCTTATTTCATTAATTAATAAAATTTCCTCTTGAATCTTTTCGGGCAATTTTAATCCCCACCTAAATAGTTTTCTTTACTTCTTAAACATCTTTCTAAAATATCTTTATTGAAATCTTATTCATCTATATAATGATAAATTATGGACTTGGGAAATTGTTTCTGAATTATTTCCAATGCTTACTTACAAAATATTGGCACAATATAGGACTATTAAAGCATACCCTGTGGGAAGACAGTCCATTGATACTTAATGAACTATTATAAGTAGCACCGTGAAAGGCAAATTTTTTTCTATCCTTTTTTTACTGTATAATAAAAAACATCTTTCAAATCAATATACATAAGAATCTTTTATAATAGAGAAGGCAAAATTCCAGATTATGGTGGGCCCATAGGTTGAATTACTTTGTTGACAGCTCTTAGGATCTGTCACCATTCTCCATTTACCAGATTTCTTTTTACAACAAACACAGGAAATTCCAAGGGCTGGTTGATTCTCTTCAATATGGTGAGCATCTAATTGCTCTTGCACCAGCTGTTCCAATGCCTGTAATTTATCTCCAGCTAGAGGCCACTGTTTGATCCATATTGGCTTCTCAGTTAGCCATTTTTAAAAGGTAGGGCTGTTGGTACCTCTAAAGGTTTGGTATTTGCTACTATGTTTCTTGTACAGCCTGAATGGCTGGTGACCTTTTTCCATAATACCTCATCATATCTTTCCAGAATTATGGTTCCTGGAACTGCAGGAATGTTAATCTGGGTATTCCATTGCTGTAACAGGTCACGGCCCATAAATTTATTGCAATATTGGCTATATATGGCCTTAGTCTTCCTATTTGCCCTTCAGGCCCTGTGCATTCCACCCATCTTGTGCTTTGTTTATACGATGATAGGAGTTTCCAATTCCCAGAACTGAACATCTACCTCTTGAAAGAGGCCAATTTGGATGCCAAGATTCCGGGGGCAATAATACTTACATCCGTTACCTGTGTCTAATAAGCCTTCAATAAAAGTGCCATTTATACAGACTTTTAGCTTTGGTCTTTTGGTCGTTAATAGAAGTCTGCCAAAATATCACGTTTACTCTGTCCTACTGGGTTTTTTGACTCATCCTCCACACGTAATTCACCATTTAGACTAGTATTACTTTTTACAGCAGAAATTGGAGCTTTTAGATTTCTTGGTGAGAATGCCGTTCTCCACTGTGACTGGGAATGAGTGGGCCACCTGTTGGCTTGGGGGCCTGTGAGAGGCCCCTCAAGAGTTTCCGATGGTATGCACGGGTTGCCTTGTTTTGTCTGTTGTTGTTACCCATTCGTTGGACCAATGACAGCCTTTACCCATCTCTACATATACCTGAAGGCCTAGGTCCCCCTATTTTTGGTCATTCCCAGAGAGGAGATATTATTCCTAGAAATTCTGTTGCCTACAGTCCCTTTTCAGATGTCCTAATTTACCACAATTAAAACACCTGGCAGTTTGATGTGTCTCCTCATTGCTGTGGAAATCGCTTCTTTCTACCCAAGATTCATCATTATAGCTAAATGTCTCAACATTCATCGTATGCTGAATCCATTCATCCAGTAGGTGCTGATCTAGACTTTAAAGGGCCCAATTATCTTTTGCATTCTATGTTTGCATTTCTCAAAACGCTGAGATTCAAGAAGTATTCGTATCTGGAATTCAAGGTCTGTTACCCCTACTGTCCAGGAGCCTTAATTAATCTTTGCAAAAAGTTAATAAAGGGTTCTCTCTGTCCCTGCCTAATTCTGTATCACTGATTCAACCCTTTCCCTTGCATGGATCTTTGTATCCTATTCCAAGCATTTGAAGCTGCTTGGTGACATAGATGCAGTACTTCATCGTCATAAAGAGCTTGGACCTGTGGATCAGCGATATTCTCCTGCCCAAGAATTTGATCTTGGGAAACCTCGACACCTTTTGCTCTTCCTTGTCTGTTCCATAAGTGCTTTGGATTCCTTCTCCTGAAAATAAATTCCAAACATCAAGGAAGGTCCCTTATCTAAAACTGCAGACACTAGCTGATGGAAATCATAGGAGGGTAGCTCTAGCATTAGAAGCCCAAGTCCTTATCATTTCCTTTACATATGCATTTTGCAAGCCAAAATTAACAATAGCCTGTTTAATTTCTTTCAGATCATTCATTGCTATTTGCATCCATCTAGCTTCTCTGACTCCCTTTGAGCCTTTAGAAGTTGACGCTTTGTCAGAATTAAGTGTAGGGTATGCCGCTAAAACCCTGGGTAAGCCAGTTCTAATAGCTGGTGTTGGCTTACCTGTATCCTGTCCTTGTGCCTTATTACTCTGTTCACCAGTTCCAATAATTTTTTCAAGCATTTCAAGTCTTTTTTATTATTGTGTTTATTATTGGCTCTTTTGAATCCTGAATCTCCTGAATCTCCTGACCTGCATGAGTTCTTGAGAGTACCATAATCTTCCTAAATGATAGAATATTCAAAAAGAATACTAAAACATAGTAACCAGTAAATTAAGTTATCCTCATAGTCATATAAATTTTGCATGATTAGACCCATTGTATTGGTAGCCCGCAAAATCAAGTGTTGGAAACAAACTTGCCATATTACCTATTATCCAGCTGGCCTCGAACTCACGAATCCGCCTGTCTCTGCTTCCCGAAGTGCTGGGATTAAAGGCGTTGCACCCACCACCGCCTGGCTAAGCCTTGAACTCACAGAGATCCACCTTTCTCTGCCTCCCGAAGTGCTGGGATTAAAGGCGTATGCCACCACCACCTGGCCGGCCTCAGAGATTGTCCGCCTCTCTGGATGTTATGGGCCTGAAGGCCAAGTGTATCTCGGAATCGGCACTGGGGCCTATGTCCTGAACTAACAGCCAGTGCGTGATATCGGTTAAACTGCTGGCTCCATGCTCAAGGCACAGCAGCTACAAGGCTGCCGCAAAGCACAAGCCACACGACCACAAGGCGCAAGCCCCGGCAGAGGAAGGAGGGCTCGCTGGCCAAGCGAACTTGCAGCTGGCAGCTGAGGGGGTGGGTCCTACAAAGCCAAACATTCAGCCGGGCGCCAGGTAATGGTCGTAAACCACGAACAATGCCACACCGGTTTGGAGTTATTACTATTAGGGTAGTATTTATTTAAAGAGGGAAAACTTACAGATCATGAAGTCCCAGACAACAGCACTCTCTGCACACTAGAGAAAGAGTCTAGTCGCCAGACGAGCAGGAAGCCAAGAGAGCGTGAGCGGAAGGAAATAGAGCTTTATGAATGGAGAGAAACCACGCCCCAATGGGCTGGTATCTCAGCAGCTATTGGTTGGAGGGCAGAAAGACCTCCTGCAACACATATGTTTAATCCCAGCATTAGGGAGGCAGAGGGCAGTTGGATCTCTGAGTTCAAGGCCAGCCCTGGTCTACAGAGTAAGTTCCAGGACAGACAGGGCTACACAGAGAAACGTCATCTCAGAAAAAAAAATGAGCTGAGGACAGGTGAGCAAGTGTATGCTTATGTAGCATGTTACGTGTGTGTAACTGTATGGTGTCCTCATGCACCCACTCTGGGGAAGCCAGAGGTTGACATTACATGTCTTCCATTGTTCTCTGCCTTATTCTTTTTGTCTTCTTGAGAATCTTATACATGTAAACAATGAAATATGTGGTCAGATATGTCCCCATGTCCCCATGTTTCCTCTTCCAACTCCCTCCACTACTTGGTCACCTCAACGCCCATTCCCCTCACTATTTCATGTCTTGATTTTTTCTCTCTCAATAACTTCAGTAAATCCTCGTTGGTGCCCACCCCATATGTACAAGGGCATGGAGCTCCCACTGGAGCATGAGACTCAAGGACATGGCCACATCCTCAAAAAAAGAACGAATCGCCTTTACCAGCAGTGGTCAGCTGCCAATGGCTCCTCACTAAGGGCGGGCCTGGAGAGACCCCATCTCTGCCACTTCCATCCAGCTTTGATCGAGAGCTGCTGTGGAATTCACGTGTATGTGACAGCCATGCTCTGTCATCCAGAAGACAGCACTGGTGCGGGAGAATTGACTGTATTCTGCTCAATCATGTTTTAAATAAATGCTGATTGACCAGGCCAGAAATATAGGCGGATCAACCAGACAGAAAGTAGAGGCTGGGCAATGAGAACAGAGAATGCTGGGAAGGAGGAAGCCCATTCCTCACCAATCCTGCTTAGAACACCGAAGAAGCAGGATGTGACCTGCCCTGCTGAAAAAGGTACCGCAGCCACCGGCTAACATAGATAAGGATAATAGGTTAATATAAGTTATATACAAGCTAATACAAAGCCCTGAGCTAATGGGCCAATCCAGTTTATAACCTAATATAGGACCTCTCTGCGTGATTTCTTTGGGGTTAAATGGCTGCAGGAACTAGGCAGGACTAAAAAAAAAAAAAAAAAAAAGAAACCCCAATGAGCAGGCCCCTCATGTTACACGCATTCACAAACCTCCTGTCCCCCTGTCTTCCATTCTTCATGCTCCCTCTTCGTTGGTGTTTCCTGAGCCGTGGGAAGGGGGTAATATCCACCTTTGTCTGTGAGACAGGGTCTCTCACTGAACCTGGGGCCCATTGATGAGGCTAGACAGGACAGCAAGCCTTAAGGATCAACTTGTCTCTGTCCTCCCTGGCCCCCAGCAGTGACAATCACGTGCTGCCGCTTCATGCCTGGCTTTTCATTTGAGTGCTGGGGGTCTGAGCTCAGGTTCTAATGTTTACATAGTCATACTTTGGCCACTGAGAGTCTTCTCCCCCGGCCCAGTTCTCGGGTTTGAGGGTGGTCCATTGGGTTTGTTTTTTGAGACCATCTCATGTGTCCCAAGCTGGCCCCCAAGTCACAGTGGAGTTAAAGTTAACCTTGAATTGATCTTCCTGCCTCTACTTCTCCAAGGGTTGCATACGACGTATCCCACTATTGTAGGTGGCAAAGCATTATTTTTTTGTGATAGAATTAAATGTATAGTTATCTCAATGCAAATTTCATTCACACATACACTGGAATTATCAGACGGGGACGTGACAGGCCTGGGCAGGGTCTAGGAACAATCACTCTGAAACTGAACTGCCCCTCAAAACCCAGTTTTCAGTAGGAAAAGTGCGGCATCCAGCAGTGAGGATCTTAAAGAGGTACAGTCAGGTCATCTGAAGAAAAACTGGCAGATCCAATGCCCCTTCCGGTTCTGGAATTTAAGAACTGAGATCTGGCCTTCAGCCCATCTCTGTTCCTTGGGACTTGGCCGCCATTTGAGGTGCAGACCAGGATCCAGGTTTCCCTCACTGCCCTCCTCAACCGTTCCTGACTTCCCATTCATCACAGGATCCCGAGAAACCCCATAGCGACCACATGTGACTGGGATCTAGAGCAGTGTCTGGCTCAGCACCTGTGAGAGAGGCTGCTTCTTAGTAGACGGGAACTAACAAAGACCACGACTGGACCGTGTGCAGAGTGAGGCTCCAGAGGTTGCAGTGCCCAGCTTTCAGAGCGCCTCAATCCTTTTTTTTTTTTTTTTTTTTTTTTTTAAAGATTTATTTATTATGTATACAACATCTCTGCCTCGATGTATGCCCGCACGCTAGAGGAGGGTGCCAGATCTCAGTACAGATGGTTGCGTGAGCCACCATGTGGTTGCTGGGAATTGAACTCAGGACCTCTGGAAGAGCAGCCAGTGCTCTTAACCTCTGAGCCATCTCTTCCAGCCCCCAGAGCGCTCAATCCTAAAGGGAATTCTGAGCCACACTTCCCCTCAAGGCGCAAGGATTTATTTGAAAGAGAAGGTGGAGAAGGGCGGATGCAGCCCGCGCCTCTCTAATCCCCAGTGCTGGGAAGAGAGATTGTAAGAGTCAGATGACGGAAGACTCCAAGAAACGGTCTGCCAGGGCACAGTGGGACTGCCATTTGTGACCCCAGGAGCCTGACAGAAAGCACAGCACCAGCAGGAGCTCCAGACAGAACAGAGTCCCAGCACTGATTGAGAGAGGTGAGCACAGGCTCCCACCCCAACCAAGAAGCTATCTAACTGGTACCGCTGGCAAAAGGGAAGACGGGTTTTCCCCAATGGAGTGTCACTGGGGCATCAACCACACTCGAAGGAGGTTCCTTGTTCAGGTTCCTAGCCACGACAAACTGAACCTTCAGGGTTTCTCTGTGTCATCTTGGCTTCTTGGCTGTCCCTGGAACTCATTCAGTAGGCCAGGCTCACACTGAACTCTACAGATACCTCCTCCTGCCTCTGCCTCCCCCACATGCTAGGATTAAAGGCCTCCCCTCACTCACCAACACATGCTTTTGTTTAAACCAGAGAAAGAATATGAAATTGGGTGTTGTGGGTAGGGGGTCTTGGATGAGCTGAGAGAATATAACCAAAATATATACAAAAATTAAAATAGAAAACCCCTTGGACTAGATGGGGAGCAGTGGTCTTGAACCAATCTGCTGTATATATTCCTCCTGCCAACAGTCACATGTGACCAAGGATACCTACCACCTACATGTTTCCTGCTAACAGTCACATGTGACCAAGTGTACCTGCTGCAACATGCCTCCTGCCACTACGGTCGCGTGTGACCAAGGGGTACCTGCTGCATACATGCCTCCTGCCAACGGAGTACCACGTGTGACCATTATATACATGTCTCCTGCCAAAGGTCATGTGTGACCAAGACAACCTTGAATGTTGCCTACACAAAGCAGACCTTACTTAAAACACAAGGCATCTTGGGGTTTTTTTGGTTTAATTTTTTGTAAGTTGACTTGTGCTAGAGCACAAACTTTTTAGATGATAACATCATGTCACAAGTCTGGACACCTCTCATTTTGCAGGAGACCGGCAGGCGAGAAAAAGCAGTACAGAACCACAGAAGGTCCAAATTAGTGGTCAGCCCTTAACTGTGGCTGTCCTGTGTTGCTGCATCCTTACCAGCTGAGATTCGATTTCTACAGCCACGAGACGCCAATCTGGGCAGAATCGTGAGGTCGCTCACTCCATCCCAGTCCTTGTCTGTGGCCTTGGTCGTCTGATTCTTGGTGCCAGAGTGCAGACATGGGTCTGTCCCTGATGAGAAGGAACTGGCTTTCTTTTCCCAGCATGGAGGAAGCAGAGGCAGGCAGAGTCCCTCAGCAAGTGCCCAAGCCCCGGTCCTGCTGGCACAGCCAAGGCACAGGGAGTAACGGTAAATGCTTTGAAAGATCTCATCTTTACAGGACATCAGGCAGGGTCTCTGGCTTCCATTGGGGCCAAGAGAGCCACTGTACTGTTCCTTTCGGTTGAATCAAATAAAGCCAACCCATTTGGGTTCGTTATAGGCGCTCAAGAGGCAGAGGCAGGAGATCTTCGTGAGTTTGGAGCCTGCCCTGCTCTAGTTCTACATAATTCCAGGCCACCCAGGGCTACATAGTAAGACCTGGTTTCAAAAGCAGCCAACACATTTATAGATATTTTCCGGTTCTGAGGCAGTAACTAGCGGGAAATACAAAGAGTATCTTCTCTATGTTGGTTAGAAACCTCTGGGACCCCAAGTCAAAATGCAGACAATGACTAATGATGTCTTTACGGTCTTAGCCTGGGCCCCAAAAGCAACACTGGAGAAGGACTAACACAGGTGGTTTTCTTCAGGAGAAGTGAACCCATAGGAGGGCAGGGAGGGGAACTAGAGAATTAGGAATTAGGGAAAGAATGAACAGGGATGTGGAAGCTACCCTAGGGTACCGAATCCTTCTGAGCACCTGGGACTCTGTTCCATTAAACACCTTCAGGGCAAGATGCAAGATGGAACATGGAGTCTTTAATCCCTCAGCTCCCAATCTCCCAGGACTCAAACAGATGCTGAGATAAATAAGTAAGATGAAATACAGAGACAGAGGGAAACAAAAAAAACACTAGGATTCCTGTTTGTTTATTTATGGTTCATTCCCAGCACCCAAAACAGTGCCTGACTCATAGCCAGTGGCAAAAGAGCGCTCGAACTGACAGCTGAAGAGATGAAAAGAAGTGGATGCAGATGGGCTTGGAACTCGGGGCTGTGATTTCAGTGCCAGAGAGACTGGGACTTGGGTTACTTGGCATTAGTAGTTAGGGACCAGCCTGGACATTATGATGAGATTCCATAATGAAATCCTCTGCATAGCTGTGTCTGCTTGTGGGTATATTGGATCAGGCTAGTATGTAGCTGTGTCCTCTTAACTGGAAATTCCCTTGTGGAGCAAGGAAGGAAGCTCAGAGAACTAGGAAGCTAATGATGCTTACAAGCCTCGGGGAGCTCACAGAGAGTTAGGGAAACAAGTGGTTCAGCTGGACAGCGCACCTTGCTGCTAAGTCTGGCAGTGTGGAGAATTCAAGTCCCAGGAACTCATACAGTGGAGGGAGAGATTCAGTTCCAGGAAGTTGTCCTCTGAAGCCTTCACAGACACACACACACACACACATACACACAACACATACATACACACAAAATATATCATACAACACACAAACATGCATCCTCACACACACTATACATGCCACATACAAACACACATCTGCACACACAACAAACCCATCAACAAATAAATATCTTTCAAAACTTAAACACGGGCTGTTCTCTTAGTTAGGGCTTCTACTGCTGTGAAGAGATACCATGACCTCACTCTTATAAAGAAAAAATTTATCCGAGGGTGGTGGCTTAAATAGTTTCAGTTTTCCATTATCATCACAATGGGGAGCATATACATGCACGCAGACATGCATGGTACTGGCTACATCTTGATCAGAAGGCAACATGCCAAGTGCTTTGGGACACTGGAGCAGTTTGAAGATAAGGAGAATCAAGCCCCACCTCCACGGTGATCACACTTCTCCCCCACCCCTTTAACGGAATCCCACCTTCTAATAAGTCCGCTAACGGTTTGAGGCCATTTTCTTTCAATGGAGGGATGGCTGGTTGGTTAAAGGCACTTGCTGTTCTTTCAGAAGACACAGGTTTGATTTCCTGGACCCACACAGCTCACTGTCTGTAACTCCAGTCATCTTCCTCTTCTCCCTCTGCAATACTGCCTCATGTTGCTCATTCCTTTCTGCAGGCTTACATCACTTCTGCTACCTAGCAAGTTTGACACTAACACCTACCTGAACCTTGTCTCCACCCCAAAAACTTTCCTCTGAATTTCGGTTGTATACTCGTTTCCCAGCCAACTTACTGCTAGTGTTTGGTCTTCTGCTTTCCTTTAGCCTCAAACGCAGCTGTGAGCCTCACACTCTGTCATATCATCGGAGGAGGTGAGGAGAGGCGGCCAGCTGTCTCTGAGCTGTGAGAAATATGACAAACCACCTCCTGCCCCGCTCCACAAAACCCTCCTGGGGTTTCTATTTATCACTTTCAGCAAAACGGTACATAAATTGCCTTCCATTTCTCTTGCTGGCACTCGGAATATAACGGCCATAAAAGCAGCCTCCAGATCTCAAATATATATAAAAAAAAAAAAAAAATCATATCGCACGCCCTACACTGATAAGGTACTTCATTGGGGCAATGTGAGCTAGGGAATGCGGTTCAACTCTCTAACCCAAACACCCCGCCAGGGTATCATACTTTAAGGAATCCTGTCACGTGAATACATCCTATTTCAGAAGGTGGTAAGGCAGCTAGCCACATCTGCCTCCAAGGACATTGTTGATGACAGGAGCTGCCACCCCTGTCTGTCCAAGCAGTCCAAGTTGCTCCCTAACTAACAGATCTTTTCCATAGCACTAAGTCGGGCTTGGGTTTCCATCTTAGCGGCTTCATCTTGCAAGGCTGAGGCAGAAGGTCATGAGTTCAAGGGCCAGCCCTGAGCTCACACAAATCCCACTTCTCTTTATATACACCTAAAATGCTAGGCAGTCAGTCAGAAGCAGGTGAATCTTGTTTAGGCCGCCTGGTCTACTTCCAGAACAGCCCAGTCTACCAGAAACCCTGTCTCTAAAAACCAAAAAAAACCAAACCACCACCAATGTTCCTTCCATGTTATCCATTCTCCTGTCAGGCCGAGGATGTGTATATTGCCCCTCAGGCCTGTTGTTTATTCCTGTCCCTCTTTTCAGAAATTTGCATACCTGGCACGGTGACTTCCACACCTGTAATCCCAGCACGAAACTTGTTTAAGTTTACTTTATTTCATATGTACCAACCTTTACTACTGCCACAAAGTACCTGAACTTATCAGCCAGTGTGGCCTGCATCTGTAATCTCAGTGCTCAGAAGGTTAGAGACAGGAGGATTACCTCAAAGTCAACCCCAGCCTGGGGGTGAGAGAATGGGACTTTGTATTAAAGAAAAACAGCACAAATAATCTAGAAAAAAACTAGCATAGTAAAATTCCCATTTGTAATCTCTGCTGTGGGGGGATACCAAACTACATGAGCTGAAGGTCCTAGCTTGGGCTCCACGGGTAAAAAGTGCTTGTCCCAAGCCTGAAAGATCTGGGTTTGATCCCTGGGACCCACATGGCAAAAAGAAGCATCCATCCAAGTTGTCCTGTACACACACACACACACACACACACACACACACCAACAACACAATCATGACAATTTAAAAAGAAAAGTAAAATTCTCCCAAGTACCATCAAAAATTGTTTACAGATTTCTGTTCAGAGAAGTAGAATCATTGAATTATTTACTTCTACCCGCGCTTGTTTTCAGTGCCCAACAACCATCTGCTCCCCCAAAACTATAAGGTTACATCTCTTGCCCTTTTTCACGTCGCTCAACACCTGCAGGAGATATCCTATACATAATACTAACAAAGCGCTCATACAAAAGAAAATAAAATAAAAATCAAAAAAATATAACTAGATGGTACTGGTGCTCTTGGGAGGAGTAGAGGAAGAAGAGATCAGGAGTTCAATTGCCCTGCTACAAAAGCACCCACATGCTCTCAGAAAGAAAAGAGTATACCATTCTCCTAACTGTAGATCACACAGGTACATCCCTTGAAAGAGGAGACAGTAAGAGAACAGGTGAGAAATTGCCAAAGACACACCATACCACATGCATACAGTCCCCACGAGGTCGAAGAGGGCATCAATCCCTCGATGTGTTGCTTGTTCTAATCTGTAAGCTTCCATCCCTATAGAGCCATCCTCTATCCCCCACACTCAGACAAATTTAAATCACATGTTTTGAATAAATTAAGGGTTCAATAATGTACTTAATTATAAATCATTTATTTATTATAAAATAATCATAATTTTTATTATGTGATTATGAAACAAGTACATTGACTTGTTAATCTGGAGAGAAGTTTAGGAGATGTGGATAGGTGTTTACTCCTCATTATAAAATGATATTTGTAAATTACATGTTTTAGCTGTGGTTTGAAGTGATGTGTCTTTGCTGCATCCATGATGACAAACAACTGGAGGAAAAAAGATTTGTTTAAGCTCATGGTTTGAAAGGTGCATCCACCATTGTGGGAGCTACCTCATACCGGTGCAGAGCAATGCTGCTTGCTCACTCTGGGCAGACTAGGAGGCAGACATGGACAGGAAGTACATCATCTATAACCTCAGGGCCACTCCACATTGTCCGCTTCCTCTCAAGGATAGTCCACTTTTATTCTACAAGCTCCAAACCAATACCACCTGCTGGTGACCAATTATTTCAACATGAGCCTGTAACACACTCCACCCATTAGAAAATCCCAATAAAAACAACTGCAAAAGATCAGTCAACAAAGCCCACAAAAGCCAGGCCCAGAAATGTGCCAACAAACCCTAAGTTCTGGGGTTAAGTAATGAAAGTTAAAATCCTTTATTAAAGACTCCTGGATGCAGAGTTGA
Organism: Microtus obscurus; assembly: GCA_963919715.1. NCBI lineage: Eukaryota > Metazoa > Chordata > Mammalia > Rodentia > Cricetidae > Microtus > Microtus obscurus. The sequence goes on along the minus strand of CAWTZC010001083.1, from coordinate 3,614 downwards.
AGCTAAGGTTCTGTTTGCTCTTCCAGAGGAGAATCCTTTGGTTCTCAGAACCCACATCTAGCAGCTACAGCTATCATTAACTACACTTCAGTGTCCACACACACACACACACCCCCCCACCACACCTTCATTCTTGGCTACATAGTGAATTCAAGGCCAGCCTGAGCTACTCCAACCATCAATCATCAATCTAAGAGCCGTTGAAATAAAATCCAGATTATGAATTGTCACTACACAGATGCAACAATAAAGACTGTTGTTTTCAATTTTAAAAATGAGAATAATGGAGAACAAAAAACTAATAAAAGAAAATGTGATCAGTCTAACGTGTCTCTGTGAATGGGGTTGCTGGCGGCTCTTGCAGAACCCAGGTTCTATTTCCAACCCAGTAGCTCACAATCATCTGTAACTCCAATAGGGATTACCCCACCCCCAGCCTCTCCTGGGCACCGTTTGCTACGACTTCATGTAGGCAAAAATACTCATACACTAAAATAAAATAAAATAAAATATTGTTGTACACACCTTTAATCCCACTTGGAATCGGGGCAGGTGGATCTCTGTGAGTTGGAGGCCATTCACGCCTACTCAAGCAAGTTCCAGGCGAATCCTGTCTCAAAAAAACCAAAAATAAATAAAATAAAATAACACTTCATCTAAAAAAGGTATCAAAAGTCCACACATCACACCACCCCCTTCCCACCACTCCCCACACACATACACCACACACACTCACACGCAGAGTCACACTACATGCACACTCATACATGCACACTCTCCCACACACATACACACACACAAAATGACACCATTGCTACAGCATAGTACCCCATTGCTCCTGACTTGTCTCCTCCCTCCTCCCAGTGTTCTGTTCTTCCCCTTTCCCCATAAAACTAAGAATCTCACACCACCAACATCTTCCATATCCTTCCCACTGTTCTTGCTGCCCCCTTCTCTAGGCCTCCACTTCACGAGCCAGTCTTCTCTGCAGCTCTGGGGCCCTTTGACTGTCCGCCCAGCTCGACTGATAGAAGAGATTTGTGGCTAATTAGAGTTATTCGATGCATAGCAATGGGGAGGCTAGCCAGGTCAGGCAGCAAAGGACTTGGTGCTTCTCCCATCCCCCTGCAGTAGGTCTTACGCAGTTCCTCAAATGCCTAGACATTTAGAATAAAAACACATAAAAACATTCAAACAAATATGTGTGAAAATCCAGAATGAAGTTCATTACTTCACAGAATCTTAAAGAAAATAGAGCTGGAGAGAGTTGGCTCAGCAGTTAGAGAACACTGGCTGCTCTGCGCAGAAGCTCCGTGTTCAATTTCAGCAACCTCCACAGAGAGAAGTTCACAACTGTCTGTACCCCAGTTCCAGGGATCCAGTTTCCTGTTCTGCCTCTGTGACCAGGCATGCACATGTACACAGACATATATAGGGTATCTTATATTATTAATATTATATTAAAGATTAATATAAATTATACACTTATAAATAAACATATCAAGATATCTCAAAACACTCCAGTCTTGACTAGAAGGCAAACTATAACTTACAGTCACATAAATCAAGGCCATTTCTGTCTACTGAACGGATAGTCTCTCATCATTGCAGAACTGGAGGGCCGAGAAGCAATGGGGAGAATATGGATGTGTGGCTAGCCTCTCCCTTTTGCGGCCAGGGTCTGGGGTTTTAGTAAATCAAAATAGAAACTGTTTTATTCAAGAAATTTTCATGGATCTCAGGGTGTCCATGGGACAAGAGGTAGAGATTCCAACTCCCAGGGAAAATGTGTTTCCAAAGGATTCTTTCTCTCCATCACCCCTGACACCTGCCCAGCTCTTCCGTGGTAAAACACTACTTTCTCTTCTTGGTGTCTAATTTACATCACCATCTCCAGTGATTTTTTGTTTTATTGTTTGTTGCTGTCTGTTTATTTGTGTGTTTGGTTGAGTTTTTCAGTTCTTGTAGTTCACACTCTACCTAATGCATACCAACAAACACTCTTTTTGTGTTACACCCCTATGTCTTCAATAAGCTTAAATTAGATTTTTTTTTTCGAGACAAGGGTTTCTCTATGTAGCTATTATGGCTGTCCTGGAACTTGCTCTAGCCAGGCTGGCCTTGATCTCTCAATCCCCTGCCTCTCGAGTGCTGGAATTAAAGGTCCCCACCACTGCCCTGCACAGATTTCATTGTAATTTCAAACATAAAAAATATCAAACTCTGTATTACACTCAAATACACATCAGATTAGCATGTCTATCTGCTTTGAGGGTCTCACTCTGTCCCTGGATGAGTTCCTCCAACCCTGTACAGCAACGAATTCCAACCCCAACATCAATTTATTTCATAAACACTGTAAATTGTCTCCTTTTTTTTTCCTTCACCAGATGCAGCTCAGGGACCTGAGTTCCCTTTCTTTATCTCAGTTATTTGTTTTCTTCTTCTGAGATTCCCAATCTGTGTTTCAAAGCCATTAGTTAATTTGCATTTAGCTAAGAATACATCATCTTTATCAGATTTTCTCATTTATTTTTAGGAAATGGCATTCCAAAAACATCCAATAAAGCCAGGATTCACGGGGCTCAGTGGCTCCAGGAACATAATCAGCAGTGCTCCTGAGATAGGGGCAGGAGGATTGCCTCAATTTTGAGGTAATAATTCTATGAGTTCCAACCTTCCTACTACGGTCGGTTCTGTCTCCATACAACGGCAAACACCCAAGCAAAATAATACAACTTTAGTTGGTAGATGTCTTTGTCCACAAAAAAATAACGAGTTCTGGTTTTGCACACCACATAAAATCTGCATTGATAGTACATCACAGTCCAGCACTTCAGAGGAGGAGTGGGGAGTTCAACACCAACCTGAACTTTATAGTTTGCAAGGCCAGCCTGGGATACACTGATTTGTTCATAAAATAAATTAATGACACATACAAAACTCCCCAACCAACCAATCAACCGACCAACCAACCAAATACTAACCAAAAGGTAGCAGTATTGGGAGAGGGCTCAAACTTTCTGCAATTTAGTCCATCTATGCCGCGCTTCAAGTTTCAAGCCCAGCCACGAATACCCATTTTTTCTTTCACAACACGGCAAGATGTTCAGCTTAGAAGCAGAACCTCTGTCTCACGACTTACCACCCTGTAGGCTTCTCTATCTTGAGTCGGCAGATGGCAGCCTCCTGCTGTTCCCACCCACTCAATCCCTCCCTCTGCTCCTGTTACTCTTTTTCCTTGATTTGCCTGCATTTACTTTTTATGCTCAGAACCCCCACCCACTCCCTGCTTTGTCTTGTTTAGACTAGGCTTTCTCTCTCCAAACCTCCTCAAATTCTGTCTGTGCTATTAATAACTCTCTTTCAAAAGCCTAACCTGACACATTGCTCCTACTCCCTCTACTCTCAATCATCTCTCTCATCTCCACTCCCCAACTCTCACCCTGACAGAAATGCCAGAAAACAAGCCGGGCTCTGGAGAAAGAGACAAGAGAAGAGGAGAAAAGAGATCTGAGTTAGGTGATTGGGCCTGGTGTGAATGGCCGTCTTTCTAAGCAGCAGACCTACTGTGTGTCCAGGGAGTAGACAGGCTGTGCGCTCACACACACACT
>CAWTZC010001081.1:0-24874 GCA_963919715.1 Microtus obscurus | reverse complement strand
AGGAAAATGGCCCCAAAATGGGTGCGGCACTATTAGGGAGTGTGGTGTTTGTTGGAGGAAGTGTGTTACTGTTGGGGTGAGCTTTGAGGTCTTTTTCTCAAGATTGTCACTCGGTGTGACAATCGATCAACTTCCAGTTGCCTTCCTATCAAGATGTAGAACTCTCTGCTGCCTGTACCACATCTGCCTGCCTGCCCCCATACTCCCCGCCATGATGACAATGGACTAAACCTACAAAACTATAAGCGAGCCATCCCAATTAAATGTTTTCTTTATAGGAGTTGTCATGGTTGAAGCTGGAGAGGCGGCTCAGCAGTTAAAAGCACTGGCTTCTCTCCCAGAGGACCCAGGTTCAATTCCCAGCATCCACATGTCAGTTTACAACCGTCTCTAACTCCAGGAACAGGGGATCTGATACCTTCATACCAATGTACATAAAATAAAATTCAACATATTAAAAAATAAGAGTTGCCATGGTTATGGTGTCTCTTCATAGCAATAGTAACCCTAACCAAGCCAAGACGAGTACCCATCCTATGACCCTTGACTCTAAGTGAAGAGTCTCCTTTCTGACTAGCAAGTTTAACTGTAGAACACAAAACATAATTACTCTTCCTTGACTTGGAGTCCAGTGTTTCTAGCATTAGTAAGTGAAACTTACCTGAAAAGGGATTTACACAGCGTCACTGTTGCTCCTTTCAATGTGCTCAGTAATTTCTAAGACAGTGACAGCTGTGAGCCTTGGTTGACATGAGCTAACCAACAACTGATACTCTAGCAAAAATGGAACTTGTTGGACCTCATAGGCTGGGTTGAGAAAGACACAAACTCTTTCTGTGACAATCCTGATAAAATCACAATCTATGAATCTAATCCCCAGAGAACACTGGGAAGAATTCAACTGAAGGACAGTATTGAAACATAGAGCTGCTGTGGTCACGCCTATAATCCAGCACAAAGAAAGCGGAGGCGGGAAGGTTTTCTTCAGAATGGTCTCAAGTAGACAAATCGGAGAGCAGGTATAATGTATGAAACCTACACATGTGTGCATGCATGCACACACACACTTACCTGCATAATCATAATCACCCAAGCACACATGTGTGCACACACACTCACACACACAGTCTTCCAAATTGGTCTACGCCCTATCCAAAGAGACAGAGCCATGAAGGGACAGTAGGCACCATGAGAAGCCAGCTGTGCCCAGAGAGCTTTCTTGTGTCCCTAAGGCACACCACACAGGCATGTACTTGCTTTAATTGCCTAAGCTCCACGTTGGTGCTAGTTTACCACTTCTGGCGCTCCCTTGAGACAGATGCATCCATCCTCCTGAAGACTGCCTGCCTTGGCTCACGGCTACTCAGCTACAGCCTGTCAGCAACACTGGAAGAAGCAGGAAGAGCGTACCCCAGCTAAGAAGACTGGTGGAGTCTGATGTCTCCCTGGTACGTCATGGGAAATGTTCCCCTGCCAGGACAAACTGTAACTCCTACCTCTGACTCTGATTGAATCAGGATCCCCTAGGCTGCTGTCTTAGTCAGTGATCTACTTTTACACTTTGATAGCAAGCCTTCCCATCTCAAATAATTCAATCAACAAAAGTCTTTCCATGGAGGTGGTCAGCTTCATGGAGAGCACACCAATTAGTTGTTCAGTGCCAAATGGTCAGCCCTGAAAGCATACATCCAAGTAATATTATATGGACTGGGTGTCACACACACACACACACACACACACGCACACACACACACACATATATATATATATATAATATATATATATATATATATACAAATCGATGGAGGACAATTTGAAGGAGACTGGGGGGAGGGTTAAACGTGAGAGCTTGGATCAAGGTGTCCCAAATGCTTAAGTTTTAGTTGATTCCAGATGTAGTCAGATTGACAACCAAGATTAGTCACCATATATGATGCGTACACACAATAGAAGATTTTTTTTCATGCAAAGAAAAATTATGGCTAAACATGGAGACAGTCTGCCAAGTGAAACCTGGTAAGATTTATATTATCTCACTTAAAGAGAAGTGAAGAATTGCAGGCTCGTGGAAGGAAATGGGGAAGACAAAGACGGCTGCCCAGGTTTGGGGCAGGAGCGAAAGGAGGAGATAGTGGTCAACTTGTAAACAAGATGACGGTCTGCTAGGAAGGTATTGTACTGTGGGGTAACTATGGAAAATAATGCCGTGTGGGAAGGGCCCTTCAGGTCATAGAACCCAGCACATAAACAGCACCACCTGCCAAATTTAAATAAAGACCTAATCCATCAAAGTCCATAGTTCTGGGGCAGTCTCTAAATGTACTAACTTTGCTTTTTGGCTTTTGTAGTTCTGCTTCTGCCTAACTGTTTTTGTTAACTGAAGTATGTCAACCCAGGATATGATTTTTTTAATGTTTTAATTGGTTATTTGGAAATTTCACACAATGCACCCTGGTCACATTCACTTTCTTAGGTCTTCTTAGGTCTAGTCCCCTCCCCATCCTTGTAACCTCTTCCAAAACAAAAAGGAAAAAAAAAAAAAAGAAAAGAAAAAAATACCCATATACTCACTGGAGCATGATCAAACTCCCAGTGGCCAGCCCCTTAAAGATAACTGAGTCTATCTGTGAAATTCTACCCTTCAGCCTCCTTATCACAAGTTTTAGGAGTTTTCAATAGCTTCCTGTCTAGACTGTTTTCTTTCCCTGGCAGTGGGGTGAGAGGGGGTGGAGGTGGGAGTTGGGAAGGAGCGGTTGTCACAGAAGCCTTCTGTGTGTCTCAGCTGTGAGTCTGCCGCCGTCGATAGCACTGCAAACGAAGTTTCCTTGCCTTTTATGATGGGGCAGCACAGACCACAGACTTCCGCATTGTTCAGGCCATTCACTGAATTGAGTACTGAACGTGTAAAATAAAGAAGTATGAAGATACGAGGGAGGGACAGGACACACCTGGAAGATAGGCACGGAGGTGCTTGTAATCCCAGCTTTCACCTTTACCTGTCTTTTACTGTCTTGTACTATTCGTGTGAAGTATTTTCTGGCCCAGTTACCCCTCTTACGTCTAAATGTATTTATTTTAAGCAGCTGGAGAGTTGACTCAGTTGTTAAAAACACTTGCTGCTCTTTCTGAAGATTCTGGTTCAATTTCCAGAACCTACCCAGTGGCTCACAACTTCCAGAAGATCTGGTGGCCTCTTAAAAAAAAAAAAAAGATTTATTTATTTATGTTATGTATTTGAGTGCTCTATCTGCATATATGATTTAATGCCAGAAGAGGGCATCAGATCCCACTGTAGATGGCTGTGAGCCATCATGTGGTTGCTGGGAATTGAACTCAAGACCCCTGGAAGAGCAGACAGTGCTGTTAACTGCTGAGCCACCTCTCCAGTGCCCTCCTATGGCATGCATGTGGTATGCAGACATACATGCAGGCAAAACACCCATACACAAAAACTAAAATGTTTAAAGCCAGTGTAGTGACAAACACCCTTCGTCCCAGGACTCAGGAGTCAGAGGCAAGCGGATCTCTGCAAGTTTGAGGCCAGTCTGGTCTGCAAAGCGAGTTCCAGGACACCCAACATAGTTACACACAGAAACCCTATCTCGATAAATAAATAAATAAAAAAAAGCAGTTCCAGCCTTTCATTATGATTTCCAGTATTCAAAAACAAAAGCCGGGTGGTGGTGGCGCACACCTTTAATCCCAGCACTCGGGAGGCAGAGGCAGGCAGATCTCTGTGAGTTCGAGGCCAGCCTGGTCTACAAGAGCTAGTTCCAGGACAGGAACCAAAAAAGCTACAGAGAAACCCTGTCTCAAAAAATCCAAAAAACAAAACAAAACAAAACAAAAAACACCAAGGTTCAACCATAGAGACTGCAGCTAAGACCTGTCTAAAGGTCCAGTCTCTGACAAGCATAGAATGAGACTCCTCTTTTTTCCACGGTTCCGCTCTTTTGAGACAGATTCACTGTGTAGCTTCCATAGCTAGTTGCTGATGTGAGACATGATTGCTCCTGGCGGCACCAATCTTTTCCCTAGAGAACGTTGAGCACCAAAGACACTCCACCTGGAGCTTGTTTTCTTCTTGGCAGAACTGGCCTTTGGGCAAAGAAATGACCATACCTCAACCACTGGCAAAGAAACATAGTATCCGTAAATGGATAAAACAGGACTGTCAAATCCTGCCAAGACAGGGTAAGATAGTTTTGACAAGTTTCTTGCCTTTGAAAATGGTCTGTCAGTCATTTTAGGCCTTAGTCAAAGTTGGTTGCTTCAACATTGCAAATAAGACTTTGGGTGATTGCCCAGGTAGCCAGTTGTCTCTGTCATTTGTTGCACATTTTGGAAGTTGCTTGATTGCACTTCCTGCTTACTCAAATAATATTGTTTCCCTTCTCAGATCTTCCATGCGGTTGAAGAGTAGATAGTTATAGTTACCTTCCTCGTGATTTAGCCAAGCTTAATTTCAATGCAAGATTTAGACTCCCTGAAATACAATGTTTAGTAAAACTTTTTTTTTTTTTTTTTTTTGGTTTTTTCGAGACAGGGTTTCTCTGTGGTTTTGGAGCCTGTCCTGGAACTAGCTCTTGTAGACCAAGCTGGTCTCGAACTCACAAAGATCCACCTGCCTCTGCCTCCCAAGTGCTGGGATTAAAGGCGTGCGCCACCACCGCCCGGCTTAGTAAAACTTTTGTTATGTGTTCCTTTCTTAATATTGTTTATATTGTTTGTAACTTTATATTTGGTATATAGTTGTATTGGTTTTGGATTGATCTTGTTTAGACAAAAGGGGGAGATGATGGGGAAGCTCTGTTAACCAATCACATCTAGTCAAGTGTGGCCACCTGGAACCCAGGAAGAAAAACTGAAAGGGACCAGGTGCGTGCTCTCTGCACGATTCCCACCAGACACAGAGGAAGTCAGACTCTCCATTTTTGTGACGTGAGTTTCCCCTTATAACAATTAAAAATATAATTATTTATCTTTAAGCTGGCCTGGTTATTTCCCGAGTCGAGCTAGCCTCGACAGCTGGTCTTGTTGTCAACCTAACAACATCTGGGATGAACTAGAACCAAGATTCTGAGTACTGTAAAGGGTTTTCCTTGATTTAATCACTTGAGGTGTGAAGATCCACCTTAAACCTGGGCCACCCTTCTGGTGGCAACCTCTACAAAAGACATGGGAGAAGAAAGCTTTTGCTCTTTGCTTGCTTGCCCTCATGGTGGTAAGATCATTCCTTCACTGGTTACAGTCTACTTCTTGAGGAGTCCAGCATATACTGAAGACCAGCTGAGCCATCCAGCCTCATTAGCCAAACGACAGTTAGATTAGAGGGCTTTCCATTGTGAGACAGCCATTGTTGGGATATGCAGAGCCAGTGAGCCGCTCTAATAAACCCCTCACATATGCATGTGTTCATTCATTCTATCAGTCCCATTTCTTTAGAGAACCCTGACTAATACAGCAGCCGAGGCTGGGCTCGAACCAGACAGTCCCTCTCACTCACCCCTCCCAAGTCCTGGGACTCCACATGGGGACCAAGCACAACCTTCTTATTTACAATGGGGACTGAATTCTCCCTTGAGGACCACTGCAGATCCATTTCCAAAGGGCAGTAAGCAAATATATTTTACACCTGTACTTTATTTTACAATGAAAATGAGACATCAGAGGATGTGATAAAAAAGAAGGAATTAGACCATGCAACCACTTGTGTTACGCTGCCACTAAACACTTGTGAAAACCTGTGAAAAAATGTGACATAATGTGCAATCCAGTATGGACCAGGAGCCTCGGTCGGTACTGATGCTACCGCTGGTCAGGGCTCTGGGCCAAGTGTTCCAGGTTCTTGGCCTCTTCTTCCAGAACGAAATAAAGGCATGCTGAGACTGCAAAATAGCAGAGATACTTAAAAGCCAAGTGATGGTATTGCTCAGAAAGAACATGCTGTCCAGAGCCACAGTGAGCTCTAGGGGTGAGGGTACTCAGGTGCCCCACTTACCCTTTTATGACGTTCAGGAGGAGGGGTCCTTGTTCTCTTGAGCGACTGCAGACTTTCTCCACTGAGAACAGATCTCTGCAGCAAGTGAAGAGTACCTTCACAGCCTGTGTCTCCAAGGAGAAGGTGAGAAAAGCACGCAGCCCATAAGTATCTCCTACCAGAGTGAAAGCAGAAGAGAGCCAAGGGTGTCCTCTGCCTCCTAAAATATAGACAAGAAGGGATCCGAAGTTGCTAAGACACTTTGTCTCATTTTGCTCTGGGTGCGCACTATTCCGCTTGTCGTTCTGACCGCTGAATTGCTGCCGTCACTTCTGGCCTGGCCTAACGGGCTGTTTTCCTTTGAGAGCTAAAACCATCTTCTTAAAATAAGTGATGGGCTCGAATGTTTTCTTCCGCATGGTCTCATGGAATATTCATATTCCGAGTCCATTGTACAGCAGACACGCGGGAAGCCGTAGTAGAATTCTAAGAGCAGAAAACGGTTGCCCTAATGAGAGCTCACAGGCGTAGGTGTTCAGAAGTCACAGGCAGGAGATGAAAGAAGGCAGAGCTGTTTTAATTGTGAATTGTGCGAAATGGAAAAACATGGCTCCGAGCGCAGGCCTGAAGCTATGACAAAGCAGCTTCTGTTGAACGAAATGAGGTTTAAAGTTCTCATTATTTCGACTTTAGACACGTCTCTGAATATCAGATTCAGGGTTTTGGCAAGAGAGCAGAGCTGAATCATCCAGTTGAACATTTTAGACTAACTATTCACTTTCTTTTTCTCTTTCACCTGGCCGCTGAATACAGTCCCTTTCTTTACTTTCTACCCCTTTCTTCCGTCTCTCATCGGGTCTCCCGCATCACCGGTGCAAACTCCCCTTTATCACCCCGTCCGGTGCTCTTGCCTGCCACAGAAGGGGCATCAGAATGAGGTTGGCAAGACTTTTCAACAGCTTGTCTTTCCACTCTGCCACGCGCCCCCAGAAAGAAAATGGGTGTTTACATCATTCCAACCAGCTACTGTTGCTATGGTCCGAGTGTCTGTTAAAATAGTCACTGACATCTCTGGGCTGGGCTCCTTGATAAGCACCCTGGATTAATCCAGCCTACGAGTCAGTTTGCTCTAAATCTGGGCGGGGGTCAACGCAGTTTTCATTTGACTGCTCCAAAGAGGGTACTGAATACTGCATTTTGTTTACAACAGCCAACGGCTGCTGGGCTCATAGTTCGTTAGGCTGGACTACAAGGTACTACCATCTCTATGTTCAGAAATAATCAAGCATTTTGAGTATCATGTGGTTTAGCTTCATAACTACCCAGTAAATATTGATTAGAATCGAGTTGAAGACGCTGGACATAGTGACTAACACCTGTCGTTCTAGCCTTAGGAGGCTCAGGCAGGAGGATTGCTACAAATCCAAGGCCACTCTGGGCCACACAGTGAGCACCTGACCAGCCAGGGCTACCTAGCAACACCCTGTCTCACACCCCAACAACAAAACAATGGAAACAACAAAAAACCAACTCCTGAGCCCAAGGCAGTAAATAGATTTTGTTCTATAGAATATTTGAAATGGCAGAAAAACTTATTAAATAAACACATTGCATTAAGTCAATTCTCAGCTATCACCGGAAGTTCCAAGATGAAGATAAATAGGAGAGTGTTGCAGGCGCTGAAGTCTTCTACCTTGGTAGTGACGCGCATGCTGACGGCTTCTACCTCAGTAGTGACGCTGGCGCCAACGTCTTCTACAACCGTAGTGACGCAGGCGCTGCCGTCTTCTACCTCGGTAGTGACTGTACTGTACTGTACGGGCAGGCCTTAAACTCCTGTGTGAGCAAAGTCACTAAGACACTGACAATAGGCTGTGTTTACCCAGCAACTAGCATGTACCAGAATTAGCGCTAAGTGCTTTAGACATGTTGTATTTACCCCTCCACAAACCCAAGGTGTATTGTTTCAGTCTTACGGATGAAAAGGCTAAAATGAAACTCTTACTGAGGAAACAGTTTCATAGAGACACATGAGATGAACAGTCTCCACGCCTTCACCATGACTAGGCTAATACAATTCTTTTGTAAGGATATTCTTGTGAAGCCCTTTACTTTTGAGCAAGGATTCACATGGATAGAATCACCTGGAGAATTTCTTCCCACTTAGTCTTTGGACCTTAAAGTTTCTTTGCTCCTCAAAATGGCGTCTATGCTGGTTTTCCTGACATGGCTTCCTAAAATTTCCTAGGAACTCGGGACCTCGGGCTTTCCTCCGAAGGCATCAGAAATACATAGGACAAGATCCAGCTGGCCCATGTGCACATTAGCATTGAGAAGCATCGGCTTAGGTGTAGCGTGTCTGAATTTTAAGCAGTCTCTAAAGTGATTCTGATGTGGTGACCCAATAGCAGGCCACACGTTATAAAATGTCCCAAATGTAATCCACTGAAATCCTCAGTGTAACAGGTTTGAAGCCAGGGCTTTTGGAGAGCCCAGACTTTGCTGTGTGTCTGCTCGGAGACTCGGGGTCTTGAGATTGGGCCTGGTCCATGAGTGAACACACCGACATGAGGAAGCTTAACCTCTTCATTTTCAGTCCCCCCTGGGAGACAAAAATGTCCTCTTTCATGAAGGGGGAGTCTCAGAATGGCCCACATCAGGTATGAAATGCACTGAAGCCAAAATGATAGGTTAAAAAAATGTAAGCGAACTCGGCAATGGCTATATATTTCCATCTACGGTTTTCAAGAGTCGTCAGAATCTGGGAAGGTGAAGCAACTCTGGTCAAGTGCCCACTAGGAATGCATGAGTGCCTGAGTTTGGATCCCTGGCAAATGTGAAAAGTTCTCATTGGGGTGGTGTGTGTCAGTCATCTCCCTGCTGGGAGGCAGAGTCAGGGGACTCCCTGGGGGCTTATTGGCCAATCAGTCTAACGAAATGGCTGAACTCCAGGTTCAGAGCAAGACCATGTTCAGAAAATGAGGTGGAAAGTGATTTAGGAATACAGATGATGGCAGTGTATTTCCTCCACACGAATAGGTACATATATACACATATGTACATGAAAGTGCATGTACCCACATGTGCGCGTGCACAGACACACACACATACACACACACACACACACACCATTCAATTATTTAGCACCGAATCGACGTTAACACTTCAGGAAGTGATGTTTTGTGACTCCAGGCCCCTGGTGAACACTTGCTCCAAGGGTAAATGGTTAGATGGTAAATGAAGTTCTACTTATGGAAATCTGGGCCATCCAGAAAGGACAGGAATCTCACCACCGGGCAAATTTTTTCTAACTTTCCCCTGACGAGTGAAGATATGTACATTAGTGGGCAGTCTGGAGATGCATAGGGCTAGGAAAACAGCCACCACAAGGTGGAGCAAAGTCACAGAGAACTGATGTGAAACCCAAGTTCACCTGGCCACCTGGCTTTCTAGGGTTTAAATCCTAGCCCTTTGCCACATTCCAATTGGGGAATAAATTTGGTTCTCAAACATGAGAAAGATAATTACACTGAATGACCAAATAAGAAACAAGCTCCGTTGGTATACAACCACAATAAGAACAGCTCTTCTGCCGGGCGGTGGTGGCGCACGCCTTTAATCCCAGCACTCGGGAGGCAGAGGCAGGCGGATCTCTGTGAGTTCGAGACCAGCCTGGTCTACAAGAGCTAGTACAGGACAGGCTCCAAAACCACAGAGAAACCCTGTCTTGAAAAAAAACAAAAAAAAAAAAAAAAAAAAAAAAAGAACAGCTCTTCTTGGTGGATGTGAACCTGCTTCCTTCTCAGAGGCAAGGAATTTACAGTCCTACAGTCCCACGGGAAATAGAGTCAACCATGGCAAAGAAGACAGTCTGGGTGGGGGAAGACGGGCTCTGGAATTCTGTCCTTGTTACACTTTAGTTACTGAACCTTTTGCCTCCAGATTCTCCTCTGTAATACGCGGGCAGTAGTGCCCACCTTGTGGGGTTCTTGTGAGAATGTGAACAACATGCTCACCTTAGAGAGAGATGCTCACACATAGCAAAGGCAAGCCAAGAACATTCAACATATTACATTGATTGGCTGATTGGATACTGTGATAGTTTATGCTGTCAACTCGCTAGGTTCTAGAAGTATCCAGAAGACAAGCCTCTGGGCTTGCCTGTGGTGGGTTATCTCAGTGAGGTTAACAGGAATGGGAAAACCCACCTTAGACTATGTGGCTCTGTTCCATGGGCTGCAGTCCAGGACTGAACCAAAAGGTAAACAAAAGCCGAATATGAACATTCAAGTCTCTCTGTCCCTCTACAGTGGACAAAATCCCTCAGGCTGCAACTACCATACTGTCCCCGAGGTTTCCGCTGCCATGCCGTCCCCCGGGAAGGACTGACCCTCCAACTGGACAACAGAATGAGCCCTTTATCTCCTTTGTGGCATTTGTCAGGATATCTTACCACAAATAACAAGAAGTGAGAAGGGTTTGTGATACAGGCACCATGATGAAATCAAAGATGGGTTAGGTATCGTCTCTGATTTTTAAAATGTTTCTATTAAAAGTTGCTTAAAACTGGGTTTGGTGGTGGAGGCAGACAACGGCCTTGAGTCTGAGGACAGCTGGGCCACGCGGCAAGACTCTCACAAACAAGAATGAAGGCACACAGGTAATTAGAACAGATTATAATAATGGTGAGATGCAGTTGGTGTGTGCAAAAGCGCTTCAGCTGACTGTTGATATTGTAAGCAGTGGCTTACTGTGGTACCCAGGGAGGTCTCAGCTTCCTGGGAGGAAGCGAGCATCTAGATGTCTTGAGCTGGATGCCGAGGGTGGATTGAATGGGAATGGTCACCATAGGCTCTTATGTTTGACTGCTTGGCCCTCCCTCTGTCTGCCTCTTATCTCAACATATAAGTTCTCAGCTGCCACTGCCTGCTGCCATGCTCGCCATCAAGATGGCCATGGCCTCACCCTCTGCAGCTGCAGGCAAGCCCCCAGTTAAATGCTTTCTTCTATAAGGAGCCTTGGTCATGGTGTCTCTTCACAGTAATAGAACGGGGACTAAGGCGGAGTTTAACCAGAGGCCCTTCTGTTGGAGAATTAAAGAATTACCTCAGTAGAAGCTTATTCTATTCTAAAGATCTAGGAGCTAACACACTTTAAAAATGAAGAAACGGAGGTCTAGGGAGGTACAGTGATATTTATACACATACATATACATGCTAAGGCTCAAACTCACCCCTGAGCCCACTGTGTCTGGGGCTCCGTTCTAGGCTCAGGCAAAAATTCACTTCTAGTAGTTCAGTCCCTTCTGCCACACCGCTTTCTCAGGTACAAAAATGAAATAAACTCCAACGGCACCATTGGGGATAAGAATCCCAGTTAGAGTTGAAGGAATCCCATATAAATGGGACTTTGATTGTCAACCACGCGGTCTCCCTGCCTCTGGTCTCACTCTCCCCGGGGCTGAGTCATCCTTCTGCTCTGCCAGAGTTATCACACCAATGCACCAATCTAACCATGGCACTTCTCTACTTAAAAGGCTCCCCGCTGCCCCAGGACTGTGTCCAGGAGGCCTCTCCCAGTCGGCTCTGAGCCTCTTTTCCAGTCTGGAGCTTCGCTGTGTACTGCTTCCTAAGTGAGACGCACCTGCAGCCAGGGCAGCCCAGACCTGAGCTCCAGACACAGAGGGCTTGGTGGTGAGACCACTACTTCCTTGGAATAGAAGCTTTCTTAGTCTACACCCCTGTGCAGTGAAACAGAAAAGCAAATGCCTTGGGGCTGGAACCGAGCTGGCAGCTGGCGCAGCTTAGCTAGAAAGCACGAAACCCTGGCTTTTGTCTCCAGCACCACACATAACCAGTGTGGGACTGTGATCTCAGCATTCAGGGGATAGAAACTGGCCATCAGGAGTTCAAGGTCATCCTTATCCACTAACAAATTTGAGGCTAGCCTGGGCTACAGAAGATCTTATCTCAAATAGACAAATGAAATTCAAGGCCAGCCCAGTCTTGTGTCCAAAATAAAAGAGCCTCCTTTACTGTTACAGAAGGGAACATCACTAAAGATTAAATTGATGCAATGAGCAATTAAAAAAATGCCAACCCATTGCCTATATATGACCCCTGCATATGTTTAAAAAGTATTTTTCACCTCCAACCGTACCTAATTTATTTGAGTGTATTACACAGAGTAAAATACATCTTTTCTCTGAAATGCACCACTCCTCACTAAAATCGTCAACTATTTACTGGTCAACCCTTAAACACGGGAACTGGGGGTGTGGCTTACGGATAGTCTCGCATGTGGGAGGCCATTAATGGCAAAGTAACAATCAATTGTTGAAGTACTATTCTATGATTTCTTACTCCCCAAACTGCCGCATGCACATAGCCCGTTTTTTCTTTCCCTCTCTCTCCTCAAGCCCTATACATGAATGAGACTATTTTCCCTACTGTACCACCAACTGCCTGTGATTATTTACTTATGCAAATAATTAAGATCCTTTAGGACAGGTGCCTAAAGCCGATCTCTGCTCCCTCCCACCCCCGCTCTTAGCTAGTGTTTGGCAGCACCAAGAACTAATGTTCATCACTGACTACGGGAATGAATGCTCAGAGTCTAAAAGTCTCTACGACCTTTAGATCTCGCAGTGGGAAACATTTGGGCAACAGGTATGCCTTGCCATATCACTTTGATAAATCAGGATCACAGCATTTGGGAAATTAATTTGAGAGGATCCAGGAAAGGTCTAAAGGGTAAAAACAGCTGGATGAAGGCTAGCAAGAGTGACTGATTCCTATTATACCACGCTTTCTCTGCCATCCTAGTATCTGAGATGCGTCTACGACAGAGAATGGGATGGTGTCAAGAAGTTTTCTTCCCTGCCTCAACTGTAGATCTTTGTCCTCCTATTTTTAACAGGAAGGTCTTTCGCAATCCAATGCTCATTTTTCCTCCTGGGATCCAACATCTTGGAGTCTATTACGGATGACCCAACTCAGGCCTTCAACCACTGGATAAGATCGTGGCCAAAGCCCAGCTGGAAGGCGGCAAGAGGGTTTGTTCTCAAGTTCAGTGGGGTCTCCTGCCGAGCCAGGCAGAGCAAAGCGCAGGGGGCGCCGCCCAGGGCCGCCTTTGGGTGTGCAGAGCTCCGCTCGGGTTGGCCACCAGGGGCATCCATCTTCCAGGACGAACCCAGTGCACGGCCAGGGCGAGGGCGGAGAAGGGGTCGGCCGAGGAACGCCGTCCCCTCGGGCGACAGGACCCCGCCTTGCAGCGACCAGGCGCCCAGAGCAGTGGGCCGAGCGAGCGACTGGGCGGCCGCCGGGCGGGGGCGCGGCTCCGGGTGCGCGTGTCGTCGCGGCCGCCAGGGGGCAGCAGCGGCCAGTGGGCGGCGGAGAAAGAGCCGAGGCGCCCGGCGACCGAGGCGGCAGAGGATCCTCGCGGCGCCGGCTCTCGAGACGCGAACTCCGCCGGGGCTGAAGCGGGCGCGTCCCATCGTCGCCGCCGCCGCCCTCCGAGTCCCGCCGAGCGGACACGCGTGGGGACTGTCACCCCTTCGGCCTGCCGGGCGTTGGCACGGGCGGCAGCATCCCAAGCTCGGGGCGCAGGCAGGAAGGGAGGTGGCGGCGGCGGCCGGCGGGGCGCGACCCCCGCGCGGGTCTCAACAATGGTGCTCGGCGCTGGCGCGATCCCCGCGTCCGCCCCGCGGCCGTAGAGGAAGCGGCCGGGAGACGCCCCCCGCCACACGCTCGCCCGCCCGAGTTTGCGCGGCTGGCCTCACCGGCTGGGGCTCCGCTCGCTCGCCAGCGCCCACGGCGGCTCAGCCCGGAGCATGGTGCCGGCGCCCGGCTCTCTCTAAACGCTCCTCTGCCTCCTCCTCCTCTCGCTCCTCCCGTCCCTCCCGTGGGTGCTGCCTCGGGCTTCTCGGCGAGAGGGAGTACAACTCTCTGCCTCTCCAAGGAGACCGGCCGGTGACCACCCGACCAGAACTTGCCCATTGAAAGCAAGCCCGGAACAGCCGGAGAATGTCCACCCCGAGCAGATTCAAAAAGGACAAAGAGATCATAGCCGAGTATGAAAGTCAAGTGAAAGGTAAGGATGGGAGCGGCTGCCTCGCTCCTTTTGTGTGCCTGTTTGTCATTGTGCTCCCGGAGTTCCCGTGTGTAACTTGGTTGTCTGCGTGGGCGGAAGGTGATGAGGGGACAGCTCGGCTCCTGGCTGAGCCCCCAGGGCGTCCTATAAGGCAGTCTTAACCAGATCAGACCCACTGGGACAGGATACCAGGTGGCTTCCCCGGGCTGGAGCTCCTATCTCCAACGCTGAGACAACTGGCTGGAACTTAATCACCTTCAGCTGGCGATTTACTCAAAGGCCGGCAGCGCCCAGAGTTTCTGCCCAGTTGTCATCATCACAATCCCCCCCGCCCTTTTTTTTTTTATAAATGTGAAATCATTGTCACGGCATATTTTTTCTATGGAGTCATTTTGGTAAAGTCCGAACGCCTTAGTGGTCGAGCGCTTCGCTGATGAAGGCTGCTTCTTCCGACAGACATGCACACTTTTCTCTGTTAATTTAGTAGGGCGAGTCCCCTTTATGAAATCGCTCTCTCCACGCCGTGCCACTTAAACCTACAGCGACTGCTGGAATCTGACTCCTCCTTTTTAGCAGGACTCGGGTGCCAGCCTTCACACTCACACGAGGATATTGCTTTATCATTTGCTGGAGGGCACTTGCATATGAAATGAAGGCTTGAGTAGATGAGTGAGTGGTTTCAGTTCATTTGCATAGCCAACTAACGAAGGCAACCGAATTAAGGTGGACTGAGCCTTTTTACTTTCTGTGCTTCATACTTCTAAATATATATATTTTTTTCTTCCAATTCAAGTGTTTTGTTTTGCACTGGGTGTTTTAATAAACATCTATGTATTTGTGTGTCCCCCCCCCCCGCATGTGTGGTCTTTCTGTATATTTCCTGATGGAGACAATGGATGGAGTGTTGAGATCACTGCTGCTCAGTGGTGCATTTAGTGCAAAGTTGGAAAAGATTGCTCTATCAACACCTATGTGTATACCTGGTGTTGTGAAAGGGAAAGGGCTATGGAGCCAACACTAACTGTGCTTGCCTGGGGGAAAGGCTGGAGCCTCTGTGTTCTTTTGTATGAGCCCTGGAGAGGACTGGGGCCAGGGAATGCTGGGGCACCTGGGTGGGAAGGTAACTCAAGACAAGTTCCAGTCAAACAGGACACACGTTTCAGGGCTGGCCTTTATAGTGGAGTTAAGTGTTTTCTGCAACCCAGAATTCTTTCTGCTGTCATGAAGACAGTTTATACTCCCATGAACTCTTAACATTGATGCTGAAGTTATATTAGCAGAGAATTATTTCCTTAAGTCAGGGAAACTTTCTAATGAGACGAACAGTTTTCCTCTGTATGCCCAGTGCAGCCTAAAGCCTTCATTGACAGGCAAGGGCTCCTGCTCAATCACCGTTTCCCTGCACAGGTTTTTGGTTTTCCTCATGGCTCTTTGTGGCAGGCAGGTCTTCTAGAAGTGGCAATCTGGTTTGCTTACTGCTGGGAGCGCTTCCTGGCACACTTCCTGTCTATAAGCCTCTCTTGGTTTGGGTATCTCACTTCAAGCCATTTTGACTGCATTTGACCCCTTCCTAATTTGAATATTACCATAATTTCTTCTGGGGGGGGGTCTGTGATAAGCGGTAGCTGGAGTATTTGAGAGTATAAACCTTTATTAAAGATAAAAATGGGATTTGTTATAATGAATCAAATCTAAAATTAAGGGAAAATGATGAATATGGTGAAAGGTATTTCTGAAATAACTCAGACCCACGATATGTGACTTTTACCTTACTCCCTTCCATTGTCCACACCCAGTTCTAGGTTTAGGACTTCAGTGAACCTGCCCAGCCTTGCCTGGCCCTGCCCTGTGGCCAGACTTTACCCTGCCTGTGTCCCCACTGCTGAGGAACCTGAGTCTCTGTATTCATATGCAAACATGGGAATCGGCTGGGCTGTCTTAATTCAGTGAGGTCAGTCCCAGCTACAGATTCACCTGTCCTCCTGGGCAAACCCTGAGAGAGAGAGAGATGATAGTTCACAGTGCTTAAAGTCAGCTGTCCTGTGAAGCAGACCCCTCATGGAGGAGAGCCTGAGGGGGGCCCCCATCCTCTTCCTTTCCCTGCCGCCTCTTCAAGGGGAGTGCAGGCACCAGGCCAGGATTGAGATCTGTGATTTTGGATAACCTACTCTTTTAATCCCAGCTAGCTCCTTCATCAGATGCTAAACAAAAGGAGCAGCCTCTTCTGTTGCTGAGGGAAGAACCTGCCTTTGTTGGCTGCATTAGGTCTGTTCCCAGTGAATGAAGCCACAGGCGTGAACTCAGGGTAGCTTGGGCGGGCAGGCGAATGAATGGTTCCAAACCATTTCCATTTTAGGTGATTTTTTTTTTTTCCATCTTCTAACTTTGAGCCCAAGACTCTTGGGGTATTGTTCTTTCTTGTTACCTCCCATTTCCCTGACAGCCACTGGATTTAGCTCAGAATTCCTGGGGTAGTATTCTGATCTGATAGAATAACTCAAGTTCCTAGATTTTATCACTAGGGCTGCTTGCAAAGGCTGGGAGAGCAAGACTACCTGGCGCTGTCCTCAGCCTCTGGTAATAACATGCGATTTCATGTGTGTGGCCACAACTGCTTTTAGTTCTGTGATTCATGTTGGATAGGTCTCTTGTTTGTCTCTGGGGTGTGCTTTTTCTTATCTATGAGGAATTTACATTTTCTCAATCCTTAGGGTCTTTGAATCTAATTGAAGATGTCATGAAAATTCATATTAATTGCTTCATAAAATGTTCAGGCTCTTCCCTTCTTTTTTTTTTCTTGGCTGTCCTGATGCGGATGGAATCATCCTTGCTTTTAATTTTTTCCGTAATGAGTCAATTGAGTTCTTGGGAAATCAAATTATAATTCAATAAAGAATATGGAAAAATAAAACCGTGATCAGACAAATATAGAAGAAATTTGTAAAATGAAGTAGGAGTTATCCAGATAGTTAAAGAACAGTTCAGTAGGGGCAGAAGCGTACCTACCAAGCCACCATTGAAAGAGTCTGGCCATGTCCCATGTCAGCCAGCATCTCAAACACGGAACCAAGAGAGACTTGGAGGGGCTAAGGCAGAGACCCTGTTCTTTAGAAAAAAGAAACAAAGAAAGGGCAGGGGAAGAATGGAGAAAGACAGAATCTTGAGAAAAAAAATGTCGTGGTTGGTATTAAAACGTCAGCATGGTGGACAAATGCATGAGATTCCAAACAGTTCATGGCCGCTCCTCATCACCTCTGGCAAGCGAGGAGACTGGACCAGCTCACAGGAGCTTGGGGATTACCTGGGGGTCTCTCCGAGCGACCTCAGTAAATCTCTAGAGAAAGGGTCCGAGAGTCACCTAAGTGGAACCTGAAGCGAGAAGCCATGCATTTCTGAGGGGACGCTAATGAGACACACACGTTGGTTTTAAATAGCACGCATTGGTTGTTGGGAGTGGACAGCCATGATCTGCTGCATCTCCTAGGATGGGGACCTGACCCCAACCCCCATAGCACAGAAGGGACCGGGAAAATCAGTGCTTCCTTGGCCACTCTGCTACCTGGGATACAGGAAGTACACTTCAGTGCCATCTGGAACATAATGGTGTGGGTTCATGCCATGCCGTGAACTTTAAGAGGGAAGTTTTAAATGCTAGTGTTCCCTGCATGGTCATGGGATTTGCTTTACTGTTGCCGTATAACTGAAATGGAAAAGGGCAACTGTTTGAATTAGGAACTAAAAGTTTATGGTTGGGAGGGCCTTCAGATGTTCTTCAGTTGTTCTGGCCTGCCCAGTCTTTCTTACGATGCAGGGAGGCCTCATGACAGCTATGTAATTGTACAATTAACTGTGGCTTCCTTGAGACTAGAACCAGGGTCCTTCTCATTTGAGGAGTGATAGTTTGCTTCCAAGTGTCCCTGGAAGGCAGTACTAACCCCCTGAGAGGATTTGTTCAGTGAAGGAAGACTCACAGTTGAACCCAAGTGTGTGTGTGTGTGTGTGTGTGTGTGTGTAGGGGAATAAACGATTCCAGTTATTAAATTATCTCTGACTGGGTTTATTCCCCTCCTTGCCAAAATCATTTCAAGGGACTACAGTGCCCAGAGGCAGCTTCACACGGTGACCTGTAAGATCAAAAAAGTGCACGGTGAATGTGCACCCACGGTTCTGTTGAAACATTGCAGCCCCTGTGATGAAGCCATTTGCCTGACTAACTTTCCTAACTACAAAATATGTTGATAAACACTTTTGTAGGCCAATTTGAGCAAACATCCCCCCCCCCCAAGGGGATAAAGGTTAGGGTACAGCACAGACCGGGAAACCCCAGCTCCAACCATCCCCATTTCTTTGGCCTGGGTTGACCAGGAGGAGCTGTGTTAGCCGTGTGCGGGGTTTCGGATGTGTCAGAGCCTTGACTTCCTTTTCTTTCTATTCTTTTCCTCCTCCTTCTTCTTGCCCTTCCTCCTATTCCGACTTTTCTTCTTCCTCGTTGTCTCCTTTTTGGCTGACCTGGAACTTCTCTAGCCGAGGATGACTTTCAGCTCCTGACTCTCCTACCTTCTCCTCCCAAGGACAGGGGTCACAGGTGTGCTCAGGCCTGTGAAGTCACACCTACCTCGTCTTCCTTTGTTCGTATCACCTAGCTGACAAATTAAAAAAATAATAACAATTTGTGTTTCTTGTCTGCTGTATTTGATAGATAATTATGTGAAGACACTGTTACTTTTGGGTCCAGAGCTGCTTTCTTGTTTATTGGCAGCCGACACATGCTACCCTGTTGACTTCTCAGGGAAGATGGGACACAGAGTTTAAGCGCAGGCTTGGAGTTAGCTATCTGCCTTGCTACTGATTACACTTGTGACATTGAAGATGCGGCTTCTTCATCTATAAGACGTGGATAATAATAGGACTGCCTTGCCTTTGTGGGGTTGCCCTGGGCTGATTTGTGGGAAACGTTCAGCCCAGGCTTAGCACATAATACACGCTCAATAAATGTTAGTCATTGCCGTTGTATAATTATTTCCTTTGTGTCTTTCCTAACTCTTGTTGTGTTCTGATTTAAATAAGTCTTTTGAAATCCAGATACCTAATCTCCAGTCTTCCTACCTAAATGGATTGTCTGCAGGGTGGATCTTGAATTAGCCCGAGAAAGTAAATGGACCTCAGAATGGATTGTGTTTCCTGGTGGAGCTAAAAATAGGAATTCTATGGGCATGAAAGACAGACCCCGAGCTCTTTATAAAGGTCTATTTATTTATTTTTATTTGTGTGTATGCGTATGCTTGCATTGAGTTTATGTGAACCCCATGGGTGCAGGTGCCTGCAGAGGCCAGCAGAGGGAGTCAGATAACCTGGGGCTGGAGTCACAGGCCATTCAGTGTGGGTGCTGGGAACTGAACTTGAGTCCTGAGCAAGAGCAATAAGTAGACTTTTTTTTAAAAATCAGGTTTTTAAATTTAATTTTATTTTATGTGTATTGGTGTTTGGCCTGTGTGTGTGTGTGTGTGTGTGTGTGTGTGTGTGTGTGTCTTTGCACCACATGCTTGCAGTGCCTACAGTTGCCAGAAGAGGGTGCTGGATCCTCTGGAACTTGAGTTGCACATGGGGTCCTGTAGGTGCTCTGAAACGAACCAGGTCCTCTGTAGCAACAATGAGCTGTCTGTCTCTCTAGCCCCTCTAAGCACTGTATAAGGTGGACTTTATTCTGGGTCATTATTTGTTGCATACTACTAACTCTAAAAGCGACTTTCCTGAGATTGGTTGGCCATCTTTGCTTAGGACTTTGTATTCGATTTTTCTCTATTTCTGTTTAATGATGCTACCTGGAAAATGAAAACTGTAGACCACTGGCTGAGTTTACCTGTGGGTGAAAGCACTCCTGTGATGTCGGTAAAGTCACTGACTTAATGCCATAGTGTCTGAGAAAGAACCACACTCTGCAGCCTCGGCTGGGCTTGCACTTGCTCTGAGCAATACACGGTTTGGGGCCTGGATCTTCACGGCTCTAAGATTTGGGATTATAGCGTGCACAACCATGCTCAACCCCTTTCAGAGTCTATACAGATTTTTCTTTATTTTATAAACTATTTTAGAAATGAGAACTTCTTTTATGGCCAATTTGCTTCCAATTCCCTAGAAAGGAATTCTTATGACGTCATTGTTGATGCCTCTCCCCCACCCCTTGTACAGGGCTTCACGAAACATTTACTGAATGAAGAGAATCAAGTGTAGAATAAAAATTTGTTTACATTGCAAATAAGCGTGGTTCATTCAGAATTAGAATACTAGAGTGCCCCCCTCCCCCAAGTAAGACCACAACATTAAGTGGAATTAAAATTGTTTTGCAACTTCTATTTAGGAAGACGTGGGATTGGGAATAATATATCTGGGGGGGGGGGCAGGTTTCAAGGCAGGGTTTCTCTGTAGCTTTGGAGCCTGTCCTGGAACTAGCTCTGTAGACAGGCTGGCCTCGAACTCACGGAGATCCGCCTGTCTTTGCCACCCAGGTGCTGGGATTAAAGGCGTGTTTCACCACTGCCCAGTTTAGTGTCAATGCCTTAACGTGAGTAATATCTGAGTAGAGCTCATTGTAGTTGACTAACTTGTACACGTGGCGTGTTATGTAGTCATTTATAATGGTTTTTGAATAGTAGTTATTACATGGTGAATTATGATAATTGAAAAGAAAAGGTCTATAAAAGGATGGTGATATTAATTATAGATAATCATAACCAGAACTAACATTATTGTGTGCTCAGAATGTACAACTGCCATCATGGCCTCTTCCCAGGGGAAGACAAACTTCACAGGTACACGAAAAACTGTCCCGGGCAGGGAGATATCTACTTGTTTGCTCGTGGCTCCTCCTGCCTTGCATTTGGGACCCTGCTGTGCCTTGTTGTCCTTGGCAAGCTTTGAGACTTAATGCTGGAACCTCCTGTTCAGCCTCACTTTCCTGGAAGATGAGGATAGGCAAAGGAAATTGAAGGTTTTTTCCCTTCTTTCTTTATTTCTATCATAGCCATGGAGAGATAGGAAATAGGCTGAAATGCAGCTAAAATAAGATCTGCTCATGAGCTGATGATTATTACGTATGTGAGACTCGTCATATTCTCACGTGTATGTGTGTACGTGTGTGCTTGTGTGTGCATGCATTTGTATGCATGTGTGTGTGTGTGCGCGCGTGCTTGTGTGTGTGTGCATGTGTGTGTGTGTGATTTTCCTAATATGAGGCTTTAGATCAGTGACAAAGTGTCTGTCTGTCTGGACAGGACATAAATTTTTCATCTCTAGCGCTAGAAATAACAGTATATATTCTTCCGACTTCCATTTTTAACTTAATATTATATCAATACTTAATATCAGGAGCTATAACTTCATTACTACACCAAATATCCTCTGGCGTGTAGTATTACAGTACATGAAAATGCCATAAGCCACTTTCCCTTTCCACGTTAAATTTGAGCTGTTGGTAGTTTTGCTGACTGATGGCATTTCCAATGCTGTATGTGTCTGTTAGACTCACGATATTTATGCTCTTACCATTGGAGAATGGGAATTCCACACACATGAAAAGCACATAGAATTGGCCAATGTGTTAGCTCCAGCACCGGCTATACTGCTGTAATACGGAGAAAGAAAGTCGGGCAGTGGTGGCACACACCTTTAATCTCAGCTGTCACGAGGCAGAGGCAGACAGACCTCTGTGAGTTCGAGGCCAGCGTGGTCTACATAATGAGTTCTAGGACAGCCAGGGCTACATAGAGAGACCCTGTCCCAAAACAAACAAACAACAAACAAAAAAACTACAAAAAACTGAAACCCATAGATCTAAAGACAACAATAACAACAATAAACAGTTCTAAAATATAAATGTTTTTATCATTATTATCATTATCATTTGCTATTTTGAGAGTCTCCCTGTAGTGAAGGGTGACTTAGAACACACTCAGTAGTCCAGGCTGGTCTTGAACTCACAACAGTCTTCCTCCCTAGGCCCCTGCAGTGCTGAGATTAGGAGTGTGCTGCCCCATGCCTCACTAGTAGTGTCTTCCTAGCTCATCTGTGTAGGCGTGTAGTCCAGGGCGGGAGGATCTCTCTGCTCCTTTAAATTATTCCGTGTTCTACTTCTCAGTGCTGCCAGAGACTAGGGGAGCGAACATGGCTGCCTGTCTGAAACCAGGTCTTGAATATGTTTATAGTCTAGCTTGCAGCAAGGGAAAAGCAGGTACAAGGTTTTGAAATTCAACTGCTCACATGGCCACATGCTGCAAAGGAGGCTGGGAAATGTAGTCACTCCTCAAAGCTAGGCATAGTCCAGTGACCTCCAAGGAGAGAATCAGCTTAAGTGTGTGCCTGGCAGTTTCCATGAAGACCCGTGTTTGGAGAGGCTGTGGAGTGAAATAGTATTTGGTCTTAATTTGTATGCCTCTGATTGCTAATGAGAAACTCTTTTCCCATCACAGGCTACTCGTTTGCATAGTTGAAGTACTTACTCATGTCCTTGCCTCTTACTGATTTGTGGGTTTTCATTTGTAGTGTGTTCTTCATGTTAGTCTGTTTTCTGTTACATTACAAACATTATTCTCTCAGTTTATAGCTTGTGTTTTGACATTTGAAAATAATGTTGCTTGGCAAACCAAAGTCATTTTGATTTGCTCATGCGTATCAATTATTCTTATTTAATTTCTTTTGGTTGTTGAGGCAGAGTCTTACTATGTAGTCCTGGTTGGCCTGGAACTTGCTATGTAGAGCAGTCTGGCCTCAGAATTAGAGCAATCTCGCCTCTGCCTCCCCGGTACTTTGATAGAGGTAGGTGCGTACCAGCACGCCTACCCCAGTTGCTTATGTCGGTGTTCAAGCAATGCTCTTCTACTCTCAAGTAAGAGAGACATGTTCCTTTATCATGTTTCCCCAAAGGTTCTTGACTTGCTTTGGCTATAGAAGGGTTTTGTTGTTGAGACAGGGTCTCAGCTCCATCTGGAATTCACGCTGTAGACCAGACTGGACCAGACTGGCCTTGAACTCAGGGATCCACCTGCCTTCACCTCCCTGGTGCTGAGATTAAAGGTGTGCATATCTGGCTAATATGGGAGTTCTTAATTGAGCTGAGACTTATTTCTGACATGTGGACACTAAGAACACATTTGTAGGTTTTAAACTATGAGCACTTTTCTTCATTTCCTCGGGTGTTTCTTTTAAGGATTTACTCTTCTCTTGTTTTATGAATTATGTGTGTCTGTGTGGGTGTGTGCAGGTGTGTCTGTGTGGGTGTGTGCTGGTGTGTCTGTGTGGGTGTGTGCTGGTGTGTCTGTGTGGATGTGTGCAGGTGTGTCTGTGTGGGTGTGTGCTGGTGTGGGTGTGTGCAGGTATGTCTGTGGGTGTGTGCAGGTATGTCTGCGTGGGTGTGTGCACGTGTGTCTGTGTGGGGGTGTGCGCAGATGTGTCTGTGGGGGTGTGTGCAGGTATGTCTGTGTGGGTGTGCACAGTGTGTGCATATGTGTGTGGGTGTGTGTGGGTGTGTCTGTGTGTGTGCGCACGTGTGTCTGTGTGGGTGTGTGCACGTGTGTCTGTGTGGGTGTGTGCACGTGTGTCTGTGAGGGTGAGGGTGTGTGCACGTGGGTGCAGGATCCCGAGGAGGCCAGAAGGTTCTGAGTACCCTGGTGTTGACTTACTGGTGGTTGGAGCTATAAGATGTGGGTGTGGGAACTGAACTGGGGTCAGTGTGCACTCTTAGCCAGTGAACCGTCTTAGTCAGCTTCATGAAATGTATGGTTATTTCTGGCTACTCTTGTGTTTCATTTGTTAATGTATTCTTTTACCAGTATGACACTGTCTTAATCGCTATACTTTTATTATTATTTTTTAAATAAGGTCTCATGTGACCCAGGCTAGCCTGGAACTCTGATCAAGTAGCCTTGGGTAACTGAGTTCCTGATTCTATTGCTTGCCTCCACCTCATGAACGCTGGGATCACAGGCAGGCACCACCATGACCTCCGTGTAATAACTCTGCATTCAGTAGACAAATCTTCCTTCGTTGTTCCCTTTCTAGCTTCTCTTGGGGATCTTAATTTTCTTTCTCTTCCAAATACATCTTATTTTTGTTTTCATATGACACTGGGGATAAAAATGCTCATAGCTGTTGTTGTTTGTTTTTTTACTTTTTTGGCTCTTACTCTTTGCTCTTCTGGGGGCCCGCCATCCAGCTCCCAAATAAACACACGAATGGAGTCTTAGTCTTTCTTATAAACTCTCGGCCTTAGCTTGGCTTGTGTCTTGCCAGTTTTTCTTAAATTATCCCAATTACCTTTTGCCTCTGGACTTTTTTCCATTTCTTACTTCTGTATACACCTTACTTTCACTCTTACTCCATGGCTAACTGGGTGGCTGGGTGACTGGCCCCTAGTGTCCTCCTCTTTCTATAGTTTTTCTCCTCTCTATACTTTCTGCCTGCCAGCCCCGCCTATTCTTTCTCCTGCCTTGCTAATAGGCTGTTCAGCTCTTTATTAGACCCTCAGGTGTTTTAGACAGGCAAAGAATCACAGCTTCATAGAGATGAACAAATGCAGCGTAAACAAAAGCGAGACCTCCTAACATCGTTAAACAAATGTTCCAGAGTAGCCGGGCGATGGTGGCGCACGCCTTTAATCCCAGCACTCGGGAGGCAGAGACAAGCGGATCTCTGTGAGTTCGAGACCAGCCTGGTCTATAGAGCTAGTTCCAGGACAGGCTCCAAAGCCACAGAGAAACCCTGTCTCGAAAAAACCAAAAAAAAAAAAAAAAAAAAAAAAAAATGTTCCAG
>CAWTZC010001079.1:195000-210000 GCA_963919715.1 Microtus obscurus | reverse complement strand
ATTTTTAAGTTTATATTTATATGATATTTAATTTTAATTTTAATTTTAATTCTTCTAAGTTTTTAATTTTAATTTTAATTTTAATTTTTTTAATTTTTTAATTTTAATTTTAAGTTTTAATTTTAAAATTTTAATTTTAATTTTAATTTTAATTTTATGTTTTAAGTTAATTTAAGTTGTTAATATTTTAACTTTTTAATTTTAATTTTAATTTTAATTTTAATTTTAAATTTTTAATTTTAATTTTAATTTTAATTTTTTAATTTTAATTTTTTAATTTTTAGTTTTAATTTTAATTTTATCTAATTTAGAATTTTAATTTTTAATTCTGAAAAAATTTTTAATTAATTTTTTAATTAATTTTTTAATTTTAATTTTTTAATTTTAATTTTAATTTTAATTTTAATATTTTAAATTTTTTAACTTTAATTTAATTTTAATTTAATTTAATTTTATTTTAATTTTAATTTTAATTTTTTAATTTTAATTTCTTAATTTTAATTTTAATTTTAATTTTTAATTTTAATTTTTTAATTTTATTTTTTTAATTTTTTAATTCTTTTTAATTTTAATATTTAATTTATTTTAATTTTATTTAACTTTTTAATTTTAATTAATTTTCAGGAATTTTTAATAATTTTAATTTTTTAATTTTAATTTTAATTTTAATTTTAATTTTAATTTTAATTTTAATTTTAATTTTAAGTTTAAGTTTAATTTTAATTTACTAGACTTTAATTTTAATTTTTTTAACTTTAATTCTTAATTTAATTTTAACTTTAATTTTAATTCTAATTTAATTTTAACTAATTCCTTAATTTTTAACCTTAACCTTTTAATTTTAACTTTTAATTTTTAACTTTAACTTTAACCTTTAACCCTAACCTTAATCTTTGTTCCTAACTCCTAACCTTTAATTTAATTCTAATTTTAATTTTAATTTTAACTTAACCCTAACCCTAACCTTAACTTAACCCTAATCCCTAATCCCTAACTCCTAATTAACCCTAACCCTAACCCTAACCCTAATCCCTAACCCTAACCCTAACTTAACTAATTTAACTTAACTTAATCATAATCCTAACTCCTAACCCTAACTCACCTTGACCTAACCCTAACCCTAATCTTAACCTTAATTCCTAACCTTAACTCAACCCTAACCCTAACCCTAACCCTAACCCTAACCCTAACTAACCCTAACCCTAACCTTCCTAACTCCCTTGTCCATCCCTAATCCCTAACTCTGACCTTAATCTCTAACTCCTAACCCTAACCTAACCCTAACCCTAACCCTACCCTTAACCTTAACTTGACCTTAACCCTAACCCTAACCCTAACCTAAGTTAATTTTAACTTCTTAATTTTTAATTTTAATTTAACCTTTTAATCCCTTTAACCTCTAATCCCCTTAACTTTAACCCTAATAACTACTAACATACCAACCCTAACTTAAACCCTAACCCCAACCCTTCAACTCTAACCTAACTTTAATTTAATTTTAAATTTTAATTTTATTAACTTTAACCTACTAATAACTTTAAACTTTAAGTTAAGTTAATTTAAATTAACTTTTAATTTTAACTTTAATTTTTGTAACTTTTAAGTTTTAATTTTAACTTAAATCATTAATTTTAATAACATTAATTTTTAAATTTTAACTTTAATTTTTAATTTTTAAGTTTAATTTTTTTAATTTTAAATTTTTTAATTTTATTAATTCTTTGACTTAATTTTAATTTTTTAATTTTTAATTTTAATTTTTAATTGTTTTAATTTTAATTCTAATTTTAATTTTAATTTTAATTATAAGTTGTTAATTTTAATTTTAATTTTAATTTTAATTTTTATTTAATTTTAATTTAATTTTAATTTTAATTTTAATGTTAATTTTTTTAACTTAAATTTAACTTTAATTTTATGATTTTAATTTTAATTTTAATATAATTTTTGATTTTAATTTTTTGATAAATTTTAATTTTTTAAATTTAATTTAATTTAATTTTAATTTGATTTTAATTTTAATTTTAGTTTTAATTTTGAATTTTTAATTTTAATTTTAATTTTAATTTAACTTTAAATTTTAAGAATTTTAATTTTTTAATTTTAATTTTTGTTAATTTTTAATTTTAATTTTTAATTTTTAATTTTAATTTTTTGACTTTTAATTTTAATTTTTAATTTTAATTTTTAATTTTAATTTTAATTTTAATTTTTAATTTTTAATTTTTGAATTTTAGTTACTAATTTTTTAATTTTGAATTTTAATTTTAATTTTAATTTTAATTTGTAATTTTAAGCTAAGAACTTTAACTTTTTAATTATAAGCTTAATTTTAATTTTAAGTTTTAATTTTGATTTTTTAACTTTAACTTTAATTTTAATTTTAATTTTAATTTTAATGCTTAATTTTAACATTAATTTTAATTATGCTTAAGTTTTAATTTTAATTTTAACTTTAATTTTAACTTTGATGATTTAATTTTAATTTTAATATTTAGCTTAACTTTAATTTTATTTTTAATTTTAATTTTAATTTTAATTTAATTTAATTTTAACTTTAGCTTTTAATTTTAATTTTAATTTTAATTTTAACTTTCTTAACTTTAATTTTAATTTGTAACTTTATAAATTTTAATTTTAATTTTAATTTAATTTTAACTTTAATTTTAACTTTAATTTTATTTTAATTTTAATTTTAATTTTAATTTTAATTTTAATTTTAATTTTTTAACCTTAATTTTAATTTAAATTTTAATTTAATTTATATTTAATTAATTTTAATTTTAGTTTTTTTGAATTTTAATTTTAATTTTTTAATTTGGGAATTTTAATTTTAATTTTAATTTTTAATTTAATTTTAATTTTTAATCAATTCTAATTTTAATTTTCTAACTTTTTAACTCTTTTAACCCTTGTGAACCTTAAGTTTAAGTTTAATGGGGAATTTAATTTTTAATTTTAATTTTTAAATTTTAATTTTCTAATTTTAATTCTAGAATTTTAATTTTAATTTTTTAATTTTAATTTTAATTTTTTAAGTTTAAGTTTAAGTTTAAGTTTAATTTTAATTTTAGCTTTAATTAATTTTAATTTTGAATATTTAATTTTAATATATAATTATTTTAATTTTTTAATATTTAATTTTTTAATTTTAATTTTAATTATAATTTTAATACTATTAAGCTTAAGCTTTTAATTTTTTAATTTTAATTTTAATTTTAATTTTTTAATTTTTAATTTTTTAATTTTGATTTTTAACTTTAATTCTTTTAATTTTAGATTAATTTTTAATTTTTTAATTTTAATTTTAGTTATTATATCTAATTTTTTAGTTTTCATTTATTTTAACTTTAATTTTTTAATTTTAACATTAACAATCCTCAATAACTAACACTAATTATAATTTTTTAATTTTTTAATTTTTATTTTAATTTAATTTTAATTTTAACTTATAACTTTAATTTTTAATTTTAATTTTTATTAACATTAGTTATAATTTTAATTTTTAATT
Organism: Microtus obscurus; assembly: GCA_963919715.1. Lineage (NCBI taxonomy): Eukaryota > Metazoa > Chordata > Mammalia > Rodentia > Cricetidae > Microtus > Microtus obscurus. Next base: position 206,489 of record CAWTZC010001079.1, on the reverse strand, counting down.
TTTAACTTTGTAATTTTAATTTTAATTTTAATATTAATTTTAATATTTAAATAATGAATTTTATTTATATATAATTTTAATTATTTTTTAATTTTAATTTTAATTTTAATTTTAAATTTTAATTTTAACTTTTAATTTTAATTTTTTAATTTTAAATTTTAATTTTAATTTTAATTTTAATTATAAATTTTATGAATTTCCTTAATTTTTTAATTTTGAAACTTTAACTTTAATTTTAATTTTAATTTTAATTTTATTCATAAGCTTAAGCTATAATCTTTAACCCTAACCTTCAACTTTTGTAACTAAGCCTAACCCTAACTTTAACTCTAACCCTAACCCTAAACCCTAACCTAAACCCCAACTCTAACTTCTTTAACCCTAACCTTAACCCTAACCCCAATCTAACCCTAACTCTTAATTTTAAGCTTTAAGCTTAATTTAACCTTAACATTAAACCCTAACCTATAAGCTTAAGTTTAAGTTTTCAATTTTTAATTTTTAATTTTAATTTTTTAATTTTAATTTTAAGTTTTTTATTTTTTGAATTTTTAACTTGAAGTTTAATTTTAATTTTAACTTTTTAATTTTGTAATCTTAACTTTAATTTTGTTTTAATTTTAACTTAACTTTAACTCTATAATTTTAACTTCTTAATTTTAAACTCTTACTTCTTTATTTTTAATTTTAATAATTTTAACTCTAATTCTACCCTTAACTTCTAACTTTAACCTAACCCCAGTAATAATAACCATAATCACCAAACATAACCAACCTAAACCCTAAGCTAACAAAATCATAACCATAACATTAACCCAAAACACAACCCATAACCATAATTGTCATAAACCATAACACAAACCATCACCATAAACATAACCATTAACGATAAAACATAATCATAAATCCAATAACCATAACAATTACCTCAAAACATAACAATAGCCATAACACCAACTATAACTAATAATCCCAACCACAACACCTAATCCATAACCCCTAACCATAACTGTAACCAGCACCATACCCATAATCACAAACCATAACCCTAACCCAAACACAAAAGCTTAAGAAAATCCATAACCATAATCTTAAACAAAAACCATAAGCCATAACCAAAATTATAACTCCTAACCGGCAACCATAAACATAACCACAACTCTAAAACATAATCCCAACTAATACTCTTTTAAACATGACCATAAACATTAACCATAACTATCACCATAACCCTAACATCTAACCCATGAACATTTTAAACCTATAACCTTTAAAACTTTAAACCAGCACCCTCAACCATTAACCCTAACCAGTAATCATAAGACTTAACCACAACCACTATTCACAACTACAACCATAATCCTAACTCGTAAAACCATAACACTCAATGATAACCCCCCTAAACATGACCATAACCATAACCAAGTGAGGATCAATCGATAACCCCTAAACGTAACTCATAACCATAACTATAACAACACGACCACTAACGTATAACCCCCTAACCATAAACACTTACCATAACCCTAAACATAACCCATTAACCATAATCATAACCATAACCATTAATCATAAATCTCACAACCCTAACCAGCCATAACGCCAACAACAACTATTACCACAACTACAACACTTATCCACATCCATAACCCTAAACATAACCCATAAACCCTAACCATAACCACTAACAAAAATCCATAACCACACAATAATAACCCAAACCATAACCCCTAACCATAATCATAACCCCTAACATACATAACCATAAACGGTTAACAATATTCATCACCATAACCAAAACGATAACCAAAGACACTCATTAACCACACAACATAACCCCTAATCCATAACCATAACTCCTAACTATAAACATACTCATAACCACAACCATAAACATTAACCATACCCACTAAAAAACAACCATTACCCCTAATTATAACCATATGTCATAAACCCTCACCACAGCCACAACACCAACCATAAGCCCAACCATAACCAGCTAATGATAACCATAACCCAACCATAACCCTAAAAATTAACCATAACCAAATCACTAACCATAACCATAACACCTAACCATAACAACAATTATAAACATAACCATTAACCATAACCCTTAACAATAACGATTATCAATAACCATAACCATATCCATAAACCAAACCACAACCGTAATCCCAAAACATAACGCCGGTCTTCAGTAACACCAAACCGTAAATGTAACCATTAACCATTAACCATAATCATAACAATAACCTAACCGTAATCATAAACAAATTAATTAAACACCAACCATAAACTTAACCACAACCCCGAACAAAAACCATAACTAGCAAAAATAACCCAAACCAAAAAATAAAAAATATAAACCAACCATAACTACTAACCATAATCATAACCCCTAACCATAAAGATAACAATAACTATAACAATAAGGATAACTGTTAACCATAACCATTAAACTTAAACTTAACCGTTGCTACTATTAACCCTAAACATAACCTGAACCATAACCATTATCCATAACCATTACCCAATCCATAACCATATCAATCAATGATAACCCCTAACCATAAACATAACCTAACAATAACTATCAACGTATAACACCAAACAATAACCATAAAACAATTAATCGTAACAATATCGCTTATCCCTAACTTCTAACTATAACCTTAATGATAACTATTAATTTATAACTATAACCCTAACTATAACTATGTGCTAACTATAACTATAATACTTCAACTATAACTATAATATAACTATAATAACAACTAAAATATAACTATTAAAAATAAAACATAACTATAAATATAACTATTAACTATGAAATAACGCTATCCATAACACTTAACTATAACCCTAACTAAAAAATATTAATCATAAGTATGTTCTTAATTCCTTAATAATTTTAATTTTAATTCTAATTTTAATTTCTTAATTTTTAATTCTTAATCTTTAAAATTTTAATTTTAATTTTTAATTTTAATTTTTTAATTTTAATTTTTAATTTTAATATCATAATTTTAATTTTAATTTTAATTTTAACTTTAATTCCTATAGAAAGTTAAAGTTTAATTTTAATTTTAATTTTAATTTTAATTTTAATTTTAATTCTATAATAATTTTAATTTTAATTTTAGATTTTTAATTCTTTTTAATATTTTATTTTTTAATTTTATTTTTATAATTTTTAATTTTAATTTTTAATAATTTTATTTTGATATTTAATTTTTTAATTTTAATTTTAATTTTAATTTTTTTAATTTTTAATTTTAATTTTTTAATTTTACTCTACTTTAATAGAATTTATTTTATTTTAATTTACTTTTAAACTTTAATTTTAGTTTTAATTTTTAATTTTTAATTTTTTAAATTTTAATTTTCTTAATTCTTAATTTTAATTTTAATTTTTAATTTTAATTTTAAATTTTAATTTTAATTTTTTAATTTTAATTTTAATTTTTTAATTTTATTTTTAATTTTTATTTTAATTTTAAGTTTAATTTATATTTTAATTTTATTTTTAATATTTAATTTTAATCAAATTTTTAATTTTAATTTTTAATTAATTTTAATTAGATTTAATTTTAATTTTAATTTTAACTTTGATTTTAATTTTAACGTAATTTTTAATTTTAATTTCTAATTTTAATTTATAATTTTAATTTTTTAATTTTATTTTAATTATTATTTATATTTTAATTTGTATTTAATTTTAATTTTAATTTTAATTTTAATTTATAGTTTTAATTTAATATTTGTAATTTATAAAGTATAAGTTAATTTTTTTTAATTTTAAATTAAATTTAATTTTGATTTTAATATTTAATTTTAATTTTAATTTTAATTTTTTAATTTTTAATTTTAATTTTAATTTTAACATTAATTTTAATTATTTAATTTTTTAATTTTATATTTTAATTGTAATTTTAATTTTTTAATTTTTTAATTTTAACTTTAATTTTAATTTTAATATTTAATTTTTTAATTTTAATTTGAAAGTTTAATATCAGAATTGAAAGCGCAGTTAATTTTAAACTTTGAAATTTTAATTGAACATTAATATTTAATTTTAATTCTAACTTTAAGCTTAAGTTTAAGTTTAATTTTAAGTTTAATTTTCTAACTTTAATTTAAGTTAATATTATATTTTAATTTTGATTTTAAGTTTAAGTTTAATAATTAATTTTAATTTTTTTAATTTTGATTTTTTAATTTTAATATTTAATTTTAATTTTAATTTTAATTTTTATCGAGAAAGTTTAAGTTGAAAGTTTACAATTTTAATTTTAATTTTAATTATAATTTTTATTATTTTAATATTTAATTTTAATTTTAATTTTTAATTTTAATTCTTAATTTTAATTTTAATTTTTATTTAATTTTTAATTTTAATTTTATTTTAATTTTTAATTTTTTAGTTTTAACTTTAAGTGAAATTATTTGTAATTTTAATTTTAATTTTGATTTTAATTTTAATTTTAATTTTAACTTTAATTGTAATTTTAATATTTAATTTTCTTAATTCTAATTTTAAATTTAATTTTAATATTTCTTAATTTTTAATTTTAAATTTTTTTAATTTTTTAAGTTTAATTTTAATATTTAATTTTTACTTAATTTTAATTTTAATTTTTTAATTTTAATTTTAATTTTTAAGTTTAATTTTAACCTTAATTTTGCTTAACTTTAATTTTAACATTAACCTTAACTATAATAACCTTAATCTTTTAATTTTTTAATTTTAATTTTAATTCTAATTTTAACATCTTAATACTTCAACTTTTAAACCTTATCGTTATATAATTTTTTACCTTAACCCCTAACCTTAACTTTAATTCTTAAACCTTAATCTTAACCTTTAACCTAATTCTTTTAACCTTAATGTAACCTTACCTTTAACTTTAACTAAATTCTAATTAATTAATTCCTAACCTTAAACCTTAACTTTAAATCTTTTAATTTTAAGTTTAAGTTTAACCCTAACTAACCTATCCTAACCTAATCTAACTTAACTCACATAGTTTAAGTTTAAGTTCTGTCTCTTTAACTTATTTCTTTAATTTCTTAATTCTAATTCCTAATCCCTAACCCTTTTAACCCTAATTTAACTCCTTTAACCTTGCTAAATTTAACTTTAACTTTAACTCTTTTAATTTCTAATTTTACTAATCTTAACTCTAATTTTAATTTCCTTAACTTTAAGTTTAATTTTGTTAACTTACTTTAACTCTAACCTAACCTTAAGTTTAAACTTCTAAGTTTAAGTTTAATCTTTAACTTTAGCCTTTAACCTTAACCCTAACTCCTAACCTTTAACTCTAACCTTTAACCCCTAACTTTAACTCTAATTAACTTCTAATCTTAATTCTAACTTCAACTCTAACCCTAACCCCTAACCCTAACCTAACTAACCCTTCAACCCATACCCCTAACAATAACCTAACCCGCTTCAACCTAACCCTAACCTTCCTAACCCCACCCTAACCCTAACACTCCTAACCCAGTAACAATAACCATAATCACCAAACATAACCCTAACCCAAACCCTAATGCTAACAAAATCAAAAACCATAACATTAACCCAAAAACACAACCCATAACCATAATCATAAACCATAACACAAACCATCACCATAAACATAACCATTAACGTATAAACATAATTCATAACCAATAACCATAACAATTACTCATAAACATAACTATAGCCATAACACTAACCATAATCAATAATCCTAACCATAACACCTATCCATAACCCCTAACCATAACTTTTGTAACCATAACCATACCCATAATCACAAACCACATAACCCTAACCCAAACCCAAAAGCTTTCAAGAAAACCATAAATCCACAATCTTAAACAAAACCATAAGCCATAACCAAAATTAGTAACCCCTAAACCATAACCATAAACATAACCATAACCTAAACATAATCCTAACCATACTTCTTTAAACATGACCATAAACACTAACCATAACTATCACCATAACCCTAACATCTAACCCATAACCACAACCATAACCATAACTTTAAACCATAACCCTAACCATTAACCCTAACCATAATCATAATACTAACCATAACCATTATTCGCAACTATAACCATAATCCTAATCATAACCATAACACTCCACGATAACCCCCCAACATGCACCTATAACTCATAACCATGAGGATCACCGACAACCCCCTAAACGTAACTATAACCATAACTATAACAATATGTATTAACGACAACCCCCAACCATAAAACATTACCATAAGCCCTCTACATAACGCTAACCATAACATGACCATTAACCATAATCATAACCATAACTATTAATCATAACCATAACCCTAACCCTAGCCATAACGCTAACAATACCATATTACCACTACAACCATAACACCTATCCATATCCATAACCCTAAACATAACCATAAACCCTAACCATAACTACTAACAATAATCCATAACCACAACAATAACCCAAACCATAACCCCTAAATCCATAATCATAACCCCTAACCATAAGCATAACCTTACAAGCAGCTAACAATATTCATCACCACATAACCAAAACGACAACCATGACCATTAACCATAAACATAACCCCTATCCATAACCATAACTCCCAACTATATAAACATACTTCATAACCATAACCATAAAACACTTCAACTCATACCCACTAAAAATAACCATTACCCCTAATTATAACCATAGTCATAAACCCAACCATAGCCATAACACTAACCATAAAGCCTAACCATAACCATTAATGATAACCATAACCCTAACCATAACCCTAAAAATTAACCATAACCATATCACTAACCATAACCATAACACCTATAACCATAACAACAATTATAAACATAACCATTAACCATAACCCTTAACAATAACGATTATCAATAACCATAACCATATCCATAAAACCAAACCATAACCGTAATCCTAAACATAACGCTATTCATAACACCAAAACCGTAAATGTAACCACCACCATTAACCATAATCAACAAAACCCAACCGTAATCATAAACACATAATCTTAAACACCAACCATAAACTTAACCATAACCCCGAACAAAAACTATAACTATAAAAATAACCCAAACCAAAAAATAAAAAAATTATAACCCAACCATAACTACTTCAACCATAATCATAACCCCTAACCATAAAGATAACCATAACTATAACTAACAAGGATAACTGTTAACCATAACCATTAAATCCCTAAACTTAACTCTGCTACCATTAACCTAAACTATAACCTGAACCATAACCATTATCTATAACCATTACCCAATCCATAACCATATCAATCAATGATGACCCCTAACCATAAACATAACCATATAACAATAACTATCAACGATAACACCAAACAATAACTATAACGATGATCGGAGAATAAATATCAGCTTCTATCCCTTAACCCCCCAGCCATAACCCTAACGATAATCCACTAACGATAACCATAACCCTAACCATAACCATAAAAATTAACCATAACCATAACACTAACCATAACCATAACAAAGCTAACTATAATAACAACTCAAAATATAACTATTAAAAATAAATATAACTATAAATATAACTATTAACTCATGAAAATAACGCTTATCTATAACACTTTAATTATAATTTTAACTATAATATTAATTTAAGTTTTTAATTTTTAATTAATTTTAATTTTAACTTAATTTTAATTTTAATTTTAATTTTAATTTTAATTTTAATTTTAATTTTAATTTTAATTTTAATTTTAATTTTAATTTTAATTTTAATTTTAATTTTTAATTTTAATTTTAATTTTAATTTTTTAATTTTAATTTTTTAATTTTAATTTTAATTTTAATTTTTAATTTTAATTTTAATTTTAATTTTAATTTTAATTTTAATTTTAATTTAATTTTAATTTTTAATTTTAATTTTAATTTTAATTTTAATTTTAATTTTAATTTTAATTTTAATTTTAATTTTAATTTTAATTTTTTAATTTTAATTTTAATTTTAATTTTAATTTTAATTTTTTTAATTTTAATTTTAATTTAATTTTATTTAATTTTAATTTTAATTTTATTTAATTTTAATTTTAATTTTAATTTTAATTTTAATTTTAATTTTAATTTTAATTTTAATTTTAATTTTAATTTTAATTTTAATTTTAATTTTAATTTTAATTTTAATTTTAATTTTAATTTTAATTTTAATTTTAATTTTTAATTTTAATTTTAATTTTTAATTTTAATTTTAATTTTAATTTTAATTTTAATTTTAATTTTAATTTTAATTTTAATTTTAATTTTAATTTTAATTTTAATTTTAATTTTAATTTTAATTTTAATTTTAATTTTAATTTTAATTTTTTTTAATTTTAATTTTTAATTTTAATTTTAATTTTAATTTTAATTTTAATTTTATTTTATTTTAATTTTAATTTTAATTTTAATTTTAATTTTAATTTTAATTTTAATTTTTTTTAATTTTAATTTTAATTTTAATTTTAATTTTAATTTTAATTTTAATTTAATTTTAATTTTAATTTTAATTTTTAATTTTAATTTTAATTTTAATTTTAATTTTAATTTTAATTTTAATTTTAATTTTAATTTTAATTTTAATTTTAATTTTAATTTTAATTTTAATTTTAATTTTAATTTTAATTTTAATTTTAATTTTAATTTTAATTTTAATTTTAATTTTAATTTTTAATTTTAATTTTAATTTTAATTTTAATTTTAATTTTAATTTTAATTTTTTAATTTTAATTTTAATTTTAATTAATTTTAATTTTTTAATTTTAATTTTAATTTTAATTTTAATTTTAATTTTTAATTTTAATTTTAATTTAAATTTTAATTTTAATTTTAATTTTAATTTTAATTTAATTTTAATTTTAATTTTTTAATTTTAATTTAATTTTAATTTTAATTTTAATTTTAATTTTAATTTTAATTTTTTAATTTAATTTTAATTTTAATTTTAATTTTAATTTTAATTTTAATTTTAATTTTAATTTTAATTTTAATTTTAATTTTAATTTTAATTTTAATTTTAATTTTAATTTTTTAATTTTTAATTTTAATTTTTAATTTTAATTTTAATTTTAATTTAATTTTAATTTTAATTTTAATTTTAATTTTAATTTTAATTTTAATTTTAATTTTAATTTTAATTTTAATTTTAATTTTAATTTTAATTTTAATTTAATTTTAATTTTAATTTTTAATTTTAATTTTAATTTTAATTTTAATTTTAATTTTAATTTAATTTTAATTTTAACTTAATTTTAATTAATTAATTAATTTTAATTTTAATTTTAATTTAATTTTAATTTTAATTTTAATTTTAATTTTAATTTTAATCTTAACCATTTTAACCTAACTTTAATTAACTAACTTTAATCAACAACCTAACTTAACAACTTAACTTTAACTTTAAGTTTAACTTTAATTTTAACTTTAACCTTAACCTTAACCCTAACTAACTCTAACCTTAACTTTAACTTAACTTTAATCTTAATTTTAATTTAACTAATTTTAACCTTAACTTTAACTCTAATTCTAACCCTAACTTAACTCTAATCCTTAACTTTAACTCTTAACTTTAATTTAATTTTAATTCTTAACTAACTATTTAACATTAACTCTAACTTTAATTTTAATTTAATTAACCTTAACAATTTAATTTTAATTTTAATTTTAATTTAACTTTTAACTTAATTTAATTTAACTTTAACTTTAACTAATTAATTTTAATTTTAACTTTAACTTTAACTTTAACTTTAATTTTAATTTTAATTTTAATCTTAATTTTAATTTTAATTTTAATTTAATTTTTAATTTTTAATTTTAATTTTAATTTAATTTTAATTTAACTTTAATTTTAATTTTAATTTTAATTTTAATTTTAATTTTAATTTTAATTTTTAATTTTAATTTTAATTTTTAATTTTAATTTTAATTTTAATTTTAATTTTAATTTTAATTTTAATTTTTTTAATTTTAATTTTAATTTTAATTTTAATTTTAATTTTAATTTTAATTTTAATTTTAATTTTAATTTAATTTTAATTTTAATTTTAATTTTAATTAATTTTAATTTTAATTTTAATTTTAATTTTAATTTTAATTTTAATTTTAATTTTAATTTTAATTTTAATTTTTAATTTTAATTTTAATTTTAATTTTAATTTTAATTTTAATTTTAATTTTAATTTTAATTTTAATTTTAATTTTAATTTTAATTTTAATTTTAATTTTAATTTTAATAATTTAATTTTAATTTTTTAATTTTAATTTTAATTTTAATTTTAATTTTAATTTTAATTTTAACTTTAATTTTAATTTTAATTTTAATTTTAATTTTAATTTAATTTTAATTTTAATTTTAATTTTAATTTTAATTTTAATTTTAACTTTAATTTTAATTTAATTTTAATTTAATTTTAATTTTAATTTTAATTTTAATTTTAATTTTAATTTTAATTTTAATTTTAATTTTAATTTTTTAATTTTAATTTTAATTTTAATTTTAATTTTAATTTTAATTTTAATTTTAATTTTTTAATTTTAATTTTAATTTTAATTTTAATTTTAATTTTAATTTTTTAATTTTAATTTTAATTTTAACTTTAACTTTAATTTTAATTTTAATTTTAATTTTAATTTTAATTTTAATTTTAATTTTAATTTTAATTTTAATTTTAATTTTAATTTTAATTTTAATTTTAATTTTAATTTTTTAATTTTAACTTTAATTTTAACTCTAATTTTAATTTTAATTTTAATTTTAATTTTAATTTTAATTTTAATTTTAATTTTAATTTTAATTTTAATTTTAATTTTAATTTTATTTTAATTTTAATTTTAATTTTAATTTTAATTTTAATTTTAATTTTAATTTTAATTTTAATTTTAATTTTAATTTTAATTTTAATTTTAATTTAATTTTAATTTTAATTTTAATTTTAATTTTAATTTTAATTTTAATTTTTAATTTTAATTTTAATTTTAATTTTAATTTTAATTTTAATTTTAATTTTAATTTTTAATTTTAATTTTAATTTTAATTTTTAATTTTAATTTTAATTTTTAATTTTAATTTTAATTTTAATTTAATTTTAATTTTAATTTTAATTTTTAATTTTAATTTTAATTTTAATTTAATTTTAATTTTAATTTTAATTTTAATTTTAATTTTAATTTTTTAATTTTAATTTTATTTTAATTTTAATTTTAATTTTAATTTTAATTTTAATTTTAATTTTAATTTTAATTTTAATTTAATTTTAATTTTAATTTTAATTTTTAATTTTAATTTTAATTTTAATTTTAATTTTTAATTTTAATTTTAATTTTAATTTTTAATTTTAATTTTAATTTTAATTTAATTTTAATTTTAATTTTAATTTTAATTTTAATTTTAATTTTAATTTTAATTTTAATTTTAATTTTAATTTTAATTTTAA
>CAWTZC010001079.1:0-190000 GCA_963919715.1 Microtus obscurus | reverse complement strand
TTGTGAGAAACACACATGTGTTACTCTGAAATGAGAAGCCCTATTAGGGAATATGTCAAAGTTCCATTCAATGTTAGAGCAGTGTTCATTTTCTCTCTAGAAGTTTTACTTTGTAAGATACTCACTATCTTTGAAAGGGTAAGAATTTCATGAAATGCTTTTGTGAGAAACGCACATGTGTTACTCTGAAATGAGAAGTCCTAGTTTGGCATATGTCCAAGTATTATTCGACATTAGAGCAGTGTTCATTTTCTCTCTAGAAGCTTTACTTTAAAAGATAATCAGGTCCTTTTAAAGGGTAAGGATTTCAGGATATGATTCTGTAAGAAACACACATGTATTACTCTGAAATGAGAAGCCCTAGTTTGTCCATGTATTGCTCGACATTAGAGCCGTGTTCATTTTCTCTCTAGAAGTTTTACTTTCAAAGATAATAATGTTCTTTTGAAAGGGTAATAATTTCATGAAATGCTTTTGTGGGAAACGCACATGTGTTACTCTCAAATGAGAAGCCCGAGTTTGGGATATGTCCATGTATTGTTCGACATTAGAACAGTGTTCAATGTCTCTCTAGAAGTATTGAAAGATAATCAAGTTCTTTTGAAAGGGTAAGAATTTCATGAAATGCTTTTGTGAGAAACATACATATGTTACTCTGAAATGAGAAGCCCTAGTTTAGAATATGTCAAAGTTCTGTTCAAAGTTAAAGCAGTGTTTAATTTCTCTCTAGAAGCTTTACTTTGAAAGATAATCATGTTCGTTTTAAAGTGTAAGAATTTCATGATATGCTTTTGTGAGAAACGCACAAGTGTTACTCTCAAATGCAAAGCCCTATTTGGGAATATGTCAAAGTTCTGTTCAAAGTCAGAGCAGTATTCAATTTCTCTCTAGAAGCTTTATTTTGAAAGATAATCACGTTCGTTTGAAAGGGTAAGAATTTCATGACATGCTTCTGTGAGAAACGCACATGTGTTACTCTCAAATGAGAAGCCCCAGTTTGGGATATGTCACAGTTCTGTTCAAAGTTAGAGCAGTGTTCATTTTCTCTCTAGAAGCTTTAATATGAAAGATAATCAGGTCCTTTTAAAGGGTAAGAATTCCATGATATTCTTTTGTGAGAAACACACATGTGTTAATCTCAAAGGAGAAGCCAATATTTGGGATAAGTCAAAGTTTGTTCAAAGTTAGAGCAGTTTTTATTTTCTCTCTAGAAGCTTTATTGAAAGATAATTATGTTCTTTTGAAAGGGTAAGAATTTCATGATATGATTTTCTGAGAAACGCACAATTGTTACTCTCAAATGAGAAGCCATAGTTTGGGATATGTCTAAGTTCTGTCCAATGTTAGAGCAGTGTTCATTTTCTCTCGAGGAATTTTAGTTTGTAAGATACTCACGTTCTTTTGATAGGGTAAGAATTTTATGAATTTTTTTGTGAGAAACGCACATGTGTTACTCTCAAATGAGAAGCCGTAGTTTGGGATATGTCCAAGTATTGTTCAACATTAGAGCAGTGTTCATTTTCTCTCTAGAAGCTTTACTCTCAAAGATAATCACGTTCTTTTGAAAGGGTAAGAATTTCATGAAATGCTTTTGTGAGAAACGCACATGTGTTACTCTCAAATGAGAAGCCCTAGTTTGGGATATGTTCAAGTATTGTTCAACATTAGAGCAGTGTTCGTTTTCTCTCTAGAAGCTTTACTTTAAACGATAATCACGTTCGTTTGATAGGGTAAGTATTTCATGAAATGCCTTTGTGAGAAACGCACATGTGTTACTCTGAAATGAGAAGCCCTAGTTTGGAATATGTCAAAGTTCTGTACAAAGTTAGAGAGGTAAAGGCGTAATCCACGAACAATGCCACACCAGTTTGGAATATTAGGGTAGTATTTATTTAAAGAGGGAAAACTTACAGATCACGATCCCGGACAACAGCTCTCTGCACATCTAGAAAGTGAGTCTAGTCGCCAAACGAGCAGGAAGCCAAGAGAGCACGAGCGGAAGGAAATAGAGGCTTTATGAATGGAGAGAAACCATGCCCCAATGGGCTGGTATCTCAGCAGCTATTGGTTGGAGGGGCGGAAAGACCTCCTGCAACACCTCCCCCTTTTGTTTAAGTAAGAGAGTTCTAAACCTACTATGAAATTATATACAATAAGTACAAATATCCTATTCCAACTAGCTTAGGAGTTGAATAATAAATAACTTGGCCAAGTCATGAGAGAAAAGTAACTATAGTTATATAGTCTTCAACCCCATCAAAGATCTGAGAAGGGAAATAATGTTACCTGGGTAATTAGGAAGTTGAGTAAAACAACTTCCAAAACCTGCAACAAATCACAGGGACAACTAGCTACCTCGGCAATCACCCAAAGTCACATTTGCAGCGTTGAAGCAACCAACTTTGGCTAAGGCCTAACATCACTGACATACCATTTTCAAAGGCAAGCAACTTTTCAAAACTATCTTACCCTGTCTTGGCAGGATATGACAGTCCTGTTTTATCCATTGATGCACACTCTGTATCTCTGTCAGTGGTTGAGGTATGGGCATTTTTTTGCCCCAAGGCCAGTTCTGTCAAAAAGAAAGGCTCCAGGTGGAGTGTCTTTGGTGCTCAACATTCTCTCGGGAATAGAGCGGTGTTGCCAGGAGCAATTGTGTCTCACTACCACAAAACTCTGTGTTAGATTAAAGGCCATTTTCTACAGCTCTTTGAGGAGGTTGAAGATCATCTATCTATACTGAGTATAATCTCTATATATCTAAATAACCTAATTAGTCTAATTATAAATGGCAAACTTAGATGACTATTAATCTATATACTTCTCAATATCTATCTAACTTAAAGACTAAGACAATAAACATCAATAAACATCTGTGTAACAAATGAGGATAATGACCTTCAAATATAAACAATGTACAAATATACATTGCAATATGGTAAATATCAATACAATATATGTCAATACATAAAAAAATATTTTAAACAGAGGTAGAAACATGCATGCATACAATAGTCAATATAATTTAACTTTGTATCAAGAATCAATACCAATATATTTGTCTAAAAATTGTAACTCACAATTACAAATCTATTATCCCATCACCCTCTTTTTTTTCTTTGCAAAATGATCCCTGAGCTCATAAAATTCCTCCCCCAACTTCCCAACCCCTAAATGATGTCCCTAAACCCAGGTGCAAACTTTACTGGGACAGGGGACGTTGTCCTCTAGAATTACTTCCAGCTGTCATGGGGGCGACGTTCTTTCTGGGGGATCCTGTGAAAGCAAAATGATGGTTAAATTTCAAGATCAATGTCTTTTAAAATTGCAAATAGTCTCTGAGTATTTTGTGGAGGTCTGGCCAGAATGTTGTACAAGATGTGCACCATTTCAGCTAACAAAGTTGGGATCTTCTTGTGCAGCTGGTACCCAAAACAGGTCTTGTAGTAGCGCTATCAGTATCATGACATCATATCAACCAGGTAGAGTTGTTGTTGTGGGGCCCCATCTTCTTCCCGTTCAGTTTTCTTGATATTTCCTATTGGGCAGGTATTTTTTCATCTGTCAGTATCTAAATATCCAGGGTCCCTTGAATTTTTCAAAGGTGAGTGTTTTCCTGTGGAGATAAGAACAGAACCCTGCCCCCATTCTATATGTTTTTCTTACCACCTGTGTCTAATAAGCCTTCTATAAAAGTGCCATTTATACAGACTTTTGGCTTTGGTCTTTGGTCGTTAATAGAAGTCTGCCAAAATATACGTTTACTTTGTCCTACTGGGTTTTTTGACTCATCCTCCACACATAATTCACCATTTAGACTAATATTACTTTTTACAGCAGAAATTGGAGCTTTTAGATTTCTTGGTGAGGCACGTTCTCCACTGTGACTGGGAATGACTGGGCCACTGTTGGCTTGGGGGCCTGCGAGAGGCCCCTCAAGGAGTTTCCCGACAGTATCAGGTTGCCTTGTTTGTCTGTTGTTGACCTGCATTCGTTGGACCAATGACGGCCTTTACCGCATCTCCTACATATACCTGAAGGCCTAGGTCCCCTATTTTTGTCATTCCCAGAGGAGATATTATTCCTAGAAATTCTGTGCCTGCAATCCCTTTTCAGATGTCCTAACTTACCACAATTAAAACACCTAGCAGTTTGATGTCTCCTCATTGCTGTGGAAATCGCTTCTCCTACCCAAGATTCATCATTATAGCTAAATGTCTCAACATTCATCGTATGCTGAATCCATTCATCCATAGGTGCTGATCTAGACTTTAAAGGCCCAATTATCTTTTTGCATTCTATGTTTGCATTCTCAAACGCTAGAGATTCAAGAAGTATTCGTCTAGATTCCGGGTCTGGTACCCCTACATCCAGAGCCTTAATTAATCTTTGCAAAAAGTCAATAAAGGGTTCTCTCTGTCCCTGCCTAATTCTGGTATATGATTCAACCCTTTTTGCTGGATCTTGTATCCTATTCCAAGCATTTAAAGCTGCCTGGTGACATAGATGCAATACTTCATCGTCATAAAGAGCTTGGACCTGTGGATCAGCATATTCTTCTGTACCAAGAATTTGATCTTGGGAAACCTCGACACCTTTTGCTCTTCCTTGCTGTTCCATATGTTTGGATTCTTCTCTGAAATAAATTCCAAACATCAAGGAAGGTCCCTTATCTAAAACTGCAGACACTAACTGATGGAAATCATAGGGGGTAGCTCTAGCATTAGAAGCCCAAGTCCTTATCATTTCCTTTACATATGCATTTTGCAAGCCAAAATTAACAATAGCCTGTTTAATTTCCTTCAGATCATTCATTGCTATTGGCATCCATCTAGCTTCTCTGACTCCCTTTGAGCCTTTAGAAGTTGACGCTTTGTCAGAATTAAGTATAGGGTATGCCGCTAAAACCCTGGGTAAGCCAGTTCTAATAGCTGGTGTTGGCTTTGTATCCTGTCCTTGTGCCTTATTACTCTGTTCACCAGTTCCAATCATTTTTTCAAGCATTTCAAGTCTTTTTATTATTTTGTTTATTATTGCCTCTTTTGAATCCTGAATCTCCTGAATCTCCTGACCTGCATGAGTTCTTGAGAGTACCATAATCTTCCTAAATGATAGAATATTCAAAAGAATACTAAAACCTAGTAACCAGTAAATTACGTTATCCTCATAGTCATATAAATTTTGCATGATTAGACCCATTGTATTGGTAGCCCAAACAGTGAAAGTCAAGTTGGAAACAAAAACTGCCATATTACCTATTATCCAGCTGGCCTCGAACTCACCAAAATCCGAAATCCGCCTGTCTCTGCTTCCCGAGGGCTGGGATTAAAGGCGTGCACCACCAACTGTCCAGTCGAACTCACAGAGATCCGCCTTTCTCTGCCTCCTGAGTGTATGCCACTACCACCTGTCCGGCCTCAGAGATCAGGCCACAAGGCGCAAGCCCGGGCAGAGGAAGCGAGGGCTCATTCCCGCCAAGCCGAACTTGCGGCCGTCAGCCGAGGGGGGGGGTCCTAAAAACCAAACGTTCGTCGGGCGCCAGGTAAAGGCGTAATCCACGAACAATGCCACACGAGTTTGGAGTTATTAGGGTAGTATTTATTTAAAGAGGGAAAACTTACAGATCACAATCCCAGACCACAGCTCTCTGCACAACTAGAAAGTGAGTCTAGTCGCCAGATGAGCAGGAAGCCAAGAGAGTGCGAGCCGAAGGAAATAGAGGCTTTATGAATGGAGAGAAACCATGACCCAATGGGCTGGTATCTCAGCAGCTATTGGTTGGAGGGGCAGAAAGACCTCCTGCAACAGAGAAGTGTTCATTTTCTCTCGAGAAGCTTTATTTTGAAAGATATCATGTTGTTTTGAAAGGGAAAGAATTTCTTGATATGCTTTTGTGGAAACGCACATGTGTTATCTCAAATGAGAAGCCCTAGTTTGGGATATGTCACAGTTCTGTTGAAAGTTAGAGCAGTGTTCATTTTCTCTCTAGAAGATTTACGTTGTAAGATACATTATTTAAGAAGGGTAAGAATTTCATGAAATGCTTTTTTGAGAAACGCACATGTGTTACTCTGAAATGAGAAGCCCTAGTTTGAAATATGTCCAAATATTATTCGATATTAGAGCAGTGTTCATTTTCTCACTAGAAGCTTTACTTTGAAAGATAATCAGGTCCTTTTAAAGGGTAAGAATGTTTTGTGAGAAACGCACATGTGTTAATCTGAAATGAGAAGCCCTAGTTTGGAATATGTCAACTTACTGTTCGACGTTAAGCAGTGTTCATTTTCTCTCTAGAAGATTTACTTTGAAAGATAATCAGGTTTGTTTGAACTGGTAAGAATTTAATGAAATGCTTTTGTGTGAAACGCACATGTGTTACTCTCAAATGAGAAGCCCTAGTTTGGGATATGTCCAAGTATGGTTCGACATTAGAACAGTGTTCAATTTCTCTCTAGAAGCATTACTTTGAAAGATAATCACGTTCTTTTGAAAGGGTAAGAATTTCAAGATATGCTTTTGTGAGAAACGCACATGTGTTACTCTGAAATGAGAAGCCCTACTTTGGAATATGTCAAAGTACTGTTCAAAGTTAAAGCAGTGTTCATTTTCTCTCTACAAGCTTTACTTTGAAAGATAATCACTTTGTTTTGAAATGGTAATAATTTCATGAAATGCTTTGTGAGAAACGCACATGTGTCATTGTGAAATGAGAAGTTGTTATTCGGGATATGTTACACTATTGTTAGAAGTTAACGCAGTGTTCATTTTCGGTGTTGAAGCATGACTTTGAAAAATAATCACTTTCATTTGAAAGGGTAAAAATTTCATGAAATGTTTTTGTGAGAAACACACATGTGTTACTCTGAACTGAGAAGCCCTAGTTTGAAATATGTCAAAGTTCTTTTCAAAGTTAGAGCAGTGTTCATTTTCTCTCTAGAAGTTTTAATTTGTAAGATACTCACGTTCTTTGAAAGGGTAAGAATTTCATAAAAAGCTTCTGTGAGAAACGCACATGTTTTACTCTGAAATGAGAAGCTCTAGTTTGGAATATGTCCAAGTATTATTCGACATTAGAGCAGTGTTCATTTTCTCTCTAGAAGCTTTACTTTAAAAGATAATCAGGTCTTTTTAAAGGGTAAGGATTTCATGATATGCTTCTGTGAGAAACGCACACGTGTTACTCTGAAATGAGAAGCCCTAGTTTGGGATATGTCCAAGTATTGCTCGACATTAGAGCAGTGTTCAATTTCTCTCTAGAAGTATTGAAAGATAATCACATTCTTTTGAAAGGATAAGAATTTCATGAAATGCTTTTGTTAGAAACATACATATGTTAATCTGAAATGAGAAGCCCTAGTTTGGAATATGTCAAAGTTCTGTTCAAAGTTAGAGCAGTGTTCATTTTCTCTCTAGAAGCTTATTTGAAAGATAATCATATTCTTTTGAAAGGGTAAGAATTCCATGATATGATTTTCTGAGAAACGCACATGTGTTACTCTCAAATGAGAAGTCCTAGTTTGGGATATGTCAAGTTCTGTTCAAAGTTAAAGCAGTGTTCACTTTCTCTCTAGAAGCTTTACTTTGAAAGATAATCATGTTGTTTGGAAATGGTAATAATATAATGAAATGCTTTGTGAGAAACGCACATGTGTTACTCTCAAATGAGAAGCCATAGTTTGGGATATGTCCAAGTATTGTTCTCCATTAGAGCAGTGTTCACTTTCTCTCTAGAAGCTTTAATATGAAAGATAATCAGGTCCTTATAAAGAGTAAGAATTTCATGATATGCTTTTGTGAGAAACGCACATGTGTTACTCTGAAATGAGAAGCCCTAGTTTGGAATATGTCAAAGTTCTGTTCAAAGTTAGAGCAGTGTTCATTTCCTTTATAGAAGCTTTATTTGAAAGATAATCACGTTCTTTTGAAAGGGTAAGAATTTCATGAAATGCTTCTGTGAGAAACGCACATGTGTTACTCTGAAATGAGAAGTTGTTATTCGGGATATGTTATACTATTGTTAGAAGATGGCTGAGTGTTAATTTTCTGTGTTGAAGCATTACATAGAAAGATAATCACGTTCATTTGAAAGGGTAAAAATTTCATAAAATGATTTTGTGATAAACGCACACGTGTTAGTCTGAAATGAGAAGCCCTAGTTTGGAATATGTCAAAGTTCTGTTAAATGTTAGAGAAGTGCTCATTTTCTCTCTAGAACCTTATTTTGAAAGATAATCATGTTGTTTTGAAAGGGTAAGAATTTCATGATATGCTTTTGTGGAAACGCACATGTGTTATCTCAAATGAGAAGCCCTAGTTTGGGATATGTCACATTTCTGTTCAAAGTTAGACCAGTGTTCATTTTCTCTCTAGAAGTTTTACTTTGTAAGATACATTATTTATAAAGGGTAAGAATTTCATGAAATGCTTATGTGAGAAACGCACATGTGTTACTCTGAAATGAGAAGCCACAGTTTGGGGTATGTCCATGTATTGTTTGACATTAGAGCAGTGTTCATTTTCTCTCTAGAAGCTTTAATTTGAAAGATAATCAAGTTCTTTTGAAAGGGTAAGAATTTTATGAAATGCTTTTGGAAAACGCAAATGTGTTTCTCTGAAATGAGAAGCCCTAGTTTAGAATATGTTACACTAGTGTTAGAAGTTACCACAATGTTCATTTTCTGTGTTGAAGCATTACATTGAAAGATAATAACGTTCATTGATAGGGTAAAAATTTCATGAAATGCTTTTATGAGATACACACATGTGTTACTCTGAAATGAGAAGCCCTTGTTTGGGATATGTCCAAGTATTGTTTGACATTAGAGCAGGGTTCATTTTCTCTCTAGAAGTTTTACTTTGTAAGATATCATGTTCTTTTGAAAGGGTAAGAATTTCCTGAAATGCTTTTGTGAGAACACACATGTGTTACTCTGAAATGAGAAGTCCTATTTGG
Organism: Microtus obscurus; assembly: GCA_963919715.1. Taxonomy (NCBI): domain Eukaryota; kingdom Metazoa; phylum Chordata; class Mammalia; order Rodentia; family Cricetidae; genus Microtus; species Microtus obscurus. The sequence continues at coordinate 181,047 of CAWTZC010001079.1, read as the reverse complement.
GAATATGTCAAAGTTCTGTTCAAAGTTAGATCAGTGTGCATTTTCTCTTACAAGTTTTACTTTGTAAGATACTCACATTCTTTTGAAAGTTTAAGAATTTCATGAAATGCGTTTGTGAGAAACGCAGATGTGTTACTCTTAAATGAGAAGCCCTAGTTTGGTATATGTCAAAGGTCTGTTCAAAGTTATAGCAGTGTTCGTTTTCTCTCTAGAAGTTTTCCTATGTAAGATAATAACGTTCGTTTGAAAGTGTAAGAATTTCATGAAATGCTTTTGTGAGAAACGCATATGTGTTACTCTGAAATGAGAAGTTGTTATTTGGGATATGTTACACTATTGTTAGAAGTTACCACAGGGTTCATTTTCTGTGATGAAGTATTACATTGAAAGATAATCACGTTCATTGAAAGGGTAAAAATTTCATGAAATGATTTGTTGAGAAACACACATGTGATACTCTGAAATGAGAAGCCCTATTCAGGAATATGTGAAAGTTCTTTTCAAAGTTTGAACAGAGTTAATTTTCTGTCTATATGTTTTAATTTGTAAGAAACTCACGTTCTTTGAAAGGGTAAGAATTTCATGAAATGCTTTCATGAGAAATGCACATGTGTTACTCTCAGATGTGAAGACCTAGTTTGGGATATGTCGAAGTTTTTCAAAGTTAGAGCAGTGTTCATTTTCTCTCTAGAAGTTTTACTTTGAATGATAATCACTTTCTTTTGAAAGGGTAAGAATTTCATGAAATGATTTTGTGAGAAAATCACATGTATTACTCTGAAATGAGAAGCCACACTTTGGGATATGTAAACGTACTGTTCGACATTAGAATAGTGTTCATTTTCTCTCTTCATGCTCTACTTTGAAAGATAATCATGTTCTTTTGAAAGGGTAATAATTTCATGAAATGCTTTTGTGAGAAACACATATGTGTTACTACGAAATGAGAAGCCCTATTTGGGAATATGTCAAAGTTCTCTTCAATGCTAGAGCAGTGTTAATTTTCTCTCTAGAAGTTTTACTTTGTAAGATACTCACATTCTTTGAAAGGGTAAGAATTTCATGAAACGCTTTTGTGAGAAACGCACATGTGTTATTCTTAAATGAGAAGCCCTAGTTTAGGATATGTCCAAGTATTGTTCGACATTACAGCAGTGATCATTTTCTCTCTAGAAGCTTTAATTTGAAAGATAATCACATTCTTTTATAATTGTTAGAATTTCATGAAATGCTTTTTTGATCAATACACATGTGTTACTCTCAAATGAGAAGCCCTAGTTTGGAATATGTCAAAGTTCTGTTCAAAGTTAGAGCAGTGTTCATTTTCTCCCTAGAAATTTTACTTTGAAAGATAATCACATACTTTTGAAAGGGTAAAAATTTCATGAAATGCTTTTATGAGAAACACACATGTGATACTCTGAAATGAGAAGCCCTATTTGGGAATATGTCAAAGTTCTGTTCTAAGTTAGATCAGTGTTCATTTTCTCTTACAAGTTTTACTTTGTAAGATACTCACATTCTTTTGAAAGTGTAAGAATTTCATGAAATGCTTTTGTGAGAAACGCACATGTGTTGCTCTTAAATGAGAAGCCCTAGTTTGGGATATTTCCAAGTATTGTTCGACATTAGAGCAGTGTTCATTTTCTCTCTAGAAGCTTTAATTTGAAAGATAATTACGTTCTTTTGAATGAGTAAGAATTTCATGAAATGCTTTTGTGAAAAATGCACATGTGTTACTCTGAAATGAGAAGTTGTTATTCGGGATATGTTACACTATTGTTAGAAGTTAGCGCATTGTTCATTTTCTTTGTTGAAGCATGACATTGATAAAGAATCACGTTTATTTGAAAGGGTAAAATTTTGATGAAATGCTTTTGTGAGAAACGCACATGTGTTATTCTGAAATGAGAAGCCCTAGTTTGGGATATGTAAAAGTTCTGTTCAAAGTTAGAGCAGTGTTCATTTTCTCTCTAGAAGCTCTACTTTGAAAGATAATCACATTCTTTTGAAAGGGTAAAAATTTCATGAAGTGCTTTTGTGAGAAACACACATGTGATACTCTGAAATGAGAAGCCCTATTTGGGAATATGTCAAAGTTTTGTTCAAAGTTATAGCATTGTTCATTTTCTCTCTAGAAGCTCTACTTTGAAAGATAATCATGTTCTTTTGAAAGGGTGAGAATTTCATGAAATGCTTTTGTGAGAAACACACATGTGTTATTCTCAAATTAGAAGCCATAGTTTGGTATATGTCAAAGTTCTGTTCAAAGTTAGAGCAGTGTTCATTTTCTCTCTAGAAGCTTTACTTTGAAAGATAATCATGTTTTTTTGAAAGGGTAAGAATTTCATGAAATGCATTTGTGAGAAATGCACATGTGTTACTCTGAAATGAGAAGCCGTAGTTTGGTATATGTCAAAGTTTTGTTCAATGTTAGAGCAGGGTTCATTTTTCTCTCTAGAAGATTTAATTTGAAAGATAATCACGTTCTTTTGAAAGGGTAAGAATTTCACGAAATGCTTTTGTGAGAAACGCACATGTGTTACTCTGAGATGAGAAGCCACTGTTTGGGATATGTCAATGTACTGTTCGACGTTAAACCAGTATTCATTTTCTCTCTAGAAGCTCTACTTTGAAAGATAATCCTGTTCTTTTGAAAGGGAAATAATTTCCTGAAATGCTTTTGTGAGAACACATATGTGTTACTCTGAAATGAGAAGTCCTATTTGGGAATATGTCAAAGTTCTGTTCAAAGTTAGATCCGTGTTCATTTTCTCTTACAAGTTTTACTTTGTAAGATATTCACATTCTTTTGAAAGTGTAAGAATTCCACGAAATGTGTTTGTGAGAAACGCACATGTGTTACTCTGAAATGAGAAGTTGTTATTTGGAATATGTTAGACAATAGTTAGAAGTTAGCATTGTGTTCATTTTCTCTGTAGAATCTTTACATTGAAAGAATATCACGTTCTTTTTATAGGGTAAGTATTTCATGAAATGCTTTTGTGAGAAAAGCACATGTGTTCCTCTGAAATGAGAAGCCCTATTTGGGAATATGTCAAAGTTCTGTTCAAAGTTAGAGCAGTGTTAATTTTCTCTCTAGAAGTTTTACTTTGTAAAATACTCACGTTCTTTTGAAAGGGTAAGAATTTCATGAAATTCTTTTGTGAGAAATGGACATGTGTTACTCTCAAATGAGAAGCCCTAGTTTGGGCTATGTCCAAAAATTGTTCGAAATTAGAGCAGTTTTCATTTTCTCCCTAGAAGCTTTACCTTGAAAGATAATCACGATCTTTGGAAAGGGTAAGAATTTCATGAAATGCTTTTGTGAGAAATGCACATGTGTTACTCTCAAATGAGAAGCCACAGTTTGGGATATGTCAACGTACTGTTTGATGTTAGAGCAGTGTTCCTTTTCTCCCTAGAAGCTTTACCTTGAAAGATAATCACGATCTTTGGAAAGGGTAAGAATTTCATGAAATGCTTTTGTAAGAAACACACATGTGTAACTCTAAAACGAGAAGCCTTAGTTTTTTATATGTCAAAGTTCTGTTCAAAGTTAGAGCAGTATTCATTTTCTCTATAGAAGTTTTAATTTGTAAGATACTCACGTTCTTTTGAAAGGTTAAGAATTTCATGTAATGCTTTTTTGAGAAACGCACATGTGTTCTTCTGAAATGAGAAGCCCTATTATGGTATATGTCAAAGTTCTGTTCAAAGTTAGAGCAGGGTTCATTTTCTCTCTAGAAGTTTTACTTTGTAAAATACTCACGTTCTTTTGAAAGGGTAAGAATTTCATGAAATGCTTTTGTGAGAAATGCACATGTTTTATTCTCAAATGAGAAGCCCTAGTTTGGAAAATGTCCAAGTATTGGTCAAAATTAGAGCATGATCATTTTCTCTCTAGAAGCTTTATTTGAAAGATAATCATGTTCTTTTGAATCGGTAACAATTTCATGAAATGCTTTTGTGAGAAACACACATGTGTTACTCTGAAATGAGAAGCCCTAGTTTGGTATATGTCAAAGTTCTGTTCTAAATTAGAGCAGTGTTCATTTTCTCTCTAGAAGTTTAACTTTGTAACATACGTTCTTTTGAAAGGCTAAGAATTTCATGAAATGCTTTTTTGAGTAACGCACATGTGTTACTCTTAAAAGAGAAGCCCTAGTTTGGGATATGTTTAAGTATTGTTCGACATTACAGCAGTGTTCAATTTCTCTCGAGAAGCTTTATTTTGAAAGACAATCACGTTCTTTTGAAAGGGTAAGAATTTAATGTAATGCTTTTGTGAGAAATGCACATGAGTTACTCTCAAATAAGAAGCCACAGTTTGGGATATGTCATCGTACTGTTTGACGTTAGAGCAGTATTCCTTTTCTCTCTAGAAGCTTTACTTTGAAAGATAATCACGTTCTTTTGAAAGGGTAAGAATTTCATGAAATGCTTTTGTGAGAAACACACAAGTGTTACTCTAAAATGAGATGCCCTAGTTTGGAATATGTCAAAGTTCTGTTCAAAGTTAAAGGAGTGTTCATTTTCTCTCTAGAAGTTTTACTTTGTAAGATACTCACGTTCTTTTGAAAGGGTAAGAATTTCATGGAATTCTCTTGTGAGAAATGCAGATGTGTTACTCTAAAATGAGAAGCCCTAGTTTGGGATATGTCCAAGTATTGGTCGACATTAGAGCAGTGTTCATTTTCTTTCTAGAAGCTTTACTTTGAAATATTATCACGTTCTTTTAAAAGCATAAAAATTTCATGAAATGTTTTGCGAGAAGCGCATATGTGTTACACTGAAACGAGAAGTTGTTATTCGGGATATGTTACACTTATTGTTAGAAGTTAGCGTGGTGTTCATTTTCTGTGTTGAAGCATGACATTGAAAAATAATCACATTCTTTTGAAAGGGTAAGAATTTCATGAAATGCGTTTGTGAGAAATGCACATGCGTTACTCTGAAATGAGAAGCCCTAGTTTGAGATATGTCCAAGTATTGTTTGACATTACAGCAGTGTTCCTTTTCTCTCTAGAAGTTTTACTCTGAAAGATAATCATATTCTTTGAAAGGGTAAGAATTTCATGAAATGCTTTTGTGAGAAACACACATGTGATACTCTGATATGAGAAGCCACAGTTTGGGATATGTCAACGTACTGTTCAACGTTAGAGCAGTGTTCATTTTCTCTCTAGAAGCTTTACTTTGAAAGAAAATCACGTTCTTTTGAAAGGGTAAGAATTTCATGAATTGCTTTTGTGAGAAACGCAAATGTGTTACTCTCAAATGAGAAGGCACCGTTTCAGATATGTCCGTGTATTGTTCATCATTAGAGCAGTGTTCATTTTCTCTCTAGAAGCTTTATTTTGAAAGATAATCCCTTTCTTTGAAAGTTTAAGAATTTCATAAAATGCTTTTGTGAGAAACGCACATGTGTTCCTCTGAAATGAGAAGTTGTTATTCGGGATATGCTACACTATTGTTAGAAGTTACCACAGTGTTCATTTTCTGTTTCGAAGTTTTACTTTGTAAGATAATCACGTTCGTTTGAAAAAGTAAGAATTTCATAAAAAGCTTTTGTGAGAAATGCACGTGTGTTACTCTCAAATGAGAAGCCCTAGCTTGGGATATGTCCAAGTATTGTTTGACATTAGAGCAGTGTTCATTTTCTCTCTAGACGCTTTATTTTAAAGATAATCACGTTTTTTTGAACGGTAAGAATTTCATGAAATGCTTTTGTGAGAAACACACATGTGTTACTCTGAAATGAGAAGCCCTAGTTTTCTGTATGTCAAAGTTCAGTTCAAAGAGCATTGTTCATTTTCTCTCTGGAAGTTTTACTTGAAAGATAATACCGTTCTTTTGAAAGTGTAAGAATTTCATGAAATGCTTTTGTGAGAAACCCAAATGTGTTACTCTGAAATGGGAAGCCATAGTTTGAAATATGTAAATGTAACATTCGTCATTAGAGCAGTGTTCATTTTCTCTCTTGAAGCTCTACTTTGAAAGATAATCATGTTATTTTAAAAGGGTAATAATTTCATGAAATGCTTTTGTGAGAAACGCACGTGTGTTACTCTCAAATGAGAATTTGTTATTCGGGATATGTTATACTTATTGTTAGAAGTAAGCACAATGTTCATTTTCTGTGTTGAAGCATGATATTGAAAAATAATCACGTTCATTTGAAAGGGTAAAAATTTCATAAATGCTTTTGTGAGAAACGCACATGTTTTACTTTGAATTAAGAAGCCCTTGTTTGGGATATGTTCAAGTATTGTTCGACATTACAGCAGTGTTCATTTTCTCTCTAGAAGTTTTACTTTGAAAAATAATCATGATCTTTTGAAAGGGTAAGAATTTCATGAAATGCTTTTGTGAGAAACACACATGTGCTACTCTGAAATGAGAAGCCCCATTTGGGAATATGTCAAAGTTCTGTTCAAGTTAGAGAAGTGGTCATTTTCTCTCTAGAAGATTTATTTGAAAGATAATCACGTTCCTTTGAATGGGTAAGAACTTCATAAATGATTTTGTGAGAAAAACATGTATTACTCTGAAATGAGGAGCCCTAATTTAGTATATGTCAAAGTTCTGTTCAAAATTAGAGCACTGTTCATTTTCTCTCTAGAAGTTTTACTTTGTAAGATACTCACATTCTTTTGAAAGGGTAAGAATTTCATGAAATGCTTTTGTGAGAAATGCACATGTGTTACTCTGAAATGAGAAGCCCTAGTTTGGGATATGTGCAAGTATTGTTCGACATTACAGCAGTGTTCATTTTCTATCTAGAAGTTTTAGTTTGAAAGATAATCATGTTCTTTTGAAAGGGTAAGAATTTCATGAAATTCTTCTCTGAGAAACACACATATGTTACTATGAAATGAGAAGCCACAGTTTGGGATATGTCAAGGTACTGTTCGACATTAGAGTAGTGTTCATTTGCTCTCGAGAAACTTTACTTTGAAAGATAATCACGTTCTTTTGAAAGGGTAATAATTTCATGAAATGCTTTTGTGATCAACAAACATGTGTTACCCTGAAATGAGTAGCCCTAGCTTGGAATATGTCAAAGTTCTGTTCAAAGTTAGAGCAGTGTTCATTTTCTCTCTAGAAGCTTTACTTTGAAAGATAATCACGTTCTTATAACAGGGTAAGAATTTCATGAAATGCTTTTGTGAAAAACGCACATGTGTTACTCTGAAATTGAAGTTGTTATTCTTGATATTTTACAATTATTGTTAGATGTTAGCACAGTGTTCATTTTCTGTGTTGAAACATGACATTGAAAAATAGTCACATTCATTTGAAACGATAAAAATTTCATGAAATGCTTTTGTGAGAAACGCACATGTGTTACTCTGAAATGAGAAGCCGTAGTTTGGAATATGTCAAAGTTCTGTTGAAAGTTAGAGCAGTGTTCATTTTCTCTCTAGAAGCTTTACTTTGAAAGATAATCACGTTCTTTTGAAAGGGTAAGAATTTCATGAAACGCTTTTGTGAGAAACACACATGTGTTTCTCTCAAATGAGAAGCCACACTTTGGGATATGTCAATGAACTTTTCGACATTAAAGCAGTATTCATTTTCTCTCTCGAAGGTATACTCTGAAAGATAATCACGTTCTTTTCTAAATGGTAAGAATTACATGAAATGCGTTAGTGAGAAACGCACATGTGTTATTCTGAAATGAGAATTTGTTATTCGGGATGTGTTATACTTATTGTTAGAAGTTAGCACAGTGTTCATTTTCTGTGTTGAAGCATGACATTGAAAAATAATCACGTTCATCTGAAAGGGTAAAAATTTCATGAAATGCTTTTGTGAGAAACACACATGTGTTTCTCTGAAATGAGAAGCCCTAGTTTGCAATATGTGAAAGTTGTGTTAAAGTTAGAACAGTGTTCATTTTCTGTCTAGAAGTTTTACTTTGTAAGATAATCACGTTCATTTGAAAGGGTAAGAATTTCATGAATTGCTTTTGAGAGAAATGCACATGTGTTACTCTCAAATGAGAAGCCCTATTTTGGGATATGTCCACGTATTGTTCAACATTAGAGCAGTGTTCATTTTCTCTCTAGAAGCTTTATTTGAAAGATAATCACGTTATTTTGAACGGGTAAGAATTTCATGAAATCATTTTGTGAGAAACACACATGTGTCACTCAGAAGTGAGAAGCCCTAGTTTGGTATATGTTAAAGTTCAGTTCAAAGTTACAGCAGTGTTCATTTTCTCTGTAAAAGTTTTACTTTGTAAGATACACACGTTCTTTTGAAATGGTAAGAATTTCATGAAATGTTTTTGTGAGAAACGCACATGTGTTACTCTGAAATGAGAAGTTGTTATTCGGGATATGTTACACTATTGTTAGAAGTTACCACAGTGTTCATTTTCTGTCTGGAAGTTTTACTTTGTAAGATAATCACGTTCGTTTGAAAGGGTAAGAATTTCATAAAAAGCTTTTGTGAGAAATGCACGTGTGTTACTCTCAAATGAGAAGCCCTAGTTTGGGATATGTCCAAGTATTGTTTGACATTAGAGCAGTGTTCATTTTCTCTCTAGAAGCTTTATTTTAAAGATGATCACATTTTTTTGAACGGTAAGAATTTCATGAAATGCTTTTTTGAGAAACACACATGTGTTACTCTGAAATGAAAAGCCCTAGTTTTATGTATGTCAAAGTTCAATTCGAAGTTAGAGCAGTGTTCATTTTCTCTCTAGAAGTTTTAATTTGTAAGATACTCACGATCTTTTGAAAGGGTAAGACTTCCTGAAATGCTTTTGTGAGAAACACACATGTGTTACTCTAAAATGAAAAGACCTTGTTTTTTATATGTCAAAGTTCTGTTGAAAGTTAGAGCAGTTTTAAATTTCTCTCTAGAAGTTTTACTTTGAAAGATAATTACGTTCTTTTGTAAGGGTAGGAATTTCATGAAATGGTTTTGTGAGAAACGCACATGTGTTACTCTGAAATGAGAAGCAAAAGTTTGGGATATGTCAACGTACTGTTTGACGTTAGAGCAGTGTTCCGTTTCTCTCTAGAAGCTATACTTTGAAAGATAATCACGTTCTTTTGAAAGGGTAAGAATTTCATGAAATGCTTTTTTGAGAAACACACATGTGTTACTCTAAAATGAGATGACCTAGTTTTGTATATGTCAAAGTTCTGTTCAAAGTTAGAGCAGTGTTCCTTTTCTCTCTAAAAGTTTTACTTGAAAGATAATAACGTTCTTTTGAAAGGGTAAGAATTTCAAGAAATGCTTTTGTGAGAAACGCACGTGTGTTACTCTCAAATGAGAATTTGTTATTCGGGATATGTTATACTTATTGTTACAAGTTAGCACAGTGTTCATTTTCTGTGTTGCAGCATGACATTGAAAAATAATCACGTTCATTTGCAAGGGTAAAAATTTCATGAAATGCTTTTGTGAGAAACGCACATGTCTGGACATCAGACTGTTTTAATCTTTGGGACACAGAACTCATTTTAATTAAAATACTAACCTCTTCACTTAAGAAGGGGAAAGATTGGGGTTCCTGTGACTGTTGCTCAGAGTCTGGAAATGGTGGTATTTGACAACAATGTATGTCATTGTACTCTTACTGAAATTGATCTAATGATATTTGTAACTGCTTATAGATGTTGGGAAAGGTTTGACACATGCTGTAAAGTGTTTGGGTTTAATGCATATGTTAAGAATTTTAGATTTTGATCCCTTTTTCACCTCCCTAATTGATGGCAGGCAAGCACACGTAACTTTTTGTGGAGTAGGCATTTAGGAAGGAGGACATACCATGGGCCAGACTAAAAGGTGAATACTGGGTTTGGAAGGTGCCCCTTTCTTCTTGTCTGGAGATGGAGTTATTGGTGCCAAAATTATATCACATCTTTTGTTTAAGGAGCACCTCACAGATTTTTTCATTAATGATAGATACAGGGGCCCAATGACGGGAGTTAGTGTGGATCCTCACCTAAATTTCAAACCATACAGAGGCCGTACAGGCCGGCTCAACATGGCATGGTTTTTAGGTACGAGGGCGCTCTCCACATAGCCTAAGACAGGGTGCCCTGTGATCTGCTTACTTTAATCCTACTAGATACCTTTTATTTGAGAAGCTCCAAGAAACTAATGCTACTCATAAGGCACGCCTCTGTTCCCAGGAGAGGTAAATTGCTTCACCAGTCGAGAGGAGGGTCTCTCCTTGTCCCAGTCCCTTCTCCTTTAGATCTGACACCATGGTTGACTCTGTCTTGGTGCCCTCCACCTATAACTACTTGCCTTTATATAAGAAAGGAGGTATATGTTGGGAGCCGTTTCCCCCCCTAAAGATTGTTACAGAAACCATCACCTTGGGGAGCCTGCAGGGAACCCCAAACCCACAATTATGTTAAGAATAGTCCTATTGGCAAAACCTGCCCCACACCCAATTAGCTATTCGCTAATTGCTAACGAACCTAATCTGATAGCGGAACTGCCTTAAATTCCAGCTATCCAGGGAACTAGGTGTGACAACTCCTGACTTCTTGGCCTACCCGACCGGATGTAGGTTACGTGACTGGGACCACGCGGCCAGATTCCATGCTCCTGTGCCCTGCTCCCCAAGCCCTCATTCAGGGGGTATATAAGTTGTTACCCTGTCCCTAATAAACGGAGGCTTTGACAAAAAAATAGATATAGGCTAAATCAATATGTAAGAATTAGCCAATAAGAAGTTAGATCTAATGAACCAAACAGTGATTTAATTAAAAAAAAAACAATCTCTATTTGCAGCACACAGATTTCAATGGTGAGATAATTAACTTGATTATGACTACTGAGTTCAGTTTAAGATCTAACAACACACTTAAACAAAAGGAAACCTCTGTCCATATTTAGGGGTGTCTCCATATATGCAGGTTTAGACATCTACTTTGTCAAACTGTTATTTTCAAGTGAAATTCACTCATGGATTACTAGGAAGCAGCTCGTGTTTGTATAAAAATAAATAGAAAGTTAACCCTCAAAAAAAAAGAATTTCAAGAAATGCTTTTGTGAGAAACGCACGTGGGTTACTCTGAAATGAGAATTTGTTATTCGGGATGTGTTACAGTTATTGTTACAAGTTAGCACAGTGTTCATTTACTGTGTTGAAGCATGACATTGAAAAATAATCACGTTCATTTGAAAGGGTAAAAATTTCATGAAATGCTGTTGAGAGAAACACACATGTGTTTTCTGAAATAGAAACCCTAGTTTGCAATATGTGAGAGTTGTGTTCAAAGTTAGAACAGTGTTCATTTTCTCTTTAGAAGTTTTACTTTGTAAGATAATCACGTTCGTTTGAAAGGGTAAGAATTTCATAAAAAGCTTTTGTGAGAAATGCACGTGTGTTACTCTCAAATGAGAAGCCCTAGTTTGGGATATGTCCAAGTATTGTTTGACATTAGAGCAGTGTTCTTTTTCTCTCTAGAAGCTTTATTTTAAAAAAATCACGTTTTTTTGAACGGTAAGAATTTCATGATATGCTTTTGTGAGAAACACACATGTGTTACTCTGAAATGAGAAGCCCTAGTTTTATGTATGTCAGAGTTCAGTTCAAAGTTAGAGCAGTGTTAAATTTCTCTCTAGAAGTTTTACTTTGAAAGATAATCACGTTCTTTTGAAAGGGTAACAATTTCATGATATGCTTTTGTGAGAAACGCACATGTTTTACTCTAAAATGAGAAGACCTAGTTTTATATATGTAAAAGTTCTGTTCAAAGTCAGAGCAGTGTTAAATTTCTTTCTAGAAGTTTTACTTTGAAAGATAATCACGTTCTTTTGAAAGGGTAACAATTTCATGATATGCTTTTGTGAGAAACGCACATGTGTTACTCTGAAATGAGAGGCCCTATTAGGGAATATATCAAAGTTCCATTCAATGTTAGAGCAGTGTTCATTTTCTCTCTAAAAAAGTTACTTTTAAAGATAATCACGTGCTTTTTAAAAGGTAAGAATTTCATGAAATGCTTCTGTGAGAAACACACATGTGTTACTCTGAAATGGGAAGTTGTTATTCTGGATATGTTACACTATTGTTAGAAGTTGGCGGAGTGTTCACTTTCTGTGTTGAAGCATTACATTGAAAGACAATCACGTTCTTTTGTAACGGTAAGAATTTCATGATGCTTTTGTGAGAAATGCACAAGTGTTACTCTCTAATGAAAAGCCTTAGTTTGGGATATGTCAAAGTTCTGTTTAAAGTTAGAGGAGAGTTCATTATCTCTCTAGAAGTTTTACTTTGTAAGATACTCAAGTTCTTTTAAAGGGTAATAATTTCATGAAATTCTTTTGTGAGAAGCACAAAAGTGTTACTCTGAAAGGGGAAAACCTATTTTATGAATATGTCAAAGTTTTGTTCAAAGTTAGAGCAGTGTTCATTTTCTCTCTAGAATCATTCATTGAAAGGTAATCACGTTCTTTTGAAAGGGTAAGAATTTCATGAATTGCTTCTGTCAGAAACGCACATGTGTTACTCTGAAAGGGGAAGTTGTTATTCTGGATATGTTACACTATTGTTAGAAGTTGGCGGAGTGTTCACTTTCTGTGTTGAAGCATTACATTGAAAGACAATCACGTTCTTTTGTAACGGTAAGAATTTCATGATGCTTTTGTGAGAAACGCACATGTATTACTCTCAAATGAGAAGCCCTAGTTTGGGATATGTCAAAGTTCTGTTAAAGTTAGAGCAGTGTTCATTTTCTCTCTAGAAGTTTTACTTTGTAAGGTACTCAAGTTCTTTTGAAAGGGTAAGAATTTCATGAAATGCTTTTGTGAGTAACACACATGTGTTACTCTCAAATGAGAAGCCCTAGTTTGGGATATGTCCATGTATTGTTGGACAATAGAGCAGTGTTCATTTTCTCTCTAGAAGATTTACTTTTAAAGATAATCATGTTCTTTTGAAAGGGTAATAATTTCATGAAATGCTTTTGTGAGAAACGCATATGTATTACTCTGAAATGAGAAGCCCTATTAGGGAATATGTCAAAGTTCCATTCAATGTTAGAGCAGTGTTCATTTTCTCTCTAGAAAAGTTACTTTTAAAGATAATCACGTGCTTTTTAAAAGGTAAGAATTTCATGAAATGCTTTTGTGAGTAACGCACATGTGTTACTCTCAAATGAGAAGCCCTAGTTTGGAAATTGTCCAAATATTGTTCGACATTAGTGCAGTGTTCAATTTCTCTCTAGTAGCTTTACTTTTAAAGATAATCACCTTCTTTTGAAATGGTAAGAATTTCATGAAATGCTTTACTGAAAATCGCACATGTGTTACTCTGAAATCAGAAGTTGTTATTCAGAATATTTTACACTTATTGTTAGATGTTAGCGCAGTGTTCATTTTCTGTGTTGAAGCATGATATTGAAAAATAATCATGTTCATTTGAAAGGGTAAAAATTTCATGAAATTCTTTTGTGAGAAACACACATGTGTTACTCTGAAATGAGAAGCCCTATTAGGGAATATGTCAAATTTCTGTTTAAACTTAGAGCAGTGTTCATTTTCTCTCTAGAAGCTTTTCTTTGAAAGATAATCACGTTCTTTTGAAAGGGTAAGAATTTCATGAAATGCTTTTGTGAGGAACGCACATGTGTTACTCTGAAATGAGAAGCCACAGTTTGTGATATGTCAACGTACTGTTCGACGTTATAGCAGTGTTCATTTTCTCTCTAGAAGCTTTACTTTGAAATATAATCATGTACTTTTGACCGGGTAAAAATTGCATGAAATGCTTTTGTGAGAAACACAAATGTTTTACTCTGAAATGAGAAGACCTATTTGGGAATATGTCAAAGTTCTGATCAAAGTTAGAGCAGTGTTCATTTTCTCTCTAGAAGCATTAATTTGAAAGATAATCAAGTTCTTTTGAAAGTGTAAGAATTTCAAGAAATGCTTCTCTGAGAAACGCACATTTGTTACTCTGAAATGGGAAGTTGTCATTCGGGATATGTTACACTATTGTTAAAAGTTGGCGGAGAGTTCATTTTCTCTGTTGAAGCAGTACCTTGAAAGATAATCATGTTCTTTTGAAAGGGTCAAAGTTTCATGAAATGCTTTTGTGAGAAACGAACATGTGCTACTCTGAAATGAGAAGCCCTATTAGGGAATATGTCAAAGTTCTCTTCAAAGTTAGAGCTCTGTTCATTTTCTCTCTAGAAGTGTTACATTGTAAGATACTCACATTCTTATGAAAAAGTAAGAATTTCATGCATTGCTTTTGTGAGTATCGCACAGGTGTTACTTTCAAATGAGAAACCCTAGTTTGCGATATGTCCAATTATTGTTCGACATTTGAGCAGTGTTCATTTTCTCTCTAGAAGCTATACTTTGAAAGATAATCACGTTCTTTTGAAAGGGTAAGAATTTCATGAAATTCTTTTGTGAGAAACGCACATGTGTTACTCTGAAATGAGAAGTTGTTATTCTGGATATGTTACACTATTGTTAGCTGTTACCACAGTGTTCTTTTTCTGTGTTGAAGCATTACATTGAAAGATAATCACGTTCATTTGAAAGGGTAACAATTTCATGAAATGCTTTTGTGAGAAACACACATTTGTTACTCTGAAATGAGAAGCCCTCTTAGGGAATATGTCAAAGTTCTGTTCAAAGTTAGAGTTGTGTTCATTTTCTCTCTAGAAGTGTTACTTTGTAAGATACTCACATTATTTTGAAAGGGTAAGAATTTCATGAAATGCTTTTGTGACAATCACACATGTGGTACTCACAAATGAGGACCCCTAGTTTGGGATATGTAAAATTATTGTTTGACATTTGAGCAGTGTTCATTTTTTCTCTAGAATCTTTACTTTGAAAGATAATCACGTTCTTTTGAAAGGGTAAGAATGTCATAAAATGCTTTTGTGATTAACGCACATGTTTTACTCTTAAATGAGAAGCCCTTCTTTGGGATATGTCCAAGTATTGTTCTACATTAGATCAGTGTTCATTTTCTCTCTATAAGATTTACTTTGAAAGATAATCACGTTCTTTTAAAAGGATAAGAATTTCATGAAATGCTTTTGTGAGAAACGCATATGTGTTATTCTGAAATGTGAAGCCTTAGTTTGGAATATGTTAAACTTCTGTTCAAAGTTAGAGCTGTGTTCATTTTCTCTCTAGAAGCTTTACTTTGAAAGATAATCACCTTCTTTTGAAAGGGTAAGAATTTTATGAAATGCTTTTGTGAGTAACACACATGTGTTACTCTCAAATAAGAAGCCCTAGTTTGGGATATGTCCAAGTATTGTTCGACATTAGAGCAGTGTTCATTTTCTCTCTAGAAGCTTTACTTTGAAAGATAATCACCTTCTTTTGAAATGCTAAAAATTTCATGAAATGCTTTTGTGAAAATCACACATGTTTTACTCTTAAATGAGAAGCCCTAGTTTGGAATATGTTAAAGTTCTGTTCAAAGTTAGAGCAGTGTTCATTTTCTCTCTAGAATTCTTACTTCATAAGATAATCACGTTCTTTTGAAAGGGTAAGAATTTCATGATATGCTTTTGTTAGAAATGCACATGTGTTACTCTGAAATGAGAAGCCACAGTTTTGATATGTGAACGTCCTGTTCGACGTTATAGCAGTGTTCATTTTCTCTCTAGAAGCTATACTTTGAAAGATAATCACATTCTTTTGAAAGGGTAAGAATTTCATGAAATGCTTTTGTAAGATACGCACATGTGTTACTCTGAAATGAGAAGTTGTTATTCTGGATATTTTACACTATTGTTAGAAGTTACCACAGTGTTCTTTTTCTGTTTTGAAGCATTACATTGAAAGATAATCACGTTCATTTGAAAGGGTAAAATATTCATGAAATGCTTTTGTGAGAAACACACATTTGTTACTCTGAAATGAGAAGCCCTCTTAGGGAATATGTCAAAGTTCTGTTCAAAGTTAGAGCTGTGTTCATTTTCTCTCTAGAAGTGTTACTTTGTAAGATACTCACGTCATTTAGAAAGGTTAAGAATTTCATGAAATGCTTTTGTGAAAAACACATGTGTTACCCTCAAATGAGAAGCTTTATTAGGGAATAAGTGAAAGTTCTGTTTAAACTTAGAGCAGTGTTCATTTTCTCTCTAGAAGCTTTCCTTTGAAAGATAATCACGTTCGCTTGAAAGGGTAAGAATTTCATGGTATGCTTTTGTGAGAAACGCACATGTGTTAGTCTCAAATGAGAAACCCTCGTTTGGTATATGTCAAAGTTCTGTTCAAAGTTAGAACAGTGTTCATTTTCTACCTAGAAGTTTTACTTTCTAATATACTCATGTTCTTTGAAAGGGTAAGAATTTCATGCAATGCTTTTGTGAAAAATGCACATGTGTTACTCTTAAATGAGAAGCTGTAGTTTGGGATATGTCCCGGTATTGTTCAACATTAGAGCAGTGGTCATTTTCTCTCTAGAAGCTTAGTTTGAAAGATAATCACCTTCATTTGAATTGGTAAGAATTTCATGAAATGCTTTTGTGAAAATCACACATGTGTCACTCTGAAATGAGAAGCCACAGTTTGGGATATGTCAACGTACTGTTCGACGTTAGAGCAGTGTTCATTTTCTCTCTAGAAGCTTTACTTTGAAAGATAATCTCGTTCATTTGAAAGGGTAAAAATATCATGAAATTCTTTTGTGAGAAACACACATGTGTTACTTTGAAATGAGAAGCCCTAGTTTGGAATATGTTAAAGTTCTGTTCAAAGATAGAGCAGTGTTCATTTTCTCTCTAGAAGTTTTACTTTGAAAGATAATCACGTTCTTTTGAAAGGGTAAAATTTCATGATATGCTTTTGTTAGAAACGCACATGTGTTACTCTGATATGAGAAGCCACAGTTTGTGATATGTCAACGTCCTGTTTGACGTTATAGCAGTGTTCATTTTCTCTCTAGAAGCTTTACTTTGAAATATAATCATGTTACTTTGACAGGGTAATAATTTCATGAAATGCTTTTGTGAGAAACTTACATGTGTTACTCTGAAATGAGAAGTTGTCATTCTGGATATGTTACACTATTGTTAAAACTTACCACAGTGATCATTTTCTGTGATGAAGCATTACATTGAATGATAATCACGTTCATTTGAAAGGGTAAAAGTTTCATGAAATGCTTTTGTGAGAAACGCACGTGTGTTATTCTGAAATGAGAAGCCCTATTAGGGAATATGTCAAAGTTCTATTCAAAGTTAGAGCTGTGTTCATTTTCTCATTATAAGTGTTACTTTGTAAGATACTCACATTCTTATGAAAGGGTAAGAATTTCATGAATTACTTTTGTGAGTATCGCTCATGTGTTATTTTCAAACGAGAAGCCCTAGTTTGGAATATCTCCAATTATTGTTCGACATTAGAGCAGTGTTTATTTTCTCTCTAGAAGCTATACTTTGAAAGATAATCACGTTCTTTTGAAAGGGTAAGAATTTCATGAAATGCTTTTGTGAGAAACGCACATGTGTTACTCTGCAATCAGAAGTTGTTATTCTGGATATGTTACACTATTGTTAGATGTTACCACAGTGTTCTTTTTCTGTGTTGAAGCATTACATTGAAAGATAATCACGTTCATTTGAAAGGGTAAAAATTTCATGAAATGCTTTGGTGAGAAACACACATTTGTTACTCTGAAATGAGAAGCCATATTAGGGAATATGTCAAAGTACTGTTCAAAGTTAGAGCTGTGTTCATTTTCTCTCTAGAAGTGTTAATTTGTAAGATACTCACATTATTTTGAAAGGGTAAGAATTTTCATGAAATGTTTTTGTGAGAATCACACATGTGGTACTCTCAAATGAGAACCCCTAGTTTGGGATATGTCCAATTATTGTTCGACATTTGAGCATTGTTCATTTTCTCTCGAGAAGCTTTACTTTGAAAGATAATCACCTTCTTTTGAAATCGTAAGAATTTCATGATATGCTTTTGTAAGAAACGCACATGTCTTACTCTCAAATGGAAAGCCCTATTTTGGAATAATTTAAACTTCTGTTCAAAGTTAGAGCTGTGTTCACTTTCTCTCTAGAAGCTTTACTTTGAAAGATAATCACGTTCTTTTGAAAGGGTAAGAATTTCATGATATGCTTTTGTGAGAAACGGACAAGTGTTACTCTGAAATGAGAAGCCACAGTTTGGGATATGTCAACGTACTGTTCGACGTTAGAGCAGTGTTCATTTTCTCTCTAGAAGCTATACTTTGAAATATAATCATGTTCTTTTGAAAGGGTAATAATTTCATGATATGCTTTTGTGAGAAACGCACATGTGTTACTCTGAAATGAGAAGCCCTATTAGGGAATATGTCAAAGTTCCATTCAATGTTAGAGCAGTGTTCATTTTCTCTCTAGAAAAGTTACTTTTAAAGATAATCACGTGCTTTTTAAAAGGTAAGAATTTCATGAAATGCTTCTGTGAGAAACACACATGTGTTACTCTGAAATGGGAAGTTGTTATTCTGGATATGTTACACTATTGTTAGAAGTTGGCGGAGTGTTCACTTTCTGTGTTGAAGCATTACATTGAAAGACAATCACGTTCTTTTGTAACGGTAAAAATTTCATGATGCTTTTGTGAGAAATGCACATGTGTTACTCTCTAATGAGAAGCCTTAGTTTGGGATATGTCAAAGTTCTGTTTAAAGTTAGAGGAGAGTTCATTATCTCTCTAGAAGTTTTACTTTGTAAGATACTCAAGTTCTTTTAAAGGGTAATAATTTCATGAAATTCTTTTGTGAGAAGCACAAAAGTGTTACTCTGAAAGGGGAAAACCTATTTTATGAATATGTCAAAGTTTTGTTCAAAGTTAGAGCAGTGTTCATTTTCTCTCTAGAATCATTCATTGAAAGGTAATCACGTTCTTTTGAAAGGGTAAGAATTTCATGAATTGCTTCTGTCAGAAACGCACATGTGTTACTCTGAAAGGGGAAGTTGTTATTCTGGATATGTTACACTATTGTTAGAAGTTGGCGGAGTGTTCACTTTCTGTGTTGAAGCATTACATTGAAAGACAATCACGTTCTTTTGTAACGGTAAGAATTTCATGATGCTTTTGTGAGAAACGCACATGTATTACTCTCAAATGAGAAGCCCTAGTTTGGGATATGTCAAAGTTCTGTTAAAGTTAGAGCAGTGTTCATTTTCTCTCTAGAAGTTTTACTTTGTAAGGTACTCAAGTTCTTTTGAAAGGGTAAGAATTTCATGAAATGCTTTTGTGAGTAACACACATGTGTTACTCTCAAATGAGAAGCCCTAGTTTGGGATATGTCCATGTATTGTTGGACAATAGAGCAGTGTTCATTTTCTCTCTAGAAGATTTACTTTTAAAGATAATCATGTTCTTTTGAAAGGGTAATAATTTCATGATATGCTTTTGTGAGAAACGCACATGTGTTACTCTGAAATGAGAAGCCCTATTAGGGAATATGTCAAAGTTCCATTCAATGTTAGAGCAGTGTTCATTTTCTCTCTAGAAAAGTTACTTTTAAAGATAATCACGTGCTTTTTAAAAGGTAAGAATTTCATGAAATGCTTTTGTGAGTAACGCACATGTGTTACTCTCAAATGAGAAGCCCTAGTTTGGAAATTGTCCAAATATTGTTCGACATTAGTGCAGTGTTCAATTTCTCTCTAGTAGCTTTACTTTTAAAGATAATCACCTTCTTTTGAAATGGTAAGAATTTCATGAAATGCTTTACTGAAAATCGCACATGTGTTACTCTGAAATCAGAAGTTGTTATTCAGAATATTTTACACTTATTGTTAGATGTTAGCGCAGTGTTCATTTTCTGTGTTGAAGCATGATATTGAAAAATAATCATGTTCATTTGAAAGGGTAAAAATTTCATGAAATTCTTTTGTGAGAAACACACATGTGTTACTCTGAAATGAGAAGCCCTATTAGGGAATATGTCAAATTTCTGTTTAAACTTAGAGCAGTGTTCATTTTCTCTCTAGAAGCTTTTCTTTGAAAGATAATCACGTGCATTTGAAAGGGTAAGAATTTCATGAAATGCTTTTGTGAGGAACGCACATGTGTTACTCTGAAATGAGAAGCCACAGTTTGTGATATGTCAACGTACTGTTCGACGTTATAGCAGTGTTCATTTTCTCTCTAGAAGCTTTACTTTGAAATATAATCATGTACTTTTGACCGGGTAAAAATTGCATGAAATGCTTTTGTGAGAAACACAAATGTTTTACTCTGAAATGAGAAGACCTATTTGGGAATATGTCAAAGTTCTGATCAAAGTTAGAGCAGTGTTCATTTTCTCTCTAGAAGCATTAATTTGAAAGATAATCAAGTTCTTTTGAAAGTGTAAGAATTTCAAGAAATGCTTCTCTGAGAAACGCACATTTGTTACTCTGAAATGGGAAGTTGTCATTCGGGATATGTTACACTATTGTTAAAAGTTGGCGGAGAGTTCATTTTCTCTGTTGAAGCAGTACCTTGAAAGATAATCATGTTCTTTTGAAAGGGTCAAAGTTTCATGAAATGCTTTTGTGAGAAACGAACATGTGCTACTCTGAAATGAGAAGCCCTATTAGGGAATATGTCAAAGTTCTCTTCAAAGTTAGAGCTCTGTTCATTTTCTCTCTAGAAGTGTTACATTGTAAGATACTCACATTCTTATGAAAAAGTAAGAATTTCATGAATTGCTTTTGTGAGTATCGCACAGGAGTTACTTTCAAATGAGAAACCCTAGTTTGCGATATGTCCAATTATTGTTCGACATTTGAGCAGTGTTCATTTTCTCTCTAGAAGCTATACTTTGAAAGATAATCACGTTCTTTTGAAAGGGTAAGAATTTCATGAAATTCTTTTGTGAGAAACGCACATGTGTTACTCTGAAATGAGAAGTTGTTATTCTGGATATGTTACACTATTGTTAGCTGTTACCACAGTGTTCTTTTTCTGTGTTGAAGCATTACATTGAAAGATAATCACGTTCATTTGAAAGGGTAACAATTTCATGAAATGCTTTTGTGAGAAACACACATTTGTTACTCTGAAATGAGAAGCCCTCTTAGGGAATATGTCAAAGTTCTGTTCAAAGTTAGAGCTGTGTTCATTTTCTCTCTAGAAGTGTTACTTTGTAAGATACTCACATTATTTTGAAAGGGTAAGAATTTCATGAAATGCTTTTGTGACAATCACACATGTGGTACTCTCAAATGAGGACCCCTAGTTTGGGATATGTAAAATTATTGTTTGACATTTGAGCAGTGTTCATTTTCTCTCTAGAATCTTTACTTTGAAAGATAATCACGTTCTTTTGAAAGGGTAAGAATGTCATAAAATGCTTTTGTGATTAACGCACATGTTTTACTCTTAAATGAGAAGCCCTTCTTTGGGATATGTCCAAGTATTGTTCTACATTAGATCAGTGTTCATTTTCTCTCTATAAGATTTACTTTGAAAGATAATCACGTTCTTTTAAAAGGATAAGAATTTCATGAAATGCTTTTGTGAGAAACGCATATGTGTTATTCTGAAATGTGAAGCCTTAGTTTGGAATATGTTAAACTTCTGTTCAAAGTTAGAGCTGTGTTCATTTTCTCTCTAGAAGCTTTACTTTGAAAGATAATCACCTTCTTTTGAAAGGGTAAGAGTTTTATGAAATGCTTTTGTGAGTAACACACATGTGTTACTCTCAAATAAGAAGCCCTAGTTTGGGATATGTCCAAGTATTGTTCGACATTAGAGCAGTGTTCATTTTCTCTCTAGAAGCTTTACTTTGAAAGATAATCACCTTCTTTTGAAAGGGTAAGAATTTTATGAAATGCTTTTGTGAAAATCACACATGTGTTACTCTGAAATGAGAAGCCACAGTTTGGGATATGCCAACTTACTGTTGGACCTTAGAGCAGTGTTCATTTTGTCTCTAGAAGCTTTACTTTGAAAAATAATCACGTTCATTTGAAGGGTAATAATTTCATGAAATTCTTTTGTGAGAAACACACATGTGTTACTCTGAAATGAGAAGCCCTAGTTTGGAATACATTAAAGTTCTGTTCAAAGTTAGAGCAGTGTTCATTTTCTTTCTAGAAGTTTTACTTTGAAAGATAATCAAGTTCTTTGGAAAGGGTACGAATTTCATGAATTGCTTCTGTCAGAAACACCCTTGTGTTACTCTGAAATGAGAAGACCTATTTGGGAATACGTCAAAGTTCTGTTCAAAGTTAGAGCAGTTTTCATTTTCTCTCTAGAAGTATTAATTTGAAAGATAATCACGTTCTTTTCAAAGGGTAAGAATTTCAAGAAATGCTTCTGTGAGAAACGCACATTTGTTACTCTGAAATGGGAAGTTGTCATTCGGGATATGTTACACTATTGATACAAGTTGGCAGAGTGTTCATTTTCTGTGTTGAAGCATTACATTGAAAGATAATCACGTTCTTTAGAGAGGGTAAGAATTTCATGATATGCTGTTGTGAGAAACGCACATGTGTTACTCTCAAATGAGAAGCCCTAGTTCGGGATATATACAATTATTGTTCAATATTACAGAAGTGTTCATATTCTCTCTAGAAGCTTTAATTTGAAAGATAATCACTTTCTTTTGAAAGTGTAAGAATTTCATAAAATGCTTTTGTGAGAAATGCACATGTGTTATTCTGAAATGAGAAGCCACAATTTGGGATATGTCAACGTACTGTTCGACATTAGAGCAGTGTTCTTTTTCTCTCTACAAGCTTTACTTTGAAAGATAATCATGTACTTTTGAATGGTTAATAATTTCATGAAATGCTTTTGTGAGAAACACACTTGTGTTACTCTGAAATGAGAAGTCCTAGTTTGGAATCTGTTAAAGTACTGTTCAAAGTTAGAGCACTGTACATTTTCTCTCTAGAAGCTTTACTTTGAAAGATAATCACGTTCAATTGAAAAGGTAAGAATTTCATGGTATGCTGTGGTGAGAAATGCACATGTGCTACTCTCAAATGAGAAGCACTAGTTTGGGATATGTCCAAGTATTGTTCTACATTAGAGCAGTGTTCATTTTCTCTCTTGAAGCTTTACTTTGAAATATAATCATGTTCTTTTGAAGGGTAAGAATTTCATGAAATGCTTCTGAGAGAAACGCACATGTGTTACTCTGAAATTGGAAGTTGTTATTCGGGATATGTTACACTATTGTTAAAAGTTGGCGGAGAGTTCATTTTCTGTGTTGAGCATTACATTGAAAGATTATCAGGTTCTTTTGATTGGTAAGAATTTCATGAAACGCTTTTGTGAGAAACAAACATGTTTTACTCTGAAATGAGAAGCCACATTAGGGAATATGTCAAAGTTCTGTTCAAAGTTAGAACAGTGTTCATTTTCTCTATAGAAGCTTTCCTTTGAAAGATAATGACGTTCTTTTGAATGGGTCAGAATTTCATGATATGCTTTTTGAGAAACGCACATTTGTTAGTATCAAATGAAAAGCCCTAGTTTGGGATATGTCAAAGTTCTGTTCAAAGTTAGAGCAGTGTTCATTTTCTCTCTAGAAGTTTTACTTTGTGAGATATTCACATTCTTTGAAAGGGTAAGAATTTCATGCATTGCTTTTGTGAAAAAATGCACATGTGTTACTTTTAAATGAGAAGCCCTAGTTTGGGATATGTACAAGTATTGTTCGACATTAGAGCAGTGTTCAATTTCTCTCTAGTAGCTTTACTTTTAAAGATAATCACCTTCTTTTGAAATGGTAAGAATTTCATGAAATGCTTTACTGAAAATCGCAAATGTGTTACTCTGAAATCAGAAGTTGTTATTCAGAATATTTTACACTTATTGTTAGATGTTAGCGCAGTGTTCATTTTCTGTGTTGAAGCATGATATTGAAATATAATCATGTTCATATGAAAGGGTAAAAATTTCATGAAATTCTTTTGTGAGAAACACACATGTGTTACTCTGAAATGAGAAGCCCTATTAGGGAATATGTCAAATTTCTGTTTAAACTTAGAGCAGTGTACATTTTCTCTCTAGAAGCTTTTCTTTGAAAGATAATCACGTGCATTTGAAAGGGTAAGAATTTCATGAAATGCTTTTGTGAGGAACGCACATGTGTTACTCTGAAATGAGAAGCCACAGTTTGTGATATGTCAACGTACTGTTCGACGTTATAGCAGTGTTCATTTTCTCTCTAGAAGTTTTATTTTGAAAGATAATCATGTTGCTTTGAAAGGGTAATAATTTCATGAAATGCTTTTGGGAGAAACACAAATGTGTTACTCTGAAATGAGAAGACCTATTTGGGAATACGTAAAAGTTCTGTTCAAAGTTAGAGCAGTGTTCATTTTCTCTCTAGAAGTATTAATTTGAAAGATAATCACGTTCTTTTGAAAGTGTAAGAATTTCAAGAAATGCTTCTGTGAGAAACGCACATTTGTTACTCTGAAATGGGAAGTTGTCATTCGGGATATGTTACACTATTGATACAAGTTGGCAGAGTGTTCATTTTCTGTGTTGAAGCATTACATTGAAAGATAATCACGTTCTTTAGAGAGGGTAAGAATTTCATGATATGCTGTTGTGAGAAACGCACATGTGTTACTCTCAAATGAGAAGCCCTAGTTTGGGATATATACAATTATTGTTCAATATTAGAGCAGTGTTCATATTCTCTCTAGAAGCTTTAATTTGAAAGATAATCACTTTCTTTTGAAAGTGTAAGAATTTCATAAAATGCTTTTGTGAGAAATGCACATGTGTTATTCTGAAATGAGAAGCCACAATTTGGGATATGTCAACGTACTGTTCGACATTGGAGCAGTGTTCTTTTTCTCTCTACAAGCTTTACTTTGAAAGATAATCATGTACTTTTGAATGGTTAATAATTTCATGAAATGCTTTTGTGAGAAACACACTTGTGTTACTCTGAAATGAGAAGTCCTAGTTTGGAATCTGTTAAAGTACTGTTCAAAGTTAGAGCACTGTTCATTTTCTCTCTAGAAGCTTTACTTTGAAAGATAATCACGTTCAATTGAAAAGGTAAGAATTTCATGGTATGCTGTGGTGAGAAATGCACATGTGCTACTCTCAAATGAGAAGCACTAGTTTGGGATATGTCCAAGTATTGTTCTACATTAGAGCAGTGTTCATTTTCTCTCTTGAAGCTTTACTTTGAAATATAATCATGTTCTTTTGAAGGGTAAGAATTTCATGAAATGCTTCTGAGAGAAACGCACATGTGTTACTCTGAAATTGGAAGTTGTTATTCCGGATATGTTACACAGTTGTTACAAGGTGGCGGAGTGTTCATTTTCTGTGTTGAAGCACTACATTGAAAGATAATCACGTTCCTTTGAAAGGGTAAGAATTTCATGATATGCTGCTGTGAGAAACGCACATGTGTTACTCTCAAATGAGAAGCACTAGCTTGGGATATGTCAAAGTTATGTTCAAAGTTAGAGCAGTGTTCATTTTTGTTCTAGAAGTTTTACTTTGTACGATACTCACGTTCTTTTTCAGGAGTAAGAATTTCTTGAAATGCTTTTGTGATAAACGCACATGGGTTACTCTTAAATGAGAAGCCACAGTTTGAGATATGTCAACGTATTGTTCAACGTTAGAGCAGTGTTCATTTTCTCTCTTGAAGCTTTACTTTGAAATGTAATCATGTTCTTTTGAAAGGTTAATAATTACATGAAATGCTTTTCTTAGAAACGCACATGAGTTCCTCTGAAATGAGAAGCCCTGTTGGTAATATGTCAAAGTTCTATTCAAAGTTAGAGCAGAGTTCATTTTCTCTCTAGAAAAATTACTTTGAAAGATAATCACGTTCTTTTGAAAGGGTAAGAATTTCATGAAATGCTTCTGTGAGAAACACATATTTGTTACTCTGAAATGGGAAGTTGTTAATCTGGATATGTTACACTATTGTTAGAAGTTGGCAGAATGTTCACTTTCCGTGTTGAAGCATTACATTGAAAGATAATCACGTTCTTTGAAAGGGTAAGAATTTCATGATGCTTTTGTTAGAAACACACATGTGTTAATCTCAAATGAGAAGCCCTAGTTTGGGATATGTCAAAATTCTGTTCAAAGTTAGAGCACTGTTCATTTATTCTCTAAAAGTTTTACTTTGTAAGATACTCAAGTTCTGTTGAAAGGATAGTAATTTCATGAAATGCTTTTGTGACAAACACAAATGTGTTACTCTGAAATGAGAAAACCTATTTGGGAATACGTCAAAGTTTTGTTCAAAGTTAGAGCAGTGTTCATTTTCTCTCTAGAAGTATTACATTAAAAAGTAATCATGTTCTTTTTAAAGGGTAAGAATTTCATGAATTGCTTCTGTCAGAAACGTACATGTGTTACTCTGAAAGGGGAAGTTGTTGTTCGGGATATGTTTCACAATTGTTAGAAGTTGTCGGAGTGTTCATTTTCTGTGTTCAGGCATTACATTGAAAGATAATCACGTTCTTTTAAAAGGGTAAGAATTTCCTGATATGCTGTAGTGAGAAATGCACATGTGTTACTCTCAATGAGAAGCCCTAGTTTGGGATATTTCAAAGTTCTGTTCAAAGATCATTTCTCTCTAGACGTTTTACTTTGTAAGATACTCATGTTCTTTGGAAAGGGTAGGAATTTCATGAAATGCTATTGTGAGATACGCACATGTGTTACTCTAAAATCAGAAACCCTAGTTTGGGACATGTCCACGTATTGTACGAGATTAGAGCATTCTTCATTTTCTCACTAGAAGCTTTATTTGAAAGATAATCACGTTCTTTTGAAAGGGTAGGAATTTCATGAAATATTTTTGTGAGAAACGCACATGTTTTACTTGAAATAAGAAGCCACACTTTGGGATATGTCAATGTACTGTTCAACATTAGAGCAGTGTTCATTTTCTATCTAGAAGCTTTACTTTGAAAGATAATCATGTTCTTTTAAAGGGGTAATAATTTCATGAAATGCTTTTGTGAGAAACACCCTTGTGTTATTCTGAAATTAGAAGCCCTATTTGGGAATATGTCAAAGTTCTATTCAGAGTTAGGACAGTGTTCATTTTCTCTCTAGAAGCGTTACATTGAAAGACAATCACGTTCTTCGAAAGGGTAAGAATTTCATGAAATGCTTCTGTGAGAAACGCACATGTTTTACTCTGAAATGGGAAGTTGTTATTCGGGATATGTTACACTATAGTTAGAAGTTGGCCGAGTGTTCATTTTCCGTGTTGAAGCATTACATTGAAAGATAATCACGTTCATTTGAAAGGGTAAAAACTTCATGAAATGCTTTTGTGAAAAACACACATGTGTTACTCTGAAATGAGAAGCCGTATTAGGGAATATGTCAAAGTTCTGTTCAAAGTTAGAACAATGTTCATTTTCCTCTGGAAGTGTTAATTTGTAAGATACTCACGTTATTTTGAAAGGGTAAGAATTTCATGAAATGCTTTTGTGAGTATCGCACATGTGTTACTCTCAAATGAGAGGCCCTTCTTTGGGATATGTCCAATTATTGTTCGACATTGGAGCAGTGTTCACTTTCTCTCTAGAAGCTTTACTTTGAAAGATAATCACGTACCTTTGAAAGGGTAAGAATTTCATGAAATGCTTTAGTGAAAAACGCACATGGGTTACTCTGAAATCAGAAGTTGTCATTCGGGATATGTTACACTTATTGTTAGAAGTTAGTGCAATGTTCATTTTCTGTGTTGAAGCACGACATTGAAAAATAATCATCTTCATTTGAAAGGGTAAAAATTTCATGAAATTCTTTTGTGAGAAACACACATGTGTTACTCTGAAATCAGAAGCCATATTAGGGAATATGTCAAAGTTCTGTTCAAACTTAGAGCAGTGTTCATTTTCTCTCTAGAATATTTACTTTGAAAGATAATCAGGTGCTTTAAAGGGTAAGAATTTCATGATATGCTTTTGTGAGAAACGCACCTGTGTTATTCTCAAATGAGAAGCCCTTTTTTGGGATATTTCAAAGTTGGAGCAGTGTTCATTTTCTCTGTAGAAATTTTACTTTGTAAGATACTCATGTTCTTTGGAAAGGGGAAGAATTACATGAAATGCTATTGTGAGATACACACATGTGGTATTTTTAAATGAGAAACCCTATTTTGGGACATGTCCAAGTATTGTTCGACATTAGATTAGTGTTCATTTTCTCTATAGAAGCTTTACTTTGTAAGATAATCAAGTTCTTTTGGAAGGTTAAGAATTTCATGAATTGCTTTTGTGAGAAACGCACATGTGTTCCTCTTAAATGAGAAGCCCTAGTTTGGGATAGGTCCCAGTATTGTTCGACATTAGAGCAGTGTTCATATTCTCTCTAGAAGCTTTACTTTGAAAGATAATCACGTTCTTTTGAAAGGGAAAGAATTTCATGATATGCTTTTGTAAGAAACGCACATGTCTTACTCTCAAATGAGAAGCCCTAGTTTGGCATAGGTCAAAGTTCTGCTCAAAGTTAGAGCAGTGTTCATTTTCTCTATATAAGTTTTGCTTTGTAATATACTCACATTTTTTGAAAGGGTAAGAATTTCATGAAATGCTTTTGTGAGAAACGTACATGTGTTACTCTTAAATGAGAAGCCCTAGTTTATGATATGTCAAAGTATTGTTCAAAGTTAGAGCAGTGTTCATTTTCTCTCTAGAAGCTATACTTTGAAAGATAATCACGATCTTTAGAAATGGTAAGAATTTCATGAAATGCTTCTGTGAGAAACACATATTTGTTACTCTGAAATGGGAAGTTGTTAATCTGGATATGTTACACTATTGTTAGAAGTTGGCAGAATGTTCACTTTCCGTGTTGAAGCATTACATTGAAAGATAATCACGTTCTTTGAAAGGGTAAGAATTTCATGATGCTTTTGTTAGAAACACACATGTGTTAATCTCAAATGAGAAGCCCTAGTTTGGGATATGTCAAAATTCTGTTCAAAGTTAGAGCACTGTTCATTTATTCTCTAAAAGTTTTACTTTGTAAGATACTCAAGTTCTGTTGAAAGGATAGTAATTTCATGAAATGCTTTTGTGACAAACACAAATGTGTTACTCTGAAATGAGAAAACCTATTTGGGAATACGTCAAAGTTTTGTTCAAAGTTAGAGCAGTGTTCATTTTCTCTCTAGAAGTATTACATTAAAAAGTAATCATGTTCTTTTTAAAGGGTAAGAATTTCATGAATTGCTTCTGTCAGAAACGTACATGTGTTACTCTGAAAGGGGAAGTTGTTGTTCGGGATATGTTTCACAATTGTTAGAAGTTGTCGGAGTGTTCATTTTCTGTGTTCAGGCATTACATTGAAAGATAATCACGTTCTTTTAAAAGGGTAAGAATTTCCTGATATGCTGTAGTGAGAAATGCACATGTGTTACTCTCAATGAGAAGCCCTAGTTTGGGATATTTCAAAGTTCTGTTCAAAGATCATTTTCTCTCTAGACGTTTTACTTTGTAAGATACTCATGTTCTTTGGAAAGGGTAGGAATTTCATGAAATGCTATTGTGAGATACGCACATGTGTTACTCTAAAATCAGAAACCCTAGTTTGGGACATGTCCACGTATTGTTCGAGATTAGAGCAGTGTTCATTTTCTCTCTAGAAGCTTTATTTGAAAGATAATCACGTTCTTTTGAAAGGGTAGGAATTTCATGAAATATTTTTGTGAGAAACGCACATGTTTTACTTGAAATAAGAAGCCACACTTTGGGATATGTCAATGTACTGTTCAACATTAGAGCAGTGTTCATTTTCTATCTAGAAGCTTTACTTTGAAAGATAATCATGTTCTTTTAAAGGGGTAATAATTTCATGAAATGCTTTTGTGAGAAACACCCTTGTGTTATTCTGAAATTAGAAGCCCTATTTGGGAATATGTCAAAGTTCTATTCAGAGTTAGGACAGTGTTCATTTTCTCTCTAGAAGCGTTACATTGAAAGACAATCACGTTCTTCGAAAGGGTAAGAATTTCATGAAATGCTTCTGTGAGAAACGCACATGTTTTACTCTGAAATGGGAAGTTGTTATTCGGGATATGTTACACTATAGTTAGAAGTTGGCCGAGTGTTCATTTTCCGTGTTGAAGCATTACATTGAAAGATAATCACGTTCATTTGAAAGGGTAAAAACTTCATGAAATGCTTTTGTGAAAAACACACATGTGTTACTCTGAAATGAGAAGCCGTATTAGGGAATATGTCAAAGTTCTGTTCAAAGTTAGAACAATGTTCATTTTCCCTCTGGAAGTGTTAATTTGTAAGATACTCACGTTATTTTGAAAGGGTAAGAATTTCATGAAATGCTTTTGTGAGTATCGCACATGTGTTACTCTCAAATGAGAGGCCCTTCTTTGGGATATGTCCAATTATTGTTCGACATTGGAGCAGTGTTCACTTTCTCTCTAGAAGCTTTACTTTGAAAGATAATCACGTACCTTTGAAAGGGTAAGAATTTCATGAAATGCTTTAGTGAAAAACGCACATGGGTTACTCTGAAATCAGAAGTTGTCATTCGGGATATGTTACACTTATTGTTAGAAGTTAGTGCAATGTTCATTTTCTGTGTTGAAGCACGACATTGAAAAATAATCATCTTCATTTGAAAGGGTAAAAATTTCATGAAATTCTTTTGTGAGAAACACACATGTGTTACTCTGAAATCAGAAGCCATATTAGGGAATATGTCAAAGTTCTGTTCAAACTTAGAGCAGTGTTCATTTTCTCTCTAGAATATTTACTTTGAAAGATAATCAGGTGCTTTAAAGGGTAAGAATTTCATGATATGCTTTTGTGAGAAACGCACCTGTGTTATTCTCAAATGAGAAGCCCTTTTTTGGGATATTTCAAAGTTGGAGCAGTGTTCATTTTCTCTGTAGAAATTTTACTTTGTAAGATACTCATGTTCTTTGGAAAGGGGAAGAATTACATGAAATGCTATTGTGAGATACACACATGTGGTATTTTTAAATGAGAAACCCTATTTTGGGACATGTCCAAGTATTGTTCGACATTAGATTAGTGTTCATTTTCTCTATAGAAGCTTTACTTTGTAAGATAATCAAGTTCTTTTGGAAGGTTAAGAATTTCATGAATTGCTTTTGTGAGAAACGCACATGTGTTCCTCTTAAATGAGAAGCCCTAGTTTGGGATAGGTCCCAGTATTGTTCGACATTAGAGCAGTGTTCATATTCTCTCTAGAAGCTTTACTTTGAAAGATAATCACGTTCTTTTGAAAGGGAAAGAATTTCATGATATGCTTTTGTAAGAAACGCACATGTCTTACTCTCAAATGAGAAGCCCTAGTTTGGCATAGGTCAAAGTTCTGCTCAAAGTTAGAGCAGTGTTCATTTTCTCTATATAAGTTTTGCTTTGTAATATACTCACATTTTTTGAAAGGGTAAGAATTTCATGAAATGCTTTTGTGAGAAACGTACATGTGTTACTCTTAAATGAGAAGCCCTAGTTTATGATATGTCAAAGTATTGTTCAAAGTTAGAGCAGTGTTCATTTTCTCTCTAGAAGCTATACTTTGAAAGATAATCACGATCTTTAGAAATGGTAAGAATTTCATGAAATGCTTTTGTGAAAAACACACATGTGTTACTCTGAAATGTGAAGTTGTTATTCGGGATATGTTACACTTATTGTTAGAAGTTAGCGCAGTGTACATTTTCTGTGTTTAAGCATGACATTAAAAAATAATCACGTTCATTTGAAAGGGTAAAAATTTCAGGAAATGCTTTTGTGAGAAACACACATGTGTTACTCTGAAATGAGTAGCCCTAGTTTGGGATATGTCAAAGTTCTGTTCAAAGTTAGAGCAGTGTTCATTTTCTCTCTAGAAGTTTACTTTCAAAGATAATCACGTTCTTTTGAAAGGGTAAGAATTTCATTATATGCTTTTGTGAGAAACGCACATGTGTTACTCTGAAATGCGAAGCCACAGTTTGGGATATGTCAACGTACTGTTCGACGTTAGAGCAGTGTTCATTTTCTCTCTAGAAGCTTTACTTTGAAATATAATCATGTTCTTTTGAAAGGGTAATAATTTCATGAAATTTGGTTGTTTGAAACGCACATGTGTTACTCTGAAATGAGAAGCCCTGTTTGGGAATATGTCAAAGTTCTGTTCAAAGTTAGAGCAGTGTTCATTTTCTCTCTAGAAAAATTACTTTGAAAGATAATCACGTTCTTTTGAAAGGGTAAGAATTTCATGAAATGCTTCTGTTAGAAACACACATGTGTTACTCTGAAATGGGAAGTTGTTATTCTGGATATGTTACACTATTGTTAGAAGTTGGCAGAGTGTTCATTTTCTCTGTTGAAGCATTACATTGAAAGATAATCACGTTCTTTTGAAAGGGTAAGAATTTCATGATGGTTTTGTGAGAAACACACATGTGTTAATCTCAAATGAGAAGCCCTAGTTTGGGATATGTCAAAGTTCTGTTCAAAGTTAGAGCAGTGTTCATTTTTTCTCTAAAAGTTTTACTTTGTAAGATACTCAAGTTCTTTTGAAAGGGTAGTATTTTCATGAAATGCTTTTGTGAGAAACACAAATGTGTTACTCTGAAATGAGAAAACCTATATGGGAATACTTCAAAGTTTTGTTCCAAGTTAGAGCAGTGTTCATTTTCTCTCTACAAGTATTACATTGAAAGGTAATCACGTTCTTTGAAAGGGTAAGAATTTCATGAATTGCTTCTGTCAGAAACACCCTTGTGTTATTCTGAAATGAGAAGCCCTATTTGGGAATATGTCAAAGTTCTATTCAAAGTTAGGACAGTGTTCATTTTCTCTCTAGAAGTATTACATTGAAAGGTAATCACGTTCTTTTGAAAGGGTAAGAATTTCATGAATTGCTTCTGTCAGAAACGTACATGTGTTACTCTGAATGGGAAGTTGTTATTTGGCATATGTTACACTATTGTTAGAAGTTGGCAGAGTGTTCATTTTCTGTGTTGAAGCATTACATTGAAAGATAATCACGTTCTTTTGAAGGGGTAAAATCTTCATGAAATGCTTTTGTGAGAAACACACATGTGTTACTCTGAAATGAGAAGCCGTATTAGGGAATATGTCAAAGTTCTGTTCAAAGTTATAACAGTTTTCATTTTCCCTCTGGAAGTGTTAATTTGTAAGATATTCACTTTATTTTGAAAGGGTAAGAATTTCATGAAATGCTTTTGTGAGTATCGCACATGTGTTATTCCCAAATGAGAGGCCCTTCTTTGAGATATGTCCAATTATTGTTCGACATTGGAGCAGTGTTCATTTTCTCTCTAGAAGCTTTACTTTGAAAGATAATCACATACCTTTGAAAGGGTAAGAATTTCATGAAATGCTTTAGTGAAAAACGCACATGTGTTACTCTGAAATCAGAAGTTGTCATTCGGGATATGTTACACTTATTGTTAGAAGTTAGTGCAATGTTCATTTTTTGTGTTGAAGCACGACATTGAAAAATAATCATCTTCATTTGAAAGGGTAAAAAATTTCATGAAATTCTTTTTGTGAGAAACACACATGTGTTACTCTGAAATCAGAAGCCCTATTAGGGAATATCTTAAACTTCTGTTCAAACTTAAAGCAGTGTTCATTTTCTCTCTAGAATCTTTACTTTGAAAGATTATCAGGTCCTTTAATGGGTAAGTATTTCATGATATGCTTTTGTGAGAAACGCACCTGTGTTATTCTCAAATGAGAAGCCCTTGTTTGGGATATTTCAAAGTTCTGTTCAAAGTTAGAGCAGTGTTCATTTTCTCTCTAGAAGTTTTACTTTGTAAGATCCTCATGTTCTTTGGAAAGGGTAAGAATTTCATGAAATTCTATTGTGAGATACGCACATGTGTTACTTTTAAATGAGAAACCCTATTTTGGGACATGTCCAAGTATTGTTCGACATTAGAGCAGTGTTCATTTTCTCTATAGAAGCTTTACTTTGTTTTTTTTTTTTATTTTATTTTTTTTAAATTTATTTATTTATTTAAGATTTCTGTCTTTTCCCCACCGCAGCCTCCCATTTCCCTCCCCCCCCCCTCCCCCCAGTCAAGTCCGCTCCCTCGTCAGCCCAAAGAGCTATCAGGGTTCCCTGCCCTGTGGGAAGTCCATGGACCACCCACCTCCATCCAGGTCTAGTAAGGTGAGCATCCAAACTGCCTAGGCTCCCACAAAGCCAATACGTGCAGTAGGATCAAAAACCCATTGCCATTGTTCTTGAGATCTCAGCTGTCCTCATTGTCTCTATGATTTTTCCCAAGACGGTTTTGTCACAGGCTTTTTCAAACCCAGGTCAGCTGGCCTTGTTGAGTTCCTGGTAGAAAATCCCCATTGTCTCCGTGTGTGGGTGCACCCCTCGCGTTCTGAGTTCCTTGCTCATGCTCACTCTCCTTCTTCTCCTGATTTGGACCTTGAGATTACTGTCCGGTGCTCCAATGTGGGTCTCTGTCTCTGTCTCCTTTCATCTCCTGATGAAGGTTGATATTCAGGAGGATGCCTTTATGTTTTTCTTTGGGTTCTCCTTCTTATTTAGCTTCTCTAAGATCACGTATTAGAGGCGCAATGTGCTTTGTTTATGTCTAGAAACCAAATATGAGTGAGTACATCCCATGTTCCTCTTTTTGGGTCTGGCTTACCTCACTCAGGATCGTGTTCTCTATTTCCATCCATTTGCCTGCAAACTTCAAGAAGTCCTTGTTTTTTATTGCTGAGTAGTACTCTAATATGGATATATTCCATACTTTCTTCATCCATTCTTCAATTGAAGGGCATCTAGGTTGTTTCCATGTTCTGGCTATTACAAACAGTGCTGCTATGAACATAGTAGAGCATATACTTTTGTTGTATGATAAGGCCTCTCTTGGGTATATTCCCAAGAGTGGTATTGCTGGATCCAGGAGTAAGTTGATCCCAAATTTCCTGAGAAACCTCCACACTGCTTTCCAAAGTGGTTGCACAAGTTTGCATTCCCACCAGCAATGGATGAGTGTACCCCTTTCTCCACACCCTCTCCAGCAAAGGCTATCATTGGTGTTTTTTATTTTCGCCATTCTGACAGGTGTAAGATGGTATCTTAAAGTTGTTTTGATTTGCATTTCCCTGATCGCTAAGGAAGTTGAGCATGACCTTAGGTGTCTTTTGGCCATTTGAACTTCTTCTGTTGAGAGATATCTGTTCAGCTCAGTGCCCCATTTTATAAATGGGTTGATTAGCCTTTTACGGTCTAGTTTCTTGAGTTCTTTATATATTTTGGAGATCAGACCTTTGTCAGTTGCGGGGTTGGTGAAGATCTTCTCCCAGTCAGTGGGTTGCCTTTCTGTCTTAGCAACAGTGTCCTTTGCTTTACAGAAGCTTCTCAGTCTCAGTAGGTCCCATTTATTCAATGAGTCCCTTACTGTCTGTGCTGCTGGGGTTATATGTAGGAAGTGGTGTCCTGTGCCCACTTGTTGTAGAGTACTTCCCACTTTCTTCTCTATCAGGTTCAGCATGTTCGGACTGATATTGAGGTCTTTAATCCACTTGGACTTGAGTTTTGTGCATGGTGATAGATATGGATCTATTTTCATTCTTCTACAGATTGACATCCAGTTTTGCCAGCACAATTTGTTGAAGATGCTCTCTTTTTTCAATTGTATACTTTTAGCTCCTTTATCAAAAATCAGGTGTTCATAGGTTTGTGGGTTAAAGTCAGGGTCTTCTATTCGATTCCATTGGTCGACTTCTGTGTTTTTATGCCAATACCAAGCTGTTTTCAATACTGTAGCTCTGTAATAGAGTTTGAAGTCAGGGATGGTAATGCCTCCAGACGATCCTTTATTGTATAAGATTGTTTTGGCTATCCTGGGTTTTTTGTTTTTCCATATAAAGTTGATTATTGTCTTCTCCAGATCTGTGAAGAATTTTGATGGTATTTTGATGGGGATTGCATTGAATCTATAGATTGCTTTTGGTAGAATTGCCATTTTTACTATGTTGATCCTCCCAATCCAAGAGCAAGGGAGATCCTTCCATTTTCTGGTGTCATCTTCAATTTCTTTCTTCAAAGACTTAAAGTTCTTGTCAAATATATCTTTCACTTCCTTGGTTAGGGTTACCCCTAGATATTTTATGCTATTTGTGGCTATCGTGAAGGGTGATGCTTCTCTGATTTCCCTCTCTGCTTCCTTATCCTTAGTGTATAGGAAGGCCACTGACTTTTTGGAGTTGATCTTGTATCCTGCCACCTTACTAAAGGCGTTTATCAGATGTAGGAGTTCTTGGGTAGAGTTTTTGGGGTCGCTTATGTATACTATCATATCATCTGCAAATAATGAAAGCTTAACTTCTTTCTTTCCAATACGAATCCCCTTAATCCTCTTGTGTTGTCTAATTGCTATTGCTAGAACTTCAAGCACTATATTGAAGAGGTATGGAGAGAGTGGACATCCTTGTCTTGTTCCTGATTTCAGTGGGATGGCTTTGAGTTTTTCTCCATTCAATTTAATGTTAGCTGTCGGCTTGCTGTAAATAG
Organism: Microtus obscurus; assembly: GCA_963919715.1. Lineage (NCBI taxonomy): Eukaryota > Metazoa > Chordata > Mammalia > Rodentia > Cricetidae > Microtus > Microtus obscurus. The sequence continues at coordinate 144,576 of CAWTZC010001079.1, read as the reverse complement.
CTTTTATTAAATTTAGGTATGACCCTTGTATCCCTAATCTCTCCAAGACCTTTATCATAAAGGGGTGTTGAATTTTGTCGAATGCTTTTTCAGCATCTAATGAAATGATCATATGGTTTTTTTCTTTCAGTTTATTTATATGGTGGATTACGTTGATAGATTTGTGTATGTTGAACCAGCCCTGCATCTCTGGGATGAAGCCTACTTGATCATAATGGATAATTTTTCTAATGTGTTCTTGGATTCGGTTTGCCAGTATTTTATTGAGAATTTTTGCGTCTATATTCCTGAGTGAAATAGGCCTATAATTCTCTTTCTTGGTTGGGTCTTTGTGTGGTTTTGGTATCAGGGTAACTGTGGCTTCATAAAAGGAATTTGGCAATGACTCTTCTGTTTCTATATTGTGAAATACATTAAGGAGTATAGGTATTAGCTCTTCTTGGAAGTTCTGGTAGAATTCTGCATTGAAACCATCTGGTCCTGGGCTTTTTTTGGTATGGAGATTTTTGATAACAGTTTCTAGTTCTTCGCACTAACAGGTCTATTTAGATCATTCACCTGGTCTTGGTTTAGCTTTGGTATGTGGTACTTATCTAAAAAACTGTCCATTTCTTTTGCATTTTCCAGTTTTGTGGCGTATAGGCTTTTGTAGTAAGATCTAATGATTCTCTGAATTTCCTCTGTGTCTGTGGTTATGTCCCCCTTTTCATTGCTGATCTTATTTATTTGCGTGTTCTCTCTCTGTTGTTTAATTAGTTTGGATAGGGGTTTGTCGATCTTGTTGATTTTCTCAAAGAACCAACTTTTTGTTTCATTGATTCTTTGGACTGTTTTCTGTGTTTCTATTTTGTTGATTTCTGCCCTCAGTTTGATTATTTCCAGTCTTCTACTCCTCCTTGGCGCATCTGCTTCTTTTTTTTTCTAAGGCTTTCAGGTGTGCTGTTAAGTCCTCAATGTATGCTTTCTCTGTTTTCTTTAAGTGGGCACTTAGTGCTACGAACTTTCCTCTTAGCACTGCTTTCAACGTGTCCCATAGGTTTGAGTATGTTGTCTATTTATTTTCATTAAACTCAAGGAAGACTTTAATTTCTTTCTTAATTTCTTCCTTGACCCATGTGTGGTTCAGTAGTTGACTGTTCAGTTTCCATGAGTTTGTCGGCTTTCTGGGGGTACCATTGTTATTGCCTTCTAGCTTTAGTCCGTGGTGATCAGATAAGACACAGGTGGACACTGATTTTTTTTGTATCTGTGGAGGTTTCCTTTGTTTCCGAGTATGCGGTCAATTTTTGAGAAGGTTCCATGAGCTGCAGAGAAGAAGGTATATTCTTTCCTTTTTGGATGGAATGTTCTATAGATGTCTGTTAAGTCCATTTGCTTCATTACCTCCAATAATTCTCTTAATTCTCTATTAGGTTTCTGTCTAATTGACCTGTCCATTGGAGAAAGAGGTGTATTGAAGTCTCCTATTACTAGTGTGTGTGGTTTGATGTCTGCCTTGAGTTCTAGTAATATTTCTTTTACATAGGTGGGAGCTTTTATGTTAGGGGCGTAGATATTCAGAATTGAGACTTCATCCTGATGAATTGTTCCTGTTATGAGTATAAAGTGTCCATAGAAGCTTTACATTGTAAGATAATGAAGGTCTTTTGAAAGGGTAAGAATTTCATGAATTGATTTTGTGAGAAATGCACATGTGTTCCTCTTAAATGAGAAGCCCTAGTTTGGGAGAGGTCCAAGTATTGTTCGACATTAGAGCAGTGTTCATATTCTCTCTAGAAGCTTTACTTTGAAATATAATCATGTTCTTTTGAAAGGGTAATAATTTCATGAAATGTTTTGTGAGAAATGCACATGTGTTACTCTGAAATGAGAAGCCCTGTTTGGGATATGTCAAAGTTCTTTTCAAAGTTAGAGCAGTGTTCATTTTTTCTCTAGAAGTTTTACTTTGTAAGATACTCTAGTTCTTTTGAAAGGGTAGTAATTTCATGAAATGCTTCTGTCAGAACACCCTTGTGTTATTCTGAAATGAGAAGCCCTATTTTGGAATATGTCAAAGTTCTATTCAAAGTTAGGACAGTGTTCCTTTTCCCCATAGAAGTATTACATTGAAAGGTAATCACGTTCTTTTGAAAATGTAAAAATTTCATGAATTGCTTTTGTCAGAAATGCACATGTGTTACTATGAAAGGGGAAGTTGTTATTCGGGATATGTTACACAATTGTTACAAGTTGTCGGAGTGTTCATTTTCTGTGTTCAGGCATTACATTAAAGATAATCACGTTCGTTTGAAAGGGTAAGAATTTCCTGATATGTTGTAGTGAGAAACGCAGATGTGTTACTCTCAATGAGAAGCCCTAGTTTGGGATATGTCAAAGTTCTGTTCAAAGTTAGAGCAGTGTTCATTTTCTCTCTAGAAGTTTTACTTTGTAAGATACTCATGTTCTTTGGAAAGGGTAAGAATTTTATGAAATGCTATTGTGAGATACGCACATGTGTTACTCTTAAATGAGAAACCCTAGTTAGGGACATGTCCAAGTATTGTTCGACATTAGAGCTGTGTTCATTTTCTCTCTAGAAGCTATATTTGAAAGATAATCACGTTCTTTTGAAAGGGTAGGAATATCAAAAATGCTTTTGGGAGAAACGCACATGTGTTACTTGAAATGAGAAGCCACAGTTTGGGGTATGTCAACGTACTGTTCGACATTAGAGCAGTGTTCATTTTCTTTCTAGAAGATTTACTTTGAAAGATAATCACTTTCTTTTAGAAGGGTAAAAATTTCATGAAATGCTTTTGTGCGAAACACATTTGTGTTACTCTGAAATGAGAAGCCCTAGTTTGGAATATGTCAAAGTTCTGTTCTAAGTTAGAACAGTGTTCCTTTTCCATCAAGAAGCTTTACTATGAAAGATAATCACGTTCTTTGAAATGGTAAGAATTTAATGAAGTGCTTTTGTGAGAAACGCACATGTGTTACTCTCAAATGAGAAGCCTTAGTTTGGGATATGTCAAAGTTCTGTTCAAAGATAGAGCAGTGTTCATTTTCTCTCTAGAAGTTTTACTTGAAAGATAATCACGTTCGTTGTAAAGGGTAAGAATTTCATGAAATGCTTTTGTGAGTAACGCACATGTGTTACTCTTAAATGAGAAGCGCTAGTTTGGAATATGTCCAAGTATTGTTCGACATTAGAGCAGTGTTCATTTTCTCTCTAGAAGCTTTACTTTGAAATATAATCACGTTCTTTTGAAAGGGTAATGATTTCATGAAATGCTTTTTTGAGAAACGCACATGTGTTACTCTGAAATTAGAAGTTGTTATTCGGCATATGTTACACTATTTTAGAAGTAAGCACAGTTTTCAGTTTCTGTGTTGAAGCATGACATTGAAAAATAATCACGTTCATTTGAAAGGGTAAAAATTTCATGAAACGATTTTGTGAGAAACGCACATGTGTTATTCTGAAATGAGAAGCCCTAGTTGGGACTATGTCAAAGTTCTGTTCAAAGTTAGAGTAGTGTTCCTTTTCTCTCTAGAAATTTTACATTGTAAGATAATCACGTTCTTTTGAAAGGGTAAGAATTTCATGAAATGCTTCTGTGAGAAACGCACATGTGTTACTCTCAAATGAGAAGCCCTATTTTGGGATATGTCCAAGTATTGTTCGACATTAGAGCAGTGTTCATTTTTCTAGAAGCTTTAATTTGAAAGATAATCACATTCATTTGAAAGGGTAAGAACTTCATGAAATGCTTTTGTCAGAAACACACATGTGTTACTCTGGAATGAGAAGCCCTAGTTTGGAATATGTCCAAGTTCAGTTCAATGTTAGAGCAGTGTTCATTTTCTCTCTAGATGTTTTACTTTGTAAGATACTCACGTTCTTTTTAAAGGGTAAGAATTTCAAGAAATGGTTTTGTGAGAAACGCACATGTGTTACTCTCAAATGAGAAGCCCTAATTTGGGATATATCCAAGTATTGTTCGACATTAGAGCAGTGTTCATTTTGTCTCTAGAACTTTACTTTAAAAGATAATCACGTACTTTTGGAAGGGTAATAATTTCAGGAAATGCTTTTGTGAGAAACGCACATGTGTTACTCTCAAATTAGAAGCCACATTTTGGGATATGTCAACATACTGTTTGAAATAAGAGCAATGTTCGTTTTCTCTCTGGAAGCTTTACTGTGAAAAATTATCATGTTCTTTTGAAAGGGTAATAATTTCATGAAATGCTTTTCTGAGAAACACACATGTGTTACATTCAAATGAGAAGAACTATTGGAGAATATGTCAAAGTTCTGTTCTAAGTTAGAGCAGTGGACATTTTCTCTCTAGAAGCTTTAATTTGAAAGAAAATGATGTTCTTTTGAAAAGGTAAGAATATCATGAAATGCTTTAGTTTAAAGCGCACATGTGTTACTCTGAAATGAGAAGTTGTTATTTGGGATATGTTATACTTATTTTTAGAAGTTAGTGCAGTGTTCATTTTTTATGTTGAGGCATTACATTGAAAGATAATCATGTTCATTTTAAAGGGTAAAAATTTCATGAAATGATTTTGTTAGAAATGCACATGTGTTAATCTCAAATGAGAAGCTCTAGTTTGGAATAGGTCAAAGTTCTGTTCAAAGGTAGACCAGTGGTTTTTTTTCTCTCTAGAAGTTATACTTTGAAAGATAATCACGTTCTTTTTAAAGGGTAAGTATTTCATGAAATACTTTTGTGAGAAACGCACATGTGTTACTCTGAAATGAGAAGCCCTATTTGGGAATATGTCAAAGTTCTGTTCAAAGTTAGAGCAGTGTTCATTTTCTCTCTAGATACTTTATTTGAAAGATAATCACGTTCGTTTGAAAGGGTAAGAATTTCATGATATGCTTTTGTGAGAAACGCAAATGTGTTACTCTCAAAAGAGAAGCCCTAGTTTGGGATATGTCCAAGTATTTTTCGACATTAGAGCAGTGTTCATTTTCTCTCTGGAAAGCTTTACTATGAAAAATAATCAGGTCCTTTGAAGAGTAAGAATTTCATGATATGCTTTTTTGAGGAACACACATGTGTTACTCTCAAATGAGAAGCTCTAGTTTGGAATATGTCAAAGTTCTGTTTAAAGGTAGACCTGTGTTTTTTTTTCCTATCTAGAAGTTTTAATTTGAAAGATAATCACGTTCTTTTGAAAGGGTAAGAATTTCATGAAATGCTTTTGTGAGAAACTCACATGTGTTACTCTCAAATGAGAAGCCCTAGATTGGGATGTGTCCAAGTATTGTTCCACAGTAGAGCAGTTCTCATTTTCTCTGTAGAAGCTTTACTTTGAAAGGACAAGAATTTCATGAAATGCTTCTGTGAGAAACGCACATGTGCTACTGTAAATGAGAAGCCCTAGTTTGGGATATGTCCAAGTATTGTTCGACATTAGAGCAGTGTTCATTTTCTCTCTAGATGCTTTACTTTGAAAGATAATAACATTCGTTTGAAAGGGTAAAAATTTCACGAAATGCTTCTGTGAGAAACGCGCATGTGTTACTCTGAAATGAGAAGCCCTATTTGGGAATATGGCAAAGTTCTGTTCAAAGTTAGAGCTGTGTTCATATTCTCTCTAGAAACTTTACTTTGAAAGATAATCACGTTCTTTAAAAGGGTAAGAATTTCATGAAATGCTTTTGTGAGAAACACACTGGTGTTACGTTGAAATGAGAAACCTTAGTTTGGAGTATGTCAAAGATCTGTTCAAAGTTTTGGCTGTGTTCATTTTCTCTCTAGAAGTTTTAGGTTGTAAGATACGTTCTTTTGAAAGGGTAAGAATTTCATGAAATGCTTTTGTGAAAAACACACGTGTGTTACTCTCAAATGAGAAGAACTAGGTTAGGATATGTACAAGTATTGTTCGACATTTGAGCAGTGTTCATTTTCTCTCTCAAAGCTTTACTTTGAAAGATAATCACGTTCATCTGAAAGGTTAAGAATTTCATGATATGCTTTTGTGAGAAACGCACAAGTGTTTCTCTCAAATGAGAAGCCCTAGTGTGGCATATGTCCAGGTATTGTTCGACGTTAGAGCAGTGTTCATTTTCTCTCTAGAAGATTTACTTTGAAAGATAATCACGTTCTTTTAGAAGGGTAAAAATTTCATGAAATGCCTTTGTGAGAAACACATTTCTGTTACTCTGAAATGAGAAGCCCTAGTTTGGACTATGTCAAAGATCTGTTCTAAGTTAGAATAGTGTTCCTTTTCCATCTAGAAGCTTTACTATGAAAGATAATCACGTTCTTTGAAATGGTAAGAATTTAATGAAGTGCTTTTTTTGAGAAACGCACATGTGTTACTCTCAAATGAGAAGCCCTAGTTTGGGAAATGTTAAACTTCTGTTCAAAGTTAGAAGAGTGTTCATTTTCTCTCTGGAAGTTTTAATTTGTAAGATACTATACTCACGTTCTTTTGAAAGGGTAAGAATTTCATGATATGCCTTTGTGAGAAATGCACATGTGTTACTCTGAAATGAGAAGCCCTAGTTTGTGATATGTCCAAGTATTGTTCAACATTAGAGCAGTGTTCATTTTCTCTCTAGAAGCTTTAATTTGAAAGATAATCACGTTCGTTTGAAAGGGTAAGAATTTCATGACATACTTTTGTGAGAAACGCACATGTGTTACTCTTCAATGAGAAGTTGTTATTCGGGATATGGTACACTTATTGTCATAAGGTAGCACAGTGTTCCTTTTCTGTGTTGAAGCATGACATTGAAAGATAATCATGTTCATTTGAAATGGTAAAAATTTCATGAAACGATTTTGTGAGAAACACACATGTGTTACTCTGAAATGAGAAGACCTAGTTTGGAATATGTCAAAGTTCTGTTCAAAGTTAGAGCAGTGTTCATTTCTTCTCTAGAAGCTTTACTTTGAAAGATAATCACATTTGTTGAAGCCGGGCGATGGTGGCACCCGCCTTTAATCCCAGCACTCGGCAGGCAGAAGCAGGCAGATCTCTGTGAGTTCGAGACCAGCCTGGTCTGAAGAGCTAGTTCCAGGACAGGCTCCAAAGCCACAGAGAAACCCTGTCTCGAAAAACCAAAAAAAAAATTACAATTTTTGAATGAGTAAGTGTTTCATGAAATACTTCTATGAGAAACGCACACGTGTTAGGCTGAAATGAGAAGTTGTTATTCGGGATATGTTACACTATTTTTAAAAGTTGGCGGGGTGTTCATTTTCTGTGCTGTGGCATTACATTGAAAGATAATCACGTTCAATTGAAACGGCAAAAATTTCATGAACCGCTTTTGTGAGAAACACACATGTGTTACTCTGAAATGAGAAGCCCTAGTTTGGAATATGTCAAAGTTCTGTTCAAAGATAGAGCAGTGTTCATTTCCTCTCTAGAAGCTTTACTTTGAAAGATAATCACGTTCGTTTTAAAGGGTAAGAATCTCATGATATGCTTTTGTGAGAAACACACATGTGTTACTCCCAAATGAGAAGCCCTAGTTTGGGATATGTCAAAGTTCTGTTCAAAGTTAGAAGAGTGTTCATTTTCTCTCTAGAAGTTATAATTTGTAAGATACTCACGTTCTTTTGAAAGGGTACAATTTCATGATATGCTTTTGTGAGAAACGCATATGTGTTCCTCTAAAATGAGAAGCCCTAGTTTGTGATATGTCCATGTATTGTTCAACATTAGAGCAGAGTTCATTTTCTCTCTAGAAGCTTTACTGTTAAAGTTAATCACGTTCTTTTGAAATGTTAAGAATTTCATGCAATGCTTTTGTTAGAAACAATCATGTGTTTCTCTGAAAAGAGAAGTTGTTATTCGCGATATGTTACACTTATTGTTAGAAGTTAGCGCAGTGTTCATTTTCTGTGCTGAAGCATTACATTGAAAGATAATCACGTTCATTTGAAAGGGTAAAAATTTAATGAAACGCTTTTGTGAGAAACGCACATGTGTTACTGTGAAATGAGAAGCCCTAGTTTGGAATATGTCAAAGTTCTGTTCAAAGTTAGAGCAGTGGTCATTTTCTCTCTAGAAGTTTTGTAAGATATTCACGTTCTATTGAAAGGGTAAGAATTTCATGAAATGCTTTTGTGATAAACACACATTTGTTACGCTCAAATGAGAAGCCCTAGTTTGGGATGTATCAATGTACCTTTCGACATTAGAGCAGTGTTCATTTTCTCTCTAGAAGCTGTACTTTGAAAGATAATCACCTTCTTTTGAAAGGGTAAGAATTTCATGAAATGCTTTAGTGAGAACAGCACATGTGTGACTCTCAAATGAGAAGCCCTAGTTTGGGATATGTCAATGATCTGTTCATAGATGGAGCAGTGTTCATTTTCTATCTAGAAGCTTAACTTTGAAATATAATCACGTTCTTTGAAAGGGTAAGAATTTCATGAAATGCTTTTGTTAGAAACAAACATTTGTTACTCTGAAATGAGAAGTTGTTATTCGGGATAAGTTACACTTATGGTCATATGGTAGCCCATTGTTCTATTTCTGTGTTGAAGCATGACATTGAAAGATAATCACGTTCATTTGAAAGGGTAAAAATTTCATGAAACGCTTTTGTGAGAAACGCGCATGTGTTACTCTGAAATGAGAAGCCTTAGTTTGGAATATGTCAAAGTTCTGTTCAAAGTTAGAGCAGTGTTCATTTCCTCTCTAGAAGCTTTACTTTGAAAGATAATCACGTTCGTTTGAAAGGGTAAGAATTTCATGATATGCTTTTGTGAGAAACGCATATGTGTTCCTCTAAAATGAGAAGCCCTAGTTTGTGATATGTCCATGTATTGTTCAACATTAGAGCAGAGTTCATTTTCTCTCTAGAAGCTTTACTGTTAAAGTTAATCACGTTCTTTTGAAAGGTTAAGAATTTCATGCAATACTTTTGTTAAAAACGATCATGTGTTACTCTGAAATGAGAAGTTGTTATTCGGGATATGTTACACTTATTGTTAGAAGTTAGCGCAGTGTTCATTTTCTGTGTTGAAGCATGACATTGAAAAATAATCACGTTCATTTTAAAGGGTAAAAATTTCATAAAATTCTTTTGTGAGAAATGCACATGTGTTACTCTGAAATGAGAAGCCCTAGTTTGGAATGTGTCATAGCTCTGTTCAAAGTTAGAGCAGTGCTCATTTTCTCTCTAGAAGCTTTACTTTGAAAGATAATCACGTTCGTTTGAAAGGGTAAGAATTTCATGATATGCTTTTGTGAGAAACGCACATGTGTTACTCTTCAATGAGAAGTTGTTATTCGGGATATGGTACACTTATTGTCATAAGGTAGCGCAGTGTTCCTTTTCTGTGTTGAAGCATGACATTGAAAGATAATCACATTCATTTGAAATGGTAAAAATTTCATGAAACGCTTTTGTGAGAAACACACATGTGTTACTCTGAAATGAGAAGACCTAGTTTGGAATATGTCAAAGTTCTGTTCAAAGTTAGAGCAGTGTTCATTTCTTCTCTAGAAGCTTTACTTTGAAAGATAATCACATTTGTTGAAGCCGGGCGATGGTGGCACCCGCCTTTAATCCCAGCACTCGGCAGGCAGAAGCAGGCAGATCTCTGTGAGTTCGAGACCAGCCTGGTCTGAAGAGCTAGTTCCAGGACAGGCTCCAAAGCCACAGAGAAACCCTGTCTCGAAAAACCAAAAAAAAAAATCACAATTTTTGAATGAGTAAGTATTTCATGAAATACTTCTGTGAGAAACGCACACGTGTTAGGCTGAAATGAGAAGTTGTTATTCGGGATATGTTACACTATTTTTAAAAGTTGGCGGGGTGTTCATTTTCTGCGCTGTGGCATTACATTGAAAGATAATCACGTTCAATTGAAACGGCAAAAATTTCATGAACCGCTTTTGTGAGAAACACACATGTGTTACTCTGAAATGAGAAGCCCTAGTTTGGAATATGTCAAAGTTCTGTTCAAAGATAGAGCAGTGTTCATTTCCTCTCTAGAAGCTTTACTTTGAAAGATAATCACGTTCATTTTAAAGGGTAAGAATCTCATGATATGCTTTGGTGAGAAACACACATGTGTTACTCCCAAATGAGAAGCCCTAGTTTGGGATATGTCAAAGTTCTGTTCAAAGTTAGAAGAGTGTTCATTTTCTCTCTAGAAGTTATAATTTGTAAGATACTCACGTTCTTTTGAAAGGGTACAATTAAATGATATGCTTTGGTGAGAAACGCACATATGTTACTCTAAAATGAGAAGCCCTGGTTTATGATATGTCCAAGTATTGTTCAACATTAGAGCAGTGTTCATTTTCTCTCTAGAAGCTTTACTGTTAAAGTAAATCACGTTCTTTTGAAAGGTTAAGAATTTCATGCAATGCTTTTGTAAGAAACAAACATGTGTTACTCTGAAATGGGAAGTTGTTATTCAGGATATGATACACTTATTGTTAGAAGTTAGCGCAGTGTTCATTTTCTGTGTTGAAGCATGATTTGGAAAAATAATCACGTTCATTTGAAAGGGTAAAAATATCATGAAATGCTTTTGTGAGAAACACACATGTGTTACTCTGAAATGAGAAGCCCTATTTTGGAATGTGTCATATTTCTGTTCAAAGTTAGAGCAGTGTTCATTTTCTCTCTAGATGCTTTACTTTGAATGATAATCACGTTCGTTTGAAAGGGTCAGAATTTCATGATATGCTTTTGTGAGAAACGCACATGTGTTACTCTCAAATGAGAAGCCCTAGTTTGGTATATGTCAAAGTTCTGTTCAAAGTTAGAGCAGTATTCAATTTCTCTCTAGAAGTTTTAATTTGTAAGATACTCACGTTCTTTTGAAAGGGTAAGAATTTCATGATATGCTTTTGTGAGAAACGCACATGTGTTACTCTCAAATGAGAAGCCCTATTTTGGGATATGTCAAAGTTCTGTTCAAAGTTAGAGCACTGTTCATTTTCTCACTAGAAGTTTTACTTTGGAAGATACTCACGTTCTTTTAAAAGTGTAAGAATTTCATGAAATGCTTTTGTTAGAAACAAACATGCGTTACTCTGAAATGAGATGTTGTTATTCGGGATAAGTTACACTTATGGTCATATGGTAGCCCATTGTTCTATTTCTGTGTTGAAGCATGACATTGAAAGATAATCACGTTCATTTGAAAGGGTAAAAATTTCATGAAACGCTTTTGTGAGAAACGCGCATGTGTTACTCTGAAATGAGAAGCCTTAGTTTGGAATATGTCAAAGTTCTGTTCAAAGTTAGAGCAGTGTTCATTTCCTCTCTAGAAGCTTTACTTTGAAAGATAATCACGTTCGTTTGAAAGGGTAAGAATTTCATGATATGCTTTTGTGAGAAACGCATATGTGTTCCTCTAAAATGAGAAGCCCTAGTTTGTGATATGTCCATGTATTGTTCAACATTAGAGCAGAGTTCATTTTCTCTCTAGAAGCTTTACTGTTAAAGTTAATCACGTTCTTTTGAAAGGTTAAGAATTTCATGCAATGCTTTTGTTAAAAACGATCATGTGTTACTCTGAAATGAGAAGTTGTTATTCGGGATATGTTACACTTATTGTTAGAAGTTAGCGCAGTGTTCATTTTCTGTGTTGAAGCATGACATTGAAAAATAATCACGTTCATTTTAAAGGGTAAAAATTTCATAAAATTCTTTTGTGAGAAATGCACATGTGTTACTCTGAAATGAGAAGCCCTAGTTTGGAATGTGTCATAGCTCTGTTCAAAGTTAGAGCAGTGCTCATTTTCTCTCTAGAAGCTTTACTTTGAAAGATAATCACGTTCGTTTGAAAGGGTAAGAATTTCATGATATGCTTTTGTGAGAAACGCACATGTGTTACTCTTCAATGAGAAGTTGTTATTCGGGATATGGTACACTTATTGTCATAAGGTAGCGCAGTGTTCCTTTTCTGTGTTGAAGCATGACATTGAAAGATAATCACGTTCATTTGAAATGGTAAAAATTTCATGAAACGATTTTGTGAGAAACACACATGTGTTACTCTGAAATGAGAAGACCTAGTTTGGAATATGTCAAAGTTCTGTTCAAAGTTAGAGCAGTGTTCATTTTCTCTCTAGAAGCTTTACTTTGAAAGATAATCACATTTGTTGAAGCCGGGCGATGGTGGCACCCGCCTTTAATCCCAGCACTCGGCAGGCAGAAGCAGGCAGATTTCTGTGAGTTCGAGACCAGCCTGGTCTGAAGAGCTAGTTCCAGGACAGGCTCCAAAGCCACAGAGAAACCCTGTCTCGAAAAACCAAAAAAAAAAATTACAATTTTTGAATGAGTAAGTGTTTCATGAAATACTTCTATGAGAAACGCACACGTGTTAGGTTGAAATGAGAAGTTGTTATTCGGGATATGTTACACTATTTTTAAAAGTTGGCGGGGTGTTCATTTTCTGTGCTGTGGCATTACATTGAAAGATAATCACGTTCAATTGAAACGGCAAAAATTTCATGAACCGCTTTTGTGAGAAACACACATGTGTTACTCTGAAATGAGAAGCCCTAGTTTGGAATATGTCAAAGTTCTGTTCAAAGATAGAGCAGTGTTCATTTCCTCTCTAGAAGCTTTACTTTGAAAGATAATCACGTTCGTTTTAAAGGGTAAGAATCTCATGATATGCTTTTGTGAGAAACACACATGTGTTACTCCCAAATGAGAAGCCCTAGTTTGGGATATGTCAAAGTTCTGTTCAAAGTTAGAAGAGTGTTCATTTTCTCTCTAGAAGTTATAATTTGTAAGATACTCACGTTCTTTTGAAAGGGTACAATTTCATGATATGCTTTTGTGAGAAACGCATATGTGTTCCTCTAAAATGAGAAGCCCTAGTTTGTGATATGTCCATGTATTGTTCAACATTAGAGCAGAGTTCATTTTCTCTCTAGAAGCTTTACTGTTAAAGTTAATCACGTTCTTTTGAAATGTTAAGAATTTCATGCAATGCTTTTGTTAGAAACAATCATGTGTTTCTCTGAAAAGAGAAGTTGTTATTTGCAATATGTTACACTTATTGTTAGAAGTTAGCGCAGTGTTCATTTTCTGTGCTGAAGCATTACATTGAAAAATAATCACGTTCATTTGAAAGGGTAAAAATTTAATGAAACGCTTTTGTGAGAAACGCACATGTGTTACTGTGAAATGAGAAGCCCTAGTTTGGAATATGTCAAAGTTCTGTTCAAAGTTAGAGCAGTGGTCATTTTCTCTCTAGAAGTTTTGTAAGATATTCACGTTCTATTGAAAGGGTAAGAATTTCATGAAATGCTTTTGTGATAAACACACATTTGTTACGCTCAAATGAGAAGCCCTAATTTGGGATGTATCAATGTACCTTTCGACATTAGAGCAGTGTTCATTTTCTCTCTAGAAGCTGTACTTTGAAAGATAATCACCTTCTTTTGAAAGGGTAAGAATTTCATGAAATGCTTTAGTGAGAACAGCACATGTGTGACTCTCAAATGAGAAGCTCTAGTTTGGGATATGTCAATGTTCTGTTCATAGTTGGAGCAGTGTTCATTTTCTCTCTAGAAGCTTAACTTTGAAATATAATCACGTTCTTTGACAGGGTAAGAATTTCATGAAATGCTTTTGTTAGAAACAAACATTTGTTACTCTGAAATGAGAAGTTGTTATTCGGGATAAGTTACACTTATGGTCATATGGTAGCCCATTGTTCTATTTCTGTGTTGAAGCATGACATTGAAAGATAATCACGTTCATTTGAAAGGGTAAAAATTTCATGAAACGCTTTTGTGAGAAACGCGCATGTGTTACTCTGAAATGAGAAGCCTTAGTTTGGAAAATGTCAAAGTTCTGTTCAAAGTTATAGCAGTGTTCATTTCCTCTCTAGAAGCTTTACTTTGAAAGATAATCACGTTCGTTTGAAAGGGTAAGAATTTCATGATATGCTTTTGTGAGAAACGCATATGTGTTCCTCTAAAATGAGAAGCCCTAGTTTGTGATATGTCCATGTATTGTTCAACATTAGAGCAGAGTTCATTTTCTCTCTAGAAGCTTTACTGTTAAAGTTAATCACGTTCTTTTGAAAGGTTAAGAATTTCATGCAATGCTTTTGTTAAAAACGATCATGTGTTACTCTGAAATGAGAAGTTGTTATTCGGGATATGTTACACTTATTGTTAGAAGTTAGCGCAGTGTTCATTTTCTGTGTTGAAGCATGACATTGAAAAGTAATCACGTTCATTTTAAAGGGTAAAAATTTCATAAAATTCTTTTGTGAGAAATGCACATGTGTTACTCTGAAATGAGAAGCCCTAGTTTGGAATGTGTCATAGCTCTGTTCAAAGTTAGAGCAGTGCTCATTTTCTCTCTAGAAGCTTTACTTTGAAAGATAGTCACGTTCGTTTGAAAGGGTAAGAATTTCATGATATGCTTTTGTGAGAAACGCACATGTGTTACTCTTCAATGAGAAGTTGTTATTCGGGATATGGTACACTTATTGTCATAAGGTAGCGCAGTGTTCCTTTTCTGTGTTGAAGCATGACATTGAAAGATAATCACGTTCATTTGAAATGGTAAAAATTTCATGAAACGCTTTTGTGAGAAACACACATGTGTTACTCTGAAATGAGAAGACCTAGTTTGGAATATGTCAAAGTTCTGTTCAAAGTTAGAGCAGTGTTCATTTCTTCTCTAGAAGCTTTACTTTGAAAGATAATCACATTTGTTGAAGCCGGGCGATGGTGGCACCCGCCTTTAATCCCAGCACTCGGCAGGCAGAAGCAGGCAGATCTCTGTGAGTTCGAGACCAGCCTGGTCTGAAGAGCTAGTTCCAGGACAGGCTCCAAAGCCACAGAGAAACCCTTTCTCGAAAAACCAAAAAAAAAATCACAATTTTTGAATGAGTAAGTATTTCATGAAATACTTCTGTGAGAAACGCACACGTGTTAGGCTGAAATGAGAAGTTGTTATTCGGGATATGTTACACTATTTTTAAAAGTTGGCGGGGTGTTCATTTTCTGCGCTGTGGCATTACACTGAAAGATAATCACGTTCAATTGAAACGGCAAAAATTTCATGAACCGCTTTTGTGAGAAACACACATGTGTTTCTCTGAAATGAGAAGCCCTAGTTTGGAATATGTCAAAGTTCTGTTCAAAGATAGAGCAGTGTTCATTTCCTCTCTAGAAGCTTTACTTTGAAAGATAATCACGTTCATTTTAAAGGGTAAGAATCTCATGATATGCTTTTGTGAGAAACACACATGTGTTACTCCCAAATGAGAAGCCCTAGTTTGGGATATGTCAAAGTTCTGTTCAAAGTTAGAAGAGTGTTCATTTTCTCTCTAGAAGTTATAATTTGTAAGATACTCACGTTCTTTTGAAAGGGTACAATTAAATGATATTCTTTGGTGAGAAACGCACATATGTTACTCTAAAATGAGAAGCCCTGGTTTATGATATGTCCAAGTATTGTTCAACATTAGAGCAGTGTTCATTTTCTCTCTAGAATCTTTACTGTTAAAGTTAATCACGTTCTTTTGAAAGGTTAAGAATTTCATGCAATGCTTTTGTAAGAAACAAACATGTGTTACTCTGAAATGGGAAGTTGTTATTCAGGATAAGATACACTTATTGTTAGAAGTTAGCGCAGTGTTCATTTTCTGTGTTGAAGCATGATTTGGAAAAATAATCACGTTCATTTGAAAGGGTAAAAATATCATGAAATGCTTTTGTGAGAAACACACATGTGTTACTCTGAAATGAGAAGCCCTATTTTGGAATGTGTCATATTTCTGTTCAAAGTTAGAGCCGTGTTCATTTTCTCTCTAGATGCTTTACTTTGAATGATAATCACGTTCGTTTGAAAGGGTCAGAATTTCATGATATGCTTTTGTGAGAAACGCACATGTGTTACTCTCAAATGAGAAGCCCTAGTTTGGTATATGTCAAAGTTCTGTTCAAAGTTAGAGCAGTATTCAATTTCTCTCTAGAAGTTTTAATTTGTAAGATACTCACGTTCTTTTGAAAGGGTAAGAATTTCATGATATGCTTTTGTGAGAAACGCACATGTGTTACTCTCAAATGAGAAGCCCTATTTTGGGATATGTCAAAGTTCTGTTCAAAGTTAGAGCAGTGTTCATTTTCTCTATAGAAGTTTTACTTTGGAAGATACTCACGTTTTTTTAAAAGTGTAAGAATTTCATGAAATGCTTTTGTTAGAAACAAACATGCGTTACCCTGAAATGAGATGTTGTTATTCGGGATAAGTTACACTTATGGTCATATGGTAGCCCATTGTTCTATTTCTGTGTTGAAGCATGACATTGAAAGATAATCACGTTCATTTGAAAGGGTAAAAATTTCATGAAACGATTTTGTGAGAAACGCGCATGTGTTACTCTGAAATGAGAAGCCTTAGTTTGGAATATGTCAAAGTTCTGTTCAAAGTTAGAGCAGTGTTCATTTCCTCTCTAGAAGCTTTACTTTGAAAGATAATCACGTTCGTTTGAAAGGGTAAGAATTTCATGATATGCTTTTGTGAGAAACGCATATGTGTTCCTCTAAAATGAGAAGCCCTAGTTTGTGATATTTCCATGTATTGTTCAACATTAGAGCAGAGTTCATTTTCTCTCTAGAAGCTTTACTGTTAAAGTTAATCACGTTCTTTTGAAAGGTTAAGAATTTCATGCAATGCTTTTGTTAGAAACGATCATGTGTTACTCTGAAATGAGAAGTTGTTATTCGGGATATGTTACACTTATTGTTAGAAGTTAGCGCAGTGTTCATTTTCTGTGTTGAAGCATGACATTGAAAAATAATCACGTTCATTTGAAAGGGTAAAATATTCATGAAATTTTTTGTGAGAAATGCACATGTGTTACTCTGAAATGAGAAGCCCTAGTTCGGAATGTGTCATAGCTCTGTTCAAAGTTAGAGCAGTGCTCATTTTCTCTCTAGAAGCTTTACTTTGAAAGATAATCACGTTCGTTTGAAAGGGTAAGAATTTCATGACATACTTTTGTGAGAAACGCACATGTGTTACTCTTCAATGAGAAGTTGTTATTCGGGATATTGTACACTTATTGTCATAAGGTAGCACAGTGTTCCTGTTCTGTGTTGAAGCATGACATTGAAAGATAATCATGTTCATTTGAAATGGTAAAAATTTCATGAAACGATTTTGTGAGAAACACACATGTGTTACTCTGAAATGAGAAGACCTAGTTTGGAATATGTCAAAGTTCTGTTCAAAGTTAGAGCAGTGTTCATTTCTTCTCTAGAAGCTTTACTTTGAAAGATAATCACATTTGTTGAAGCCGGGCGATGGTGGCACCCGCCTTTAATCCCAGCACTCGGCAGGCAGAAGCAGGCAGATTTCTGTGAGTTCGAGACCAGCCTGGTCTGAAGAGCTAGTTCCAGGACAGGCTCCAAAGCCACAGAGAAACCCTGTCTCGAAAAACCAAAAAAAAATTACAATTTTTGAATGAGTAAGTGTTTCATGAAATACTTCTATGAGAAACGCACACGTGTTAGGCTTAAATGAGAAGTTGTTATTCGGGATATGTTACACTATTTTTAAAAGTTGGCGGGGTGTTCATTTTCTGTGCTGTGGCATTACATTGAAAGATAATCACGTTCAATTGAAACGGCAAAAATTTCATGAACTGCTTTTGTGAGAAACACACATGTGTTACTCTGAAATGAGAAGCCCTAGTTTGGAATATGTCAAAGTTCTGTTCAAAGATAGAGCAGTGTTCATTTCCTCTCTAGAAGCTTTACTTTGAAAGATAATCACGTTCGTTTTAAAGGGTAAGAATCTCATGATATGCTTTGGTGAGAAACACACATGTGTTACTCCCAAATGAGAAGCCCTAGTTTGGGATATGTCAAAGTTCTGTTCAAAGTTAGAAGAGTGTTCATTTTCTCTCTAGAAGTTATAATTTGTAAGATACTCACGTTCTTTTGAAAGGGTACAATTTCATGATATGCTTTTGTGAGAAACGCATATGTGTTCCTCTAAAATGAGAAGCCCTAGTTTGTGATATGTCCATGTATTGTTCAACATTAGAGCAGAGTTCATTTTCTCTCTAGAAGCTTTACTGTTAAAGTTAATCACGTTCTTTTGAAATGTTAAGAATTTCATGCAATGCTTTTGCTAGAAACAATCATGTGTTTCTCTGAAAAGAGAAGTTGTTATTCGCGATATGTTACACTTATTGTTAGAAGTTAGCGCAGTGTTCATTTTCTGTGCTGAAGCATTACATTGAAAGATAATCACGTTCATTTGAAAGGGTAAAAATTTAATGAAACGCTTTTGTGAGAAACGCACATGTGTTACTGTGAAATGAGAAGCCCTAGTTTGGAATATGTCAAAGTTCTGTTCAAAGTTAGAGCAGTGGTCATTTTCTCTCTAGAAGTTTTGTAAGATATTCACGTTCTATTGAAAGGGTAAGAATTTCATGAAATGCTTTTGTGATAAACACACATTTGTTACGCTCAAATGAGAAGCCCTAGTTTGGTCTGTATCAATGTACCTTTCGACATTAGAGCAGTGTTCATTTTCTCTCTAGAAGCTGTACTTTGAAAGATAATCACCTTCTTTTGAAAGGGTAAGAATTTCATGAAATGCTTTAGTGAGAACAGCACATGTGTGACTCTCAAATGAGAAGCCCTAGTTTGGGATATGTCAATGTTCTGTTCATAGTTGGAGCAGTGTTCATTTTCTCTCTAGAAGCTTAACTTTGAAATGTAATCACGTTCTTTGAAAGGGTAAGAATTTCATGAAATGCTTTTGTTAGAAACAAACATTTGTTACTCTGAAATGAGAAGTTGTTATTCGGGATAAGTTACACTTATGGTCATATGGTAGCCCATTGTTCTATTTCTGTGTTGAAGCATGACATTGAAAGATAATCACGTTCATTTGAAAGGGTAAAAATTTCATGAAACGCTTTTGTGAGAAACGCGCATGTGTTACTCTGAAATGAGAAGCCTTAGTTTGGAATATGTCAAAGTTCTGTTCAAAGTTAGAGCAGTGTTCATTTCCTCTCTAGAAGCTTTACTTTGAAAGATAATCACGTTCGTTTGAAAGGGTAAGAATTTCATGATATGCTTTTGTGAGAAACGCATATGTGTTCCTCTAAAATGAGAATCCCTAGTTTGTGATATGTCCATGTATTGTTCAACATTAGAGCCGAGTTCATTTTCTCTCTAGAAGCTTTACTGTTAAAGTTAATCACGTTCTTTTGAAAGGTTAAGAATTTCATGCAATGCTTTTGTTAAAAACGATCATGTGTTACTCTGAAATGAGAAGTTGTTATTCGGGATATGTTACACTTATTGTTAGAAGTTAGCGCAGTGTTCATTTTCTGTGTTGAAGCATGACATTGAAAAATAATCACGTTCATTTTAAAGGGTAAAAATTTCATAAAATTCTTTTGTGAGAAATGCACATGTGTTACTCTGAAATGAGAAGCCCTAGTTTGGAATGTGTCATAGCTCTGTTCAAAGTTAGAGCAGTGCTCATTTTCTCTCTAGAAGCTTTACTTTGAAAGATAATCACGTTCGTTTGAAAGGGTAAGAATTTCATGATATGCTTTTGTGAGAAACGCACATGTGTTACTCTTCAATGAGAAGTTGTTATTCGGGATATGGTACACTTATTGTCATAAGGTAGCGCAGTGTTCCTTTTCTGTGTTGAAGCATGACATTGAAAGATAATCACGTTCATTTGAAATGGTAAAAATTTCATGAAACGCTTTTTGTGAGAAACACACATGTGTTACTCTGAAATGAGAAGACCTAGTTTGGAATATGTCAAAGTTCTGTTCAAAGTTAGAGCAGTGTTCATTTCTTCTCTAGAAGCTTTACTTTGAAAGATAATCACATTTGTTGAAGCCGGGCGATGGTGGCACCCGCCTTTAATCCCAGCACTCGGCAGGCAGAAGCAGGCAGATCTCTGTGAGTTCGAGACCAGCCTGGTCTGAAGAGCTAGTTCCAGGACAGGCTCCAAAGCCACAGAGAAACCCTGTCTCGAAAAACCAAAAAAAAAAATCACAATTTTTGAATGAGTAAGTATTTCATGAAATACTTCTGTGAGAAACGCACACGTGTTAGGCTGAAATGAGAAGTTGTTATTCGGGATATGTTACACTATTTTTAAAAGTTGGCGGGGTGTTCATTTTCTGCGCTGTGGCATTACATTGAAAGATAATCACGTTCAATTGAAACGGCAAAAATTTCATGAACCGCTTTTGTGAGAAACACACATGTGTTACTCTGAAATGAGAAGCCCTAGTTTGGAATATGTCAAAGTTCTGTTCAAAGATAGAGCAGTGTTCATTTCCTCTCTAGAAGCTTTACTTTGAAAGATAATCACGTTCATTTTAAAGGGTAAGAATCTCATGATATGCTTTGGTGAGAAACACACATGTGTTACTCCCAAATGAGAAGCCCTAGTTTGGGATATGTCAAAGTTCTGTTCAAAGTTAGAAGAGTGTTCATTTTCTCTCTAG
Organism: Microtus obscurus; assembly: GCA_963919715.1. NCBI lineage: Eukaryota > Metazoa > Chordata > Mammalia > Rodentia > Cricetidae > Microtus > Microtus obscurus. Next base: position 124,111 of record CAWTZC010001079.1, on the reverse strand, counting down.
AAGTTTTAATTTGTAAGATACTCACGTTCTTTTGAAAGGGTAAGAATTTCATGATATGCTTTTGTGAGAAACGCACATGTGTTACTCTCAAATGAGAAGCCCTATTTTGGGATATGTCAAAGTTCTGTTCAAAGTTAGAGCACTGTTCATTTTCTCACTAGAAGTTTTACTTTGGAAGATACTCACGTTCTTTTAAAAGTGTAAGAATTTCATGAAATGCTTTTGTTAGAAACAAACATGCGTTACTCTGAAATGAGATGTTGTTATTCGGGATAAGTTACACTTATGGTCATATGGTAGCCCATTGTTCTATTTCTGTGTTGAAGCATGACATTGAAAGATAATCACGTTCATTTGAAAGGGTAAAAATTTCATGAAACGCTTTTATGAGAAACGCTCATGTGTTACTCTGAAATGAGAAGCCTTAGTTTGGAATATGTCAAAGTTCTGTTCAAAGTTAGAGCAGTGTTCATTTCCTCTCTAGAAGCTTTACTTTGAAAGATAATCACGTTCGTTTGAAAGGGTAAGAATTTCATGATATGCTTTTGTGAGAAACGCATATGTGTTCCTCTAAAATGAGAAGCCCTAGTTTGTGATATGTCCATGTATTGTTCAACATTAGAGCAGAGTTCATTTTCTCTCTAGAAGCTTTACTGTTAAAGTTAATCACGTTCTTTTGAAAGGTTAAGAATTTCATGCAATGCTTTTGTTAAAAACGATCATGTGTTACTCTGAAATGAGAAGTTGTTATTCGGGATATGTTACACTTATTGTTAGAAGTTAGCGCAGTGTTCATTTTCTGTGTTGAAGCATGACATTGAAAAATAATCACGTTCATTTTAAAGGGTAAAAATTTCATAAAATTCTTTTGTGAGAAATGCACATGTGTTACTCTGAAATGAGAAGCCCTAGTTTGGAATGTGTCATAGCTCTGTTCAAAGTTAGAGCAGTGCTCATTTTCTCTCTAGAAGCTTTACTTTGAAAGATAATCACGTTCGTTTGAAAGGGTAAGAATTTCATGATATGCTTTTGTGAGAAACGCACATGTGTTACTCTTCAATGAGAAGTTGTTATTCGGGATATGGTACACTTATTGTCATAAGGTAGCGCAGTGTTCCTTTTCTGTGTTGAAGCATGACATTGAAAGATAATCACGTTCATTTGAAATGGTAAAAATTTCATGAAACGATTTTGTGAGAAACACACATGTGTTACTCTGAAATGAGAAGACCTAGTTTGGAATATGTCAAAGTTCTGTTCAAAGTTAGAGCAGTGTTCATTTTCTCTCTAGAAGCTTAACTTTGAAATATAATCACGTTCTTTGAAAGGGTAAGAATTTCATGAAATGCTTTTGTTAGAAACAAACATTTGTTACTCTGAAATGAGAAGTTGTTATTTGGGATATGGTACACTTATTGTTAGAAGTTAGCGCAGTGTTCATTTTCTGTGCTGAAGCAAGACATTGAAAAATAACCACGTTCATTTGAAAGGTTAAAAACTTCATTAAATGCTTTTATGAGAAACGCATATGTGTTACTCTGAAATAAGAAGCCCTAGTTTGGAACACGTCAAAGTACTGTTGAAAGTTAGCGCAGTGTTCATTTTCGCGCTAGAAGCTTTACTTTGAAAGATAATCACGTTCACTTGAAATGGTAAGAATTTCATGAAATGCTTTTGTTAGAAACAAATATGTGTTACTCTGAAATGAGAAGTTGTTATTTGGCATATGTTATACTTATTGTCATAAGGTAGCACATTATTCATTTTTTGTGTTGAAGCATGACATTGAAAGATAATCATGTACATTTGAACGGGTAAAAACTTCATTAAATGCTTTTGTGAGAAACGAACATGTCTTACTCTGAAATGGGAAGCCCAAGTTAGGAATATGTCAAAGTTCTGTTGAAAGTTAGAGCAGTGTTCATTTTCTCTCTAATTGCTTTACTTTGAAAGATAATAACGTTCTTTTGTAAGGGTAAGCATTTCATGAAATGCTTTTGTGAGAAACGCAAATGTGTTACTCTGAAATGAGAAGTTGTTATTCGTTATATGTTACACTATTGATAGATGTTAGCACAGTGCTCATTTTCTGTGTTGAAGCATTACATTGAAAGATAAACACATTCATTTGAAAGGGTAAGAATTTCATGAAATGCTTTTGTGAGAAACGCCGACGTGTTACTCTGAAATGAGAAGCACTAGTTTGTAAGATGTCAAAGATCTGTTCACCATTAAAGCAGTGTTCATTTTCTGTCTAGAAGCTCTATTTTGAAAGATTATCACGTAGATTTTAAAGGTTAAGATTTTCATGATATGCTTTTGTGAGAAACGCACATGTGTTACTCTCAAGTGAGAATTCCTAATTTGGAATATGTCAAAGTTCTGTTCAAAGCTAGAGCAGTGTTCATTTTCTCTCTAGAAGTTTTAATGTGTAAGATACTCACATTCGTTTGAAAGGGTAAGAATTTCATGATATGCTTTTGTGAGAAACGCACATGTGTTAATCTAAAATGAGAAGCCCTTGTTTGTCATATGTTCAAGTATTGTTCAACATTAGAGCATTGTTCATTTTCTCTCTAGAAGCTTTACAGTTAAAGTTAATCACGTTCTTTTGAAAGGTTAAGAATTTCATGCAATGCTTTTGTAAGAAACAAACATGTGTTACTCTGAAATGGGAAGTTGTTATTCAGGATATGATACACTTATTGTTAGAAGTTAGCGCAGTGTTCATTTTCTGTGTTGAAGCATGATTTGGAAAAATAATCACGTTCATTACAAAGGGTAAAACTTTCATGAAATGCTTTTGTGAGAAATGCACATGTGTTACTCTGAAATGAGAAGCCCGAGTTTGGAATATGTCATAGTTCTGTTCAAAGTTAGAGCAGTGTTCACTTCCTCTCTAGAAGCTTTACTTAGAAAGATAATCACGTTCGTTTGAAATGGTAAGAATTTCATGAGATGCTTTTGTAAGAAACACACATGTGTTACTCTCAAATGAGAAGCCCTAGTTTGTGATATGTCAAAGTTCTGTTCAAAGTTAGAGCAGTGTTCATTTTCTCTCTAGAAGTTTTAATTTGGAAGATACTCACGTTCTTTTCAAAGGATAAGAATTTCATGAAATGCTTTTGTTAGAAACAAACATGTGTTACTCTGAAATGAGAAGTTGTTATTCGGGATATGTTACACCTACTGTCATAAGGTAGCGCATTGTTCATTTTCTGTGTTGAAACATGACATTGAAAGATAATCACGTTCATTTGAAAGGGTAAAAATTTCATGAAATGATTTTGTGTGAAATGCACATGTGTTACTCTCAATTGAGAAGCCCTCGTTTGGGATATGTCAAAGTTCTGTTCAAATTTAGAGCAGTGTTCATTTCCTCTCTAGATGCTTTAATTTGAAAAATAATCACGTTCACTTGAAAGGGTAAGAATTTCATGAAATACTTCTGTGAGAAACGCACATGTGTTACGCTGAAATGAGAACTTGTTATTCGGATATATTACACTATTGTTAGAAGTTGGCGGAGTGTTCATTTTCTGTGCTGAAGCATTACATTGAAAGATAATCACGTTCATTTGAAAGGGTAAAAATTTCATGAAACGCTTTTGTGAGAAACACACATGTGTTCCTGTGAAATGAGAAGCCCTAGTTTGGAATATGTCAAAGTTCTGTTCAAAGGTAGAGCAGTGGTCATTTTCTCTCTAGAAGCTGTGTAAGATACTCACGTTCTATTGAAAGGGTAAGAATTTCATGAAATGCTTTTGTGATAAACTCACATTTGTTACTCTCTAATGAGAAGCCCTAGTTTGGGATGTATCAACGTACCTTTCGACATTAGAGCAGTGTTCATTTTCTCTCTAGAAGCTGTACTTTGAAAGATAATCAAGTTCTTTTAAAAGGGTAAGAATTTCATGAAATGCTTTTGTTAGAAACAAACATTTGTTACTCTGAAAAGAGAAGTTGTTATTTGGGATATGTGACACTTATTGTTAGAAGTTAACACAGTGTTCATTTTCTGTGCTGAAGCATTACATTGAGAGATAACCACGTTCATTTGAAAGGATAATAATTTCATGAAACGCTTTTGTGAGAAATGCACATGTGTTACTCTGAAATGAGAAGCCCTAGGTTGGAATGTGTCATAGTTCTGTTCAAAGTTAGAGCAGTGTTCATTTTCTCTCTCTAAGCTTAACTTTAAAGGTAATCACGTTCATTTGAAAGGGTAAGAATTTCATGGTATGCTTTTGTGAGAAACGCACAGGTGTTACTCTAAAATGAGAAGCCCTAGTTTGGGATATGTCCATGTATTGTCCGACATCAAAGCAGTGTTCATTTTCTCTCTAGAAGCTTTACTGTTAAAGTTAATTATGTTCTTTTGAAAGGTTAAGAATTTCATGCAATGCTTTTGTTAGAAAGAAACATGTATTACTTTGAAATGAGAAGTTGTTACTCGCGATATGTTACACTATTGTTAGAAGTTAGTGGATTGTTCATTTTCTGTGTTGAAGCATGACATTGAAAAATAATCACGTTCAATTGAAAGGGTAAAAATTTCATGAAATGCTTTTGTGAGAAATGCACATGTGTTACTCTGAAATGAGAAGCCCTAGTTTGGAACATGTCAAAGTTCTGTTGAAAGTTAGTGCAGTGTTCATTTTTGCTCTAGAAGCTTTAATTTGAAAGATAATCACGTTCAATTGAAAGGGTAAGAATTTCATGGTATGCTTTTGTGAGAAATGCAAATGTGTTACTCTCAAATGAGAAGCCCTAGCTAGGGAGATGTCCAAGTATTATTCGCCATTAGAGCAGTATTCATTTTCTCTCTAGAAGCTTTACTTTGAAAGATAATCACGTTCATTTGAAAGGGTAAAAATTTCATGAAATGCTTTTGTGAGATACGCACATGTGTTAGTCTGAAATGAGAAGCCCTAGTTTGGAATGTGTCAAAGTACTGTTCAAAGATAGAGCAGTGTTCATTTTCTCTCTAGAAGCTTTACTTTAAAAAATAATCACGTTCATTTGAAAGTGTAAGAATTTCATGGTATGCTTTTGTGAGAAACGCACATGGGTTACTCTCAAATGAGAAGCCCTAGTTTGGGATATGTCAAAGTTCTGTTCAAAGTTAGAGCAGTGTTAATTTCCTCTCTAGAAGCTTTATTTGAAAGATAATCACATTCTTTTGAAAGGGTAAGAATTTCATGAAATACTTCTGTGAGAAAGCAAATGTGTTACGCTGAAATGAGAAGTTGTTATTCGGGATATGTTACACTATAGTTAGAGGTTGGTGGAGTGTACATTTTCTGTGCTGAAGCATTACATTCAAAAATAATCATGATCATTTGAAAGGGTAAAAATTTCATGAAACACTTTTGTGAGAAACGCACATGTGTTACTCTGAAATGAGAAGCCCTAGTTTGGAATAGGTCAAAGTTCTGTTCAAAGTTATAGCAGTGTTCATATCCTTTCTAGAAGCTTTACTTTGAAAGATAATCACGTTCTTTTGAAAGCGTAAGAATTTCATGAAATGCTTTTGTTAGAAACAAACATTTGTTACTCTGAAATGAGAAGTTTTATTTGGGATATGGAACACTTATTGTTAGAAGTTAGTGCAGTGTTCATTTTCTGTGCTGAAGCAAGACATTGAAAAATAACCACATTCATTTGAAATGGTAAAACCTTCATTAAATGCTTTTGTGAGAAACGCACATGTGTTACTCTGAAATGAGAAGCCCTAGTTTGGAACATGTCAAAGTTCTGTTGAAAGTTAGAGCAGTGTTCATTTTCTCTCTAGTTGCTTTACTTTGAAAGATAATAACGTTCTTTTGTAAGGGTAAGCATTTCATGAAATGCTTTTGTGAGAAATGCACATGTGTTACTCTGAAATGAGAAGTTTTATTCGGGATATGTTACACTATTGTTAGAAGTTGGCAGAGTGTTCATTTTCTGTGTTGAAGCATTACATTGAAAGATAACCATGTTCATTTGAAAGGGTAAGAATTTCATGAAATGCTTTTGTGAGAAACGCACACATGTTACTCTGAAATGAGAAGCACTAGTTTGTAATATGTCAAAGTTCTGTTCAAAGTTAGAGCAGTGTTCATTTCCTCTCTAGAAGCTTTAATTTGAAAGATAATCACATTCTTTGGAAAGGGAAAAAATTTCATGAAATACTTCTGTGAGAAACGCACAAGTGTTACGCTGAAATGAGAAGTTGTTATTCGGGATATATTACACTATTGTTAGAAGTTGGTGGAGGTTCATTTTCTGTGCTGAAACATTACATTGAAAGATAATCACGTTCATTTGAAAGGGTAAAAGTTTCATGAATCGCTTTTGTGGGAAACGCACATGTGTTACTCTGAAATGAGAAGCCGTAGTTTGGAAAATATGAAAGTACTGTTGAAAGTTAGAGCAGTGTTCATTTTCTCTCTAATTGCTTTATTTTGAAAGATAATAACGTTCTTTTGTAGGGGTAAGCATTTTTACTTTGAAAGATAATCACGTTCTTTTGAAAGGGTAAGAGTTTCATGAAATGCTTTTGTTTGAAACCAACATTTGTTACTCTGAAATCAGAAGTTGCTATTTGGGATGTGGTACACTTATTGTTAGAAGTTAGTGCAGTGATCATTTTCTGTGCTGAAGCAAGACATTGAAAAATAACCACGTTCATTTCAAAGGGTAAAAACTTCATTAAATGCTTTTGTGAGAAATGCACCTGTGTTACTATGAAATGAGAAGCCCTAGTTTGGAACATTTCAAAGTTCTGTTGAAAGTTAGCGCAGCGTTCATTTTCGCGCTAGAAGCTTTACATTGAAAAATAATCACGTTCACTTGAAAGGGTAAGAGTTTCATAATGTGCTTTTGTGAGAAACGCACATGTGTTACTCTGAAATGAGAAGCCCTAGCTTGAGATATGTCCAAGTATTGTTCGTCATTAGAGCAGTGTTCATTTTCTCTCTAGAAGGTTTACTTTGAAAGATAATCGCGTTCATTTGAAAGGGTAAAATTTCATGAAATGCGTTTGTGAGAAACGCACATGTGTTACTCTGAAATGAGAAGTCCTAGTTTGGATATGTCAAAGTTCTGTTGAAAGTTTGAGGAGTGTTCATTTTCTCTCTAATTGCTTTATTTTGAAATATAATAACGTTCTTTTGTAAGGGTAAGCATTTCATGATATGCTTTTGTGAGAAATGCACATGTGTTACTCTCAAAAGAGAAACCCTAGCTTGGGATATATCCAAGTATTGTTAGACATTATAGCAGTGTTCATTTTCTCTCTTGAAGTTTACTTTGAAAGATAATCACGTTCATTTGAAATGGTAAAAATTTCATGAAATGCTTTTGTGAGAAACGCTCATGTGTTACTCTGTAATGAGAAGCCCTAGTTTGGAATATGTCAAAGTTCTGTTGAAAGTTAGAGCAGTGTTCATTTTCTCTCTAATTGCTTTCTTTGAAAGATAATAACGTTATTTGTAAGGGTCAGCATTACATGAAATGCTTTTGTGAGAACCGCACATGTGTCACTCTGAAATGAGAAGTTGTTATTTGGGATATGTTACACTTATTGTTAGAAGTTAGCACAGTGTTCATTTTTGTGCTGAAGTATTACATTGAAAGATAACCACGTTCATTTGAAAAGGTAAAAATTTCATGAAACGCTTTTGTGAGAAACGCACATGTGTTACTCTGAAATGAGAAGCCCTAGTTTGGAATGTGTCATAGTTCTGTTCAAAGTTAGAGCAGTGTTCATTTTCTCTCTATAAACTTAACTTAAAAGGTAATCACGTTCATTTGAAAGGGTAAGAATTTCATGTTATGCTTTTGTGAGAAAGGCACATGTGTTACTCTCAAATGAAAAGCCCTAGTTTGGGATATGTCAAATTTCTGTTCATAGTTGGAGCAGTGTTCATTTTCTCTCTAGAAGCTTTACTTCGAAAGATAATCACGTTCTTTTGAAAGGGTAAGAATTTCATGAAATGCTTAAATGAGAAATGCACATGTGTTACTCTCAAATGAGAATCCCTAGTTTGGGATATGTCAAAGTTCTGTTCATACTTGGAGCAGTGTTCATTTTCTCTCTAATTTCTTTACTTTGAAAGATAATAACGTTCTTTTGTAAGGGTAATCATTACATGAAATGTTTTTGTCAGAAACGCACATGTGTCACTCTGAAATGAGAAGTTGTTTTTCGGGATATGTTACACTATTGTTAGAAGATGGCGGAGTGTTCATTTTCTGTGTTGAAGCATTACATTGAAAGATAATCACGTTCATTTCAAAGGGTAAGAATTTCATGAAATTCTATTGTGAGAAACACACACGTGTTACTCTGAAATGAGAAGCACTGATTTTTAAGATGTAAAAGTTCTGTTCAAAGTTAGAGCAGTGTTCATTTTCTCTCGATAAGCTTAACTTTGATAGATAATCACGTTCGTTTGAAAGGTTCAGAATTTCATGATATGCTTTTGTGAGAAATGCACATGTGTTACTCTCAAATGAGAAGGCCTAGTTTGGAATATGTCAAACTTCTGTTCAAAGTTAGAACAGTGTTCATTTTCTCTCTAGAAGTTTTACTTTGTAAGATACTCACGTTCTTTGAAAGGGTAAGAATTTCATGATATGCTTTTGTGAGAAACGCACATGGGTTACTCTCAAATGAGAAGCCCTAGTTTGGGATATGTCAAAGTTCTGTTCAAAGTTATAGCAGTGTTCATATCCTTTCTACAAGCTTTACTTTGAAAGATAATCACATTCTTTTGAAAGGGTAAGAATTTCATGAAATTCTTCTGTGAGAAACGCACATGTGTTATGCTGAAATGAGAAGTTGTTATTCGGGATATGTTACACTATTGTTAGAAGTTGGCAGACTGTTCATTTTCTGTGCTGAAGCATTACATTGAAAGATAATTACTTTCATTTGAAAGGGTAAAAATTTCATGAAACGCTTTTGTGAGAAACGCACATGTGTTACTCTGAAATGAGAAGCACTAGTTTTTAAGATGTAAAAGTTCTGTTCAAAGTTAGAGCAGTGTTCATTTTCTCTCTAGAAGCTTAACTTTGAAAGGTTATCACGTTCGTTTGAAAGTGTAAGAATTTCATGAAATGCTTTTGTGAGAAATGCACATTTGATACTCTCAAATGAGAAGCCCTAGTTTGTGATATGTCAACGTACTGTTCGACATTAGAGCAGTGTTCATTTTCTCTCTAGAAGTTGGACTTTGAAAGATAATTACCTTCTTTTGTAAGGGTAAGAATTTCAAGAAATGCTTAAATGAGAAATGCACATGTGTTACTCTCAAATGAGAAGCCCTAGTTTGGGATATGTCAAAGTTCTGTTCAAAGTTATAGCAGTGTTCATATCCTTTCTACAAGCTTTACTTTGAAAGATAATCACATTCTTTTGAAAGGGTAAGAATTTCATGAAATTCTTCTGTGAGAAACGCACATGTGTTACGCTGAAATGAGAAGTTGTTATTCGGGATATGTTACACTATTGTTAGAAGTTGGCGGAGTGTTCATTTTCTGTGCTGAAGCATTACATTGAAAGATAATCACGATCATTTGAAAGGGTAAAAATTTCATGAAACGCTTTTGTGAGAAACGCACATGTGTTACTCTGAAATGAGAAGCCCTTGCTTGGAATAGGTCAAAGTTCTATTCAAAGTTAGAGCAGTGGTCATTTTCTCTCTAGAAGCTTTACTTTGGAAGGTAATCATGTTCATTTGAAATAGTAAGAATTTCATGATATGCTTATGTGAGAAACACACATGGGTTACTCTCAAAGGAGAAGCCCTAGTTTGGGATATGTCCAAGTATTGTTCGACCTTAGAGCAGTGTTCATTTTCTCTCCAGAAGCTTTACTTTGAAAGATAATCACGTTCATTTGAAAGGGTAAGAATTTCATGATATGCTTTTGTGAGAAACGAACATGGGTTACTATGAAATGAGAAGCCCTAATTTGGGATATGTCAAAGTTCTGTTCATAGCTGGAGCAGTGTTCATTTTCTCTCTAGAAGCTTTACTTTGTAAGATAATCATGTTCTTTTGAAAGGGTAAGAATTTCATGAAATGTTTTTGTAAGAAACAAACATTTGATACTCTGAAATGAGAAGTTGTTATTTGGGATATGGCACACTTATTGTTAGACGTTAGTGCAGTGTACATTTTCTGTGCTGAAGCAAGACATTGAAAAATAACCACGTTCATTTGAAAGGGTAAAACTTCATTAAATGCTTTTGTGAGAAACGCACATGTGTTACTCTGAAATGAGAAGCCCTAGTTTGGAACTTGTCAAAGTTCTGTTGAAAGGTAGCACAGTGTTCATTTTCGTTCTATAAGCTTTACTTTGAAAGATAATCAGGTTCACTTGAAAGGGTAAGAATTTCGTGATATGCTTTTGTGAGAAACGCACATGTGTTACTCTCAAATGAGAAGCCCTAGTTTGGGATATGTCAAAGTTCTGTTCAAAGTTATAGCAGTGTTCATATCCTTTCTAGAAGCTTTACTTTGAAAGATAATCACATTCTTTTGAAAGGGTAAGAATTTCATGAATTACTTCTGTGAGAAACGCACATGTGTTATGCTGAAATGAGAAGTTGTTATTCGGGATATGTTACACTATTGTTAGAAGTTGGCAGACTGTTCATTTTCTGTGCTGAAGCATTACATTGAAAGATAATTACTTTCATTTGAAAGGGTAAAAATTTCATGAAATGCTTTTGTGAGAAACGCACACGTGTTACTCTGAAATGAGAAGCACTAGTTTTTAAGATGTAAAAGTTCTGTTCAAACTTAGAGCAGTGTTCATTTTCTCTCCAGAAGCTTAACTTTGAAAGGTTATCACGTTCGTTTGAAAGTGTAAGAATTTCATGAAATGCTTTTGTGAGAAATGCACATTTGATACTCTCAAATGAGAAGCCCTAGTTTGTGATATGTCAACGTACTGTTCAACATTAGAGCAGTGTTCATTTTCTCTCTAGAAGTTGTACTTTGAAAGATAATTACCTTCTTTTGTAAGGGTAAGAATTTCAAGAAATGCTTAAATGAGAAATGCACATGTGTTACTCTCAAATGAGAAGCCCTAGTTTGGGATATGTCAAAGTTCTGTTCAAAGTTATAGCAGTGTTCATATCCTTTCTACAAGCTTTACTTTGAAAGATAATCACATTCTTTTGAAAGGGTAAGAATTTCATGAAATTCTTCTGTGAGAAACGCACATGTGTTACGCTGAAATGAGAAGTTATTATTCGGGATATGTTACACTATTGTTAGAAGTTGGCGGAGTGTTCATTTTCTGTGCTGAAGCATTACATTGAAAGATAATCACGATCATTTGAAAGGGTAAAAATTTCATGAAACGCTTTTGTGAGAAACGCACATGTGTTACTCTGAAATGAGAAGCCCTTGTTTGGAATAGGTCAAAGTTCTATTCAAAGTTAGAGCAGTGGTCATTTTCTCTCTAGAAGCTTTACTTTGGAAGGTAATCATGTTCATTTGAAATAGTAAGAATTTCTTGATATGCTTATGTGAGAAATGCACATGGGTTACTCTCAAAGGAAAAGCCCTAGTTTGGGATATGTCCAAGTATTGTTCGACCTTAGAGCAGTGTTCATTTTCTCTCCAGAAGCTTTACTTTGAAAGATAATCACGTTCATTTGAAAGGGTAAGAATTTCATGATATGCTTTTGTGAGAAACGAACATGGGTTACTATGAAATGAGAAGCCCTAATTTGGGATATGTCAAAGTTCTGTTCATAGCTGGAGCAGTGTTCATTTTCTCTCTAGAAGCTTTACTTTGTAAGATAATCACGTTCTTTTGAAAGGGTAAGAATTTCATGAAATGTTTTTGTAAGAAACAAACATTTGATACTCTGAAATGAGAAGTTGTTATTTGGGATATGGCACACTTATTGTTAGACGTTAGTGCAGTGTACATTTTCTGTGCTGAAGCAAGACATTGAAAAATAACCACGTTCATTTGAAAGGGTAAAACTTCATTAAATGCTTTTGTGAGAAACGCACATGTGTTACTCTGAAATGAGAAGCCCTAGTTTGGAACTTGTCAAAGTTCTGTTGAAAGGTAGCACAGTGTTCATTTTCGTTCTATAAGCTTTACTTTGAAAGATAATCAGGTTCACTTGAAAGGGTAAGAATTTCGTGATATGCTTTTGTGAGAAACGCACATGTGTTACTCTCAAATGAGAAGCCCTAGCTTGGGATATGTCCAAGTATTGTTCGACATTAGAGCAGTGTTCATTTTTTCTCTAGAAGCTTTACTTTGAAAGATAATCACATTCTTTTAAAGGGTAAGAATTTCATGAAATCCTTCTGTGAGAAACACACATGTGTTACGCTGAAATGAGAAGTTGTTATTCAGAATATGTTACACTATTGTTAGAAGTTGGCCAAGTGTTCATTTTCTGTGCTGAAGCATTACATTGAAAGGTAATCATGATCATTTCAAAGGGTAAAAATTTCATGAAACTCTTTTGTGAGAAACGCACATATGTTACTCTGAAATGAGAAGCCCTAATTTGGAATATGTCAACATACTGTTCGACATTAGAGCACTGTTCATTTTCTTTCTAAAAGCTGTACTTTGAAAGATAATCACCATCTTTTGAAAGGGTAAGAATTTCATGAAATGCTTAAATGAGAAACGCACAATTGTTACTCTCAAATGAGAAGCCCTAGTTTGGGATATGTCAAAGTTCTGTTTATAGTTGGAGCAGTGTTCATTTTCTCTCTAGAAGCTTTACTTTGAAAGATAATCAAGTTCTTTTGAAAGGGTAAGAATTTCATGAAATGCTTTTGTTAGAAACAAACATTTGTTACTCTGAAATGAAAAGTTGTTATTTGGGATATGGCACACTTATTGTTAGAAGTTAGCGCAGTGTTCATTTTCTGTGCTCAAGCAAGACATTGAAAAATAACCATGTTGATTTGAAAGGGTAAAATGTTCATTAAATGCTTTTGTGAGAAACGCACATGTGTTACTCTGAAATGAGAAGCCCTATTTGGAATGTGTCAAAGTTCTGTTGAAAGATATCGCAGTGTTCATTTTAGCTCTAGAAGCTTTAATTTGAAAGATAATCCCGTTCACTTGAAAGGGTAAGAATTTCATGATATGCTTTTGTGAGAAACGCAAATGTGTTACTCTCAAATGAGAAGCAATTGCTAGATATATGTCTAAGTATTGTTCGACATTAGAGCAGTGTTCAATTTCTCTCTGGAAGCTTTACTTTGAAAGATAATCATGTTCATTTGAAAGGGTAAAAATTTCATGAAATGCTTTTGTGAGAAACGCACAAGTGTTACTCTGAAATGAGAAGCCCTAGTTTGGAATGTGTCAAAGTTCTGTTCAAAGTTAGAGCAGTGTTCATTTTCTCTCTAGAAGCTTTACTTTGAAAGATAATCACATTCATTTGAAAGGGTAAGTATTTCATGGTATGCTTTTGTGAAAACACACATGGTTTACTCTCAAATGATAATCCATAGTTTGGGATATGTCAAAGTTCTGTTCAAAGTTAGAGCAGTGTTCATTTTCTCTCTAGAAGCTTTAATTTGAAAGATAATCACATTCTTTTGAAAGGGTAAGAATTTCATGAAATACTTCTGTGAGAAACGCACATGTGTTACGCTGAAATGAGAAGTTGTTATTCGGGATATGTTACACTATTGTTAGAAGTTGGCGGAGTGTTCAATTTTTGATCTGAAGCATTACATTGAAAGATATTCACGTTTATTTGAAAGGGTAAAAATTTCATGAAACTCTTTGTGAGAAACGCACATGTGTTACTCTGAAATGAGAAGCCCTAGTCTGGAATAGGTCAAAGTTCTGTTCAAAGTTAGAGCAGTGGTCATTTTCTCTCTAGAACTTTACTTCGGAAGATAATCACGTTCCTTGGAAATAGTAAGAATTTCATTATATGCTTATGTGAGAATCGCACATGTGTTATTCTGAAATGAGAAACCCTAGTTTGGGATATGTCCAAGTATTGTTAGACATTAGAGCAGTGTTCATTGTCTCTCTAGAAGCTTTTCATTGAAAGATAATCATCTTCTTTTAAAGAGAAATAATTTCATGAAATGCTTTTGTGAGGAACGAACATTTGTTACTCTCAAATGAGGTGCCCTAGTTTGGGATATGTCAACGTACTGTTCGACATTAGAGCACTGTTCATTTTCTCTCTAGAAACTGTACTTTGAAAGATAATCACGTTCATTTGAAAGGGTAAGAATTCCATGATATGCTTTTGTGAGGAACGCACATGTGTTACTCTGAAATGAGAAGCCCTAGTTTGCAATAGGTCAAAGTTCTATTCAAAGTTAGAGCAGTGGTCATTTTCTCTCTAGAAGTTTTGTAAGATACTCACGTTCTATTGAAAGTGAAAGAATTTCATGAAATGCTTTTGTGAGAATCGAACATTTGTTACTCTAAAAAGAGAAGACCCCAGTTTGAGATATGTCAACGTACTGTTCGACATTAGAGCACTGTTGATTTTACTCTAGAATCTGTAAATGAAAGATAATCACCAGCTTTTGAAAGGTTAAGAATTTCATGAAATGCTTAAGTGAGAAACGCACATGTGTTACTCTCAAATGAGAAGCCCTAGTTTGGGATATGTCAAAGTTCTGTTTATAGTTGGAGCAGTGTTCATTTTCTCTCTAGAAGCTTTACTTTGAAAGATAATCAAGTTCTTTGAAAGGGTAAGAATTTCATGAAATGCTTTTGTTAGAAACAAACATTTGTTACTCTGAAATGAAAAGTTGTTATTTGGGATATGGCACACTTATTGTTATAAATTAGCGCAGTGTTCATTTTCTGTGCTGAAGCAAGACATTGAAAAATAACCACGTTGATTTGAAAGGGTAAAAATTTCATTAAATGCTTTTGTGAGAAACGCACATGTGTTACTCTGAAATGAGAAGCCCTAGTTGGGAACATGTCAAAGTTCTGTTGAAAGATATCGCAGTGTTCATTTTAGCTCTAGAAGCTTTAATTTGAAAGATAATTACGTTCACCTGAAAGGGTAAGGATTTCATAATATGCTTTTGTGAGAAACGCAAATGTGTTACTCTCAAATGAGAAGCAATTGCTAGGGATATGTCCAAGTATTGTTCGACATTAGAGCAGTGTTCAATTTCTCTCTGGAAGCTTTACTTTGAAAGATAATCACGTTCACTTGGAAGGGTAAAAATTTCATGAAATGCTTTTGTGAGAAACGCACAAGTGTTACTCTGAAATGAGAAGCCCTAGTTTGGAATGTGTCAAAGTTCTGTTCAAAGTTAGAGCAGTGTTCATTTTCTCTCTAGAAGCTTTACTTTGAAAGATAATCTGGTTCATTTGAAAGGATAAGAATTTCATGGTATGCTTTTGTGAGAAACGCACATGGTTTACTCTCAAATGAGAAGCCCTAGTTTGGGATATGTCAAAGTTCTGTTCAAAGTTAGAGCAGTGTTCATTTCCTCTCCAGAAGCTTTATTTTGAAAGATAATCACATTCCTTTGAAAGGGAAAGAATTTCATGAAATACTTCTGTGAGAAACGCACATGTGTTACGCTGAAATGAGAAGTTGTTATTCGGGATATGTTACACTATTATTAGAAGTTGGGGGAGTGTTCATTTTCTGTGCTGAAGCATTACATTGAAAGATAATCACGATCATTTGAAAGGGTAAAAATTTCATGAAACGCTTTTGTGAGAAACGCACATGTGTTACTTTGAAATGAGAAGCCCTTGTTTGGAATAGGTCAAAGTTCTATTCAAAGTTAGAGCAGTGGTCATTTTCTCTCTAGAAGCTTTACTTTGGAAGGTAATCATGTTCATTTGAAATAGTAAGAATTTCATGATATGCTTATGTGAGAACCGCACATGTGTTACTCTGAAATTAGAAGCCCTAGTTTGGAATAGGTCAAAGTTCTGTTCAAAGTTAGAGCAATGTTCATTTTCTCTGTAGAAGCTTTACTTTGAAAGATAATCACGTTCATTTGAAAGGGTAAGAATTTCATGATATGCTTATGTGAGAAACCCACATATGTTACTCTTAAATGAGAAGCTCTAGTTTTGGATTTGTCCAAGTATTGTTCGACATTCAAGCAGTGTTCATTTTCTCTCTTGAAGCTTTTCATTGAGAGATAATCATGTTCTTTTAATGGGAAATAATTTCATGAAATTCTTTTGTGAGAAATACACATGTGCTACTATGAAATGAGAAGCCATATTGGGAATATGTCAAAGTTCTGTTCAAAGTTAGACCAGTGTTCATTTTTTTTCTAGAAGCTTTACTTTGAAAGATAATCACATACTTTTGTATGGGTAAGAATTTCATGAAATACTTCTGTGAGAAACGCACATGTGTTACGCTGAAATGAGAAATTGTTATTCGTGATATGTTATCCTATTGTTAGAATTTGGCGGAGTGTTCATTTTCTGTGCTAAAGCATTACATTGAAAGATAATCACGTTCATTTGAAAGGCTAAAAATTTCATGAAACGCTTTTGTTAGAAATGCACATGTGTTACACTGAAATAAGAAGCCCTAGTTTGGAATATGTCAAAGTTCTGTTCCCAGTTAGAGCAGTGGTCATTTTCTCTCTAGAAGCATTGTATGATACTCACGTTCATTTGAAAGGTTAAGAATTTCATGATATGCTTTTGTGAGAAACGCACATGGGTTATTCTGAAATGAGAAGCCCTAGTTTGGAACATGTCAAAGTTCTGTTGAAATTGGCGCAGTGTTCATTTTCGCTCTAGAAGCTTTACTTTGAAAGATAATCACGTTCATTTGAAAGGGTAAGAATTTCATATTATGCTTTTGTGAGAAACGCACATGGTTTTCTCTCAAGTGAGAAGCCCTAGTTTGGGATATGTCAAAGTTCTGTTTAAAGTTAGAGGAATGTTCATTTCCTCTTTAGAAGCTTTACATTGAAAGATAATCACATTCTTTAGAAAGGGTAAGAATTTCATGAAATACTTCTGTGAGAAACGCACATGTGTTATTCTGAAAAGAGAAGGTGTTATTCAGGATATGTTACACAATTGTTAGAATTTGGAGGAGTGTTCATTTTCTGTGTTGAAGCATTACATGGAAAGATAATCACGTTCAGTTGAAAGGGTAAGAATTTCATGAAATGCTTAAGTGAGAAATGCACATGTGTTACTCTCAAATGAGAAGCCCTAGTTTGGGATATGTCAAAGTTCTGTTTAGAGTTGGAGCAGTGTTCATTTTCTCTCTAGGAGCTTTACTTTGAAAGATAATCAAGTTCTTTTGAAAGGGTAAGAATTTCATGAAATGCTTTTGTTAGAAACAAACATTTGTTAATCTGAAATGAGAAGTTGTTATTTGGGATATGGCACACTTATTGTTAGACGTTAGTGCAGTGTACATTTTCTGTGCTGAAGCAAGATATTGAAAAATAACCACGTTCATTTGAAAGGGTAAAACTTCATTAAATGCTTTTGTGAGAAACGCACATGTGTTACTCTGAAATGAGAAGCCCTAGTTTGGAACTTGTCAAAGTTCTGTTGAAAGTTAGCACAGTGTTCATTTTCGCTCTATAAGCTTTACTTTGAAAGATAATCAGGTTCACTTGAAAGGGTAAGAATTTCGTGATATGCTTTTGTGAGAAACGCACATGTGTTACTCTCAAATGAGAAGCCCTAGTTTGGGATATGTCAAAGTTCTGTTCAAAGTTATAGCAGTGTTCATATCCTTTCTAGAAGCTTTACTTTGAAAGATAATCACATTCTTTTGAAAGGGTAAGAATTTCATGAATTACTTCTGTGAGAAACGCACATGTGTTATGCTGAAATGAGAAGTTGTTATTCGGGATATGTTATACTATTGTTAGAAGTTGGCAGACTGTTCATTTTCTGTGCTGAACCATTACATTGAAAGATAATTACTTTCATTTGAAAGGGTAAAAATTTCATGAAACGCTTTTGTGAGAAACGCACACGTGTTACTCTGAAATGAGAAGCACTAGTTTTTAAGATGTAAAAGTTCTGTTCAAAGTTAGAGCAGTGTTCATTTTCTCTCTAGAAGCTTAACTTTGAAAGGTTATCACGTTCGTTTGAAAGTGTAAGAATTTCATGAAATGCTTTTGTGAGAAATGCACATTTGATACTCTCAAATGAGAAGCCCTAGTTTGTGATATGTCAACGTACTGTTCGACATTAGAGCAGTGTTCATTTTCTCTCTAGAAGTTGTAATTTGAAAGATAATTACCTTCTTTTGTAAGGGTAAGAATTTCAAGAAATGCTTAAATGAGAAATGCACATGTGTTACTCTCAAATGAGAAGCCCTAGTTTGGGATATGTCAAAGTTCTGTTCAAAGTTATAGCAGTGTTCATATCCTTTCTACAAGCTTTACTTTGAAAGATAATCACATTCTTTTGAAAGGGTAAGAATTTCATGAAATTCTTCTGTGAGAAACGCACATGTGTTACGCTGAAATGAGAAGTTGTTATTCGGGATATGTTACACTATTGTTAGAAGTTGGCGGAGTGTTCATTTTCTGTGCTGAAGCATTACATTGAAAGATAATCACGATCAATTGAAAGGGTAAAAATTTCATGAAACGCTTTTGTGAGAAACGCACATGTGTTACTCTGAAATGAGAAGCCCTTGTTTGGAATAGGTCAAAGTTCTATTCAAAGTTAGAGCAGTGGTCATTTTCTCTCTAGAAGCTTTACTTTGGAAGGTAATCATGTTCATTTGAAATAGTAAGAATTTCATGATATGCTTATGTGAGAAACGCACATGGGTTACTCTCAAAGGAGAAGCCCTAGTTTGGGATATGTCCAAGTATTGTCTCGACCTTAGTGCAGTGTTCATTTTCTCTCCAGAAGCTTTACTTTGAAAGATAATCACGTTCAGTTGAAAGGGTAAGAATTTCATGAAATGCTTAAGTGAGAAATGCACATGTGTTACTCTCAAATGAGAAGCCCTAGTTTGGGATATGTCAAAGTTCTGTTTATAGTTGGAGCAGTGTTCATTTTCTCTCTAGGAGCTTTACTTTGAAAGATAATCAAGTTCTTTTGAAAGGGTAAGAATTTCATGAAATGCTTTTGTTAGAAACAAACATTTGTTACTCTGAAATGAAAAGTTGTTATTTGTGATATGGCACACTTATTGTTATAATTTAGTGCAGTGTTCATTTTCTGTTCTTAAGCAAGACATTGAAAAATAACCACGTTGATTTGAAAGGGTAAAAACTTCATTAAATGCTTTTGTGAGAAACGCACATGTGTTACTCTGAAATGAGAAGCCCTAGTTCGGAACATGTCAAAGTTCTGTTGAAAGATATCGCAGTGTTCATTTTAGCTCTAGAAGCTTTAATTTGAAAGATAATCCCGTTCACCAGAAAGGGTAAGAATTTCATAATATGCTTTTGTGAGAAACGCAAATGTGTTACTCTCAAATGAGAAGCAATTGCTAGGGATATGTCCAAATATTGTTCGACATTAGAGCAGTGTTCAATTTTTTCTCTGGAAGCTTTACTTTGAAAGATAATCACGTTCACTTGGAAGGGTAAAAATTTCATGAAATGCTTTTGTGAGAAACGCACAAGTGTTACTCTGAAATGAGAATCCATAGTTTGGAATGTGTCAAAGTTCTGTTCAAAGTTAGAGCAGTATTCATTTTCTCTCTAGAAGCTTTAATTTGTAAGATACTCACGTTCTATTGAAAGGGTAAGAATTTCATGAAATGCTTTTGTGAGAAACGCACATTTGTTACTCTCAGATGAGAAGCCCTAGTTTGGGATATGTAAACATACTGTTCGACAATAGAGCAGTGTTCATTTTCACTCTAGAAACTTTACTCTGAAAGATAATCACGTTCATTTGAAAGGGTAAGAATTTCATGAAATTCTTAAGTGAGAAACGCACATGTGTTACTCTGAAATGAGAAGGTCTAGTTTGAGATATGTCAAAGTTCTATTCAAAGTTAGAGCAGTGGTCATTTTCTCTCTAGAAGCTTTACTTTAAAAGATAATCACGTTCATTTGAAAGAGTAAGAATTTCATGATATGCTCATGTGAGAAATGCACATGTGTTACACTGAAATGAGAAGCCCTAGTTTTGGATATGTCCAAGTATTGTTCGACATTAGAGCAGTGTTCATTTTCTCTCTAGAAGCTTTACATTGAAAGATAATCATGTTCTTTTGAATGGGAAATAATTTCATGAAATGCTTTTGTTAGAAACGCACATGTGTTACTCTGAAATGAGAAGCCCTACTTTGGGATATGTAAAGTTCTGTTCATAATTGGAGCAGTGTTCATTTTCTCTCTAGAAGCTTTACTTTGAAAGATAATCACGTCTTTGAAAGGGTAAGAATTTCATGTAATGATTTTGTTAGAAACAAACATTTGTTACTCTGAAATGAGAAGTTGTTATTTGGGATATGTTCCACTTATTGTTAGAAGTTAGTGTAGTGTTCATTTTCTGTGCCTAAGCAAGACATTGCAAAATAACCACGTTGATTTAAAGGGTAAAAACTTCATTAAATGCTTTTGTGAGAAACGCACATGTGTTTCTCTGAAATGAGAAGCCCTAGTTTGGAACATGTCAAAGTTCTGTTGAAAGTTAGCACAGTGTTCATTTTCGCGCTAGAAGCTTTACTTTGAAAGATAATCACGTTAACTTGAAAGGGTATGAATTTCACGATATGCTTCTGTGAGAAACACAAATGTATTACTCTCAAATGAGAAGCTCTAGCTTGGGATATGTCCAAGTATTGTTCGATATTTGAGCAGTGTTCATTTTCTCTCTAGAAGCTTTACATTGAAAGATAACCATGTTCTTTTGAAAGGGAAATAATTTCATGAAATGCTTTTGTGAGAAACACACATGTGTTACTATGAAATGAGAAGCCCTACTGGGAATATGTCAAAGTTCTCTTCAAAGTTATACCAGTGTTCATTTCCTCTCTAGAAGCTTTACTTTGAAAGATAATCACATTCTTTTGAAAGGGTAAGAATTTCATGAAATACTTCTGTTTGAAAGGCAAATATCTTACACTGAAATGAGAAGTTGTTATTCGGGATATGTTACACTATTGTTAGAAGTTGGCAGAGTGTTCATTTTCTGTGCTGAAGCATTACATTGAAAGATAATCACGTTCATTTGAAAGGGTAAAAATTTCATGAAACGCTTTTGTGAGAAACGCACATGTGTTACTCTGAAATGAGAAGCCCTACTGGGAATATGTCAAAGTTCTGTTCAAAGTTAGAGCAGTGGTCATTTTCTCTCTAGAAGCTTTGTAAGATACTCACGTTCTATTGAAAGGGTAAGAATTTCATGAAATACTTCTGTGAGAAACGCACATGTGTTACGCTGAAATGAGAAGTTGTTATTCGGCATATGTTACACTATTGTTAGAAGTTGGTGGAGTGTTCATTTTCTGTGCTAAAGCATTACATTGAAAGATAATCACGTTCATTTGAAAGGGTAAAATTTTCATGAAACACTTTTGTGAGAAATGCACATGTGTTACTCTGAAATGAGAAGCCCTAGTTTGGAACATGTCAAAGTTCTGTTGAAAGATAGCAAAGTGTTCATTTTCGCTCTAGAAGATTTATTTTGAAAGATAATCCCGTTCACTTGAAATGGTAAGAATTTCATGATATGCTTTTGTGAGAAACGCAAATGTGTTACTCACAAATGAGAAGCCCTTGCTAGAGATATATCCAAGTATTGTTCAACATTAGAGCAGTGTTCAATTTCTCTATGGATGCATGACATTGAAAAATAATCACGTTCATTTCAAAGGGTAAATATTTCATGAAATGCTTTTGTGAGAAATGCACATGTGTTACTCTGAAATGAGAAGCCCTAGTTTGGAATATGTCAAAGTTCTGTTGAAAGTTAGCGCAGCGTTCATTTTCGCTCTAGAAGCTTTACTTTGAAAGATAATCACGTTCACTTGAAAGGGTAACAATTTCATGATATGCTTTTGTAAGAAATGCAAATGTGTTACTTTCAAATGAGAAGCCCTAGCTAGGGATATGTCCAAGTATTGTTCGCCTTTTAGAGCATTGTTCATTTTCTCTCTGGAAGCTTTACTTTGAAAGATAATCACGTTCATTTGAAAGGGTAAAAATTTCATGAAATGCTTTTGTTAGAAACGCACATCGGTTACTCTCAAATGAGAAGCCCTAGTTTGGAATATGTCAAAGTTCTGTTCAAAGTTAGAGCAGTGTTCATTTCCTCTCAGGAAGCTTACTTTGAAAGATAATCACATTCTTTGAAAGGGTAAGAATTTCATGAAATACTTCTGTGAGAAACGCACATGTGTTACGCTGAAATGAGAAGTTGTTATTCAGGATATGTTACACTATTGTTAGAAGTTGGCGGAGTGTTCATATTCTGTGCTGAAGCATTACATTGAAAGATAATCACGTTCATTTGAAAGGGTAAAATTTCATGAAACACTTTTGTGAGAAACGCACATGTGTTACTCTGAAATGAGAAGCCCTAGTTTGGAATAGGTCAAAGTTCTATTCAAAGTTAGAGCAGTGGTCAATTTCTCTCTAGAAGCTTTACTTTGGAAGGTAATCACGTTCATTTGAAATACTAAGAATTTCATGATATGCTTAAGTGAGAAACGCACATGTGTTACTCTGTAATGAGAAGCCCTAGTTTGGCATATGTCAAAGTTCTGTTCAAAGTTAGAGCAGTGTTCATTTCCTCTCAGGAATCTTTACTTTGAAAGACAATCACATTCTTTTGAAAGGGTAAGAATTTCATGAAATACTTCTGTGAGAAACGCACATGTGTTACGTTGAAATGAGAAGTTGTTATTCAGGATATGTTACACTATTGTTAGAAGTTGGCGAAGTGTTCATTTTCTGTGCTGAAGAATTACATTGAAAGATAATTACTTTCATTTGAAAGGGTAAAAATTTCATGAAACGCTTTTGTGAGAAACGCACACGTGTTACTCTGAAATGAGAAGCACTAGTTTTTAAGATGTAAAAGTTCTGTTCAAAGTTAGAGCAGTGTTCATTTTCTCTCTAGAAGCTTAACTTTGAAAGGTTATCACGTTCGTTTGAAAGTGTAAGAATTTCATGAAATGCTTTTGTGAGAAATGCACATTTGATACTCTCAAATGAGAAGCCCTAGTTTGTGATATGTCAACGTACTGTTCGACATTAGAGCAGTGTTCATTTTCTCTCTAGAAGTTGTAATTTGAAAGATAATTACCTTCTTTTGTAAGGGTAAGAATTTCAAGAAATGCTTAAATGAGAAATGCACATGTGTTACTCTCAAATGAGAAGCCCTAGTTTGGGATATGTCAAAGTTCTGTTCAAAGTTATAGCAGTGTTCATATCCTTTCTACAAGCTTTACTTTGAAAGATAATCACATTCTTTTGAAAGGGTAAGAATTTCATGAAATTCTTCTGTGAGAAACGCACATGTGTTACGCTGAAATGAGAAGTTGTTATTCGGGATATGTTACACTATTGTTAGAAGTTGGCGGAGTGTTCATTTTCTGTGCTGAAGCATTACATTGAAAGATAATCACGATCAATTGAAAGGGTAAAAATTTCATGAAACGCTTTTGTGAGAAACGCACATGTGTTACTCTGAAATGAGAAGCCCTTGTTTGGAATAGGTCAAAGTTCTATTCAAAGTTAGAGCAGTGGTCATTTTCTCTCTAGAAGCTTTACTTTGGAAGGTAATCATGTTCATTTGAAATAGTAAGAATTTCATGATATGCTTATGTGAGAAACGCACATGGGTTACTCTCAAAGGAGAAGCCCTAGTTTGGGATATGTCCAAGTATTGTTCGACCTTAGTGCAGTGTTCATTTTCTCTCCAGAAGCTTTACTTTGAAAGATAATCACGTTCAGTTGAAAGGGTAAGAATTTCATGAAATGCTTAAGTGAGAAATGCACATGTGTTACTCTCAAATGAGAAGCCCTAGTTTGGGATATGTCAAAGTTCTGTTTATAGTTGGAGCAGTGTTCATTTTCTCTCTAGGAGCTTTACTTTGAAAGATAATCAAGTTCTTTTGAAAGGGTAAGAATTTCATGAAATGCTTTTGTTAGAAACAAACATTTGTTACTCTGAAATGAAAAGTTGTTATTTGTGATATGGCACACTTATTGTTATAATTTAGTGCAGTGTTCATTTTCTGTTCTTAAGCAAGACATTGAAAAATAACCACGTTGATTTGAAAGGGTAAAAACTTCATTAAATGCTTTTGTGAGAAACGCACATGTGTTACTCTGAAATGAGAAGCCCTAGTTCGGAACATGTCAAAGTTCTGTTGAAAGATATCGCAGTGTTCATTTTAGCTCTAGAAGCTTTAATTTGAAAGATAATCCCGTTCACCAGAAAGGGTAAGAATTTCATAATATGCTTTTGTGAGAAACGCAAATGTGTTACTCTCAAATGAGAAGCAATTGCTAGGGATATGTCCAAATATTGTTCGACATTAGAGCAGTGTTCAATTTTTCTCTGGAAGCTTTACTTTGAAAGATAATCACGTTCACTTGGAAGGGTAAAAATTTCATGAAATGCTTTTGTGAGAAACGCACAAGTGTTACTCTGAAATGAGAATCCATAGTTTGGAATGTGTCAAAGTTCTGTTCAAAGTTAGAGCAGTATTCATTTTCTCTCTAGAAGCTTTAATTTGTAAGATACTCACGTTCTATTGAAAGGGTAAGAATTTCATGAAATGCTTTTGTGAGAAACGCACATTTGTTACTCTCAGATGAGAAGCCCTAGTTTGGGATATGTAAACATACTGTTCGACAATAGAGCAGTGTTCATTTTCACTCTAGAAACTTTACTCTGAAAGATAATCACGTTCATTTGAAAGGGTAAGAATTTCATGAAATTCTTAAGTGAGAAACGCACATGTGTTACTCTGAAATGAGAAGGTCTAGTTTGAGATATGTCAAAGTTCTATTCAAAGTTAGAGCAGTGGTCATTTTCTCTCTAGAAGCTTTACTTTAAAAGATAATCACGTTCATTTGAAAGAGTAAGAATTTCATGATATGCTCATGTGAGAAATGCACATGTGTTACACTGAAATGAGAAGCCCTAGTTTTGGATATGTCCAAGTATTGTTCGACATTAGAGCAGTGTTCATTTTCTCTCTAGAAGCTTTACATTGAAAGATAATCATGTTCTTTTGAATGGGAAATAATTTCATGAAATGCTTTTGTTAGAAACGCACATGTGTTACTCTGAAATGAGAAGCCCTACTTTGGGATATGTAAAGTTCTGTTCATAATTGGAGCAGTGTTCATTTTCTCTCTAGAAGCTTTACTTTGAAAGATAATCACGTCTTTGAAAGGGTAAGAATTTCATGTAATGATTTTGTTAGAAACAAACATTTGTTACTCTGAAATGAGAAGTTGTTATTTGGGATATGTTCCACTTATTGTTAGAAGTTAGTGTAGTGTTCATTTTCTGTGCCTAAGCAAGACATTGCAAAATAACCACGTTGATTTAAAGGGTAAAAACTTCATTAAATGCTTTTGTGAGAAACGCACATGTGTTTCTCTGAAATGAGAAGCCCTAGTTTGGAACATGTCAAAGTTCTGTTGAAAGTTAGCACAGTGTTCATTTTCGCGCTAGAAGCTTTACTTTGAAAGATAATCACGTTAACTTGAAAGGGTATGAATTTCACGATATGCTTCTGTGAGAAACACAAATGTATTACTCTCAAATGAGAAGCTCTAGCTTGGGATATGTCCAAGTATTGTTCGATATTTGAGCAGTGTTCATTTTCTCTCTAGAAGCTTTACATTGAAAGATAACCATGTTCTTTTGAAAGGGAAATAATTTCATGAAATGCTTTTGTGAGAAACACACATGTGTTACTATGAAATGAGAAGCCCTACTGGGAATATGTCAAAGTTCTCTTCAAAGTTATACCAGTGTTCATTTCCTCTCTAGAAGCTTTACTTTGAAAGATAATCACATTCTTTTGAAAGGGTAAGAATTTCATGAAATACTTCTGTTTGAAAGGCAAATATCTTACACTGAAATGAGAAGTTGTTATTCGGGATATGTTACACTATTGTTAGAAGTTGGCAGAGTGTTCATTTTCTGTGCTGAAGCATTACATTGAAAGATAATCACGTTCATTTGAAAGGGTAAAAATTTCATGAAACGCTTTTGTGAGAAACGCACATGTGTTACTCTGAAATGAGAAGCCCTACTGGGAATATGTCAAAGTTCTGTTCAAAGTTAGAGCAGTGGTCATTTTCTCTCTAGAAGCTTTGTAAGATACTCACGTTCTATTGAAAGGGTAAGAATTTCATGAAATACTTCTGTGAGAAACGCACATGTGTTACGCTGAAATGAGAAGTTGTTATTCGGCATATGTTACACTATTGTTAGAAGTTGGTGGAGTGTTCATTTTCTGTGCTAAGCATTACATTGAAAGATAATCACGTTCATTTGAAAGGGTAAAATTTTCATGAAACACTTTTGTGAGAAATGCACATGTGTTACTCTGAAATGAGAAGCCCTAGTTTGGAACATGTCAAAGTTCTGTTGAAAGATAGCAAAGTGTTCATTTTCGCTCTAGAAGATTTATTTTGAAAGATAATCCCGTTCACTTGAAATGGTAAGAATTTCATGATATGCTTTTGTGAGAAACGCAAATGTGTTACTCACAAATGAGAAGCCCTTGCTAGAGATATATCCAAGTATTGTTCAACATTAGAGCAGTGTTCAATTTCTCTATGGATGCATGACATTGAAAAATAATCACGTTCATTTCAAAGGGTAAATATTTCATGAAATGCTTTTGTGAGAAATGCACATGTGTTACTCTGAAATGAGAAGCCCTAGTTTGGAATATGTCAAAGTTCTGTTGAAAGTTAGCGCAGCGTTCATTTTCGCTCTAGAAGCTTTACTTTGAAAGATAATCACGTTCACTTGAAAGGGTAACAATTTCATGATATGCTTTTGTAAGAAATGCAAATGTGTTACTTTCAAATGAGAAGCCCTAGCTAGGGATATGTCCAAGTATTGTTCGCCTTTTAGAGCATTGTTCATTTTCTCTCTGGAAGCTTTACTTTGAAAGATAATCACGTTCATTTGAAAGGGTAAAAATTTCATGAAATGCTTTTGTTAGAAACGCACATCGGTTACTCTCAAATGAGAAGCCCTAGTTTGGAATATGTCAAAGTTCTGTTCAAAGTTAGAGCAGTGTTCATTTCCTCTCAGGAAGCTTACTTTGAAAGATAATCACATTCTTTGAAAGGGTAAGAATTTCATGAAATACTTCTGTGAGAAACGCACATGTGTTACGCTGAAATGAGAAGTTGTTATTCAGGATATGTTACACTATTGTTAGAAGTTGGCGGAGTGTTCATATTCTGTGCTGAAGCATTACATTGAAAGATAATCACGTTCATTTGAAAGGGTAAAATTTCATGAAACACTTTTGTGAGAAACGCACATGTGTTACTCTGAAATGAGAAGCCCTAGTTTGGAATAGGTCAAAGTTCTATTCAAAGTTAGAGCAGTGGTCAATTTCTCTCTAGAAGCTTTACTTTGGAAGGTAATCACGTTCATTTGAAATACTAAGAATTTCATGATATGCTTAAGTGAGAAACGCACATGTGTTACTCTGTAATGAGAAGCCCTAGTTTGGCATATGTCAAAGTTCTGTTCAAAGTTAGAGCAGTGTTCATTTCCTCTCAGGAATCTTTACTTTGAAAGACAATCACATTCTTTTGAAAGGGTAAGAATTTCATGAAATACTTCTGTGAGAAACGCACATGTGTTACGTTGAAATGAGAAGTTGTTATTCAGGATATGTTACACTATTGTTAGAAGTTGGCGAAGTGTTCATTTTCTGTGCTGAAGAATTACATTGAAAGATAATCACGTTCATTTGAAAGGGTAAAAATTTCATGAAACACTTTTGTGAGAAACGCACATGTGTTACTCTGAAATGAGAAGCCCTAGTTTGGAATAGGTCAAAGTTCTATTCAAAGTTAGAGCAGTGGTCATTTTCTCTCTAGAAGCTTTACTTTGGAAAGTAATCACGTTCATTTGAAATAGTAAGAATTTCATGATATGCTTATGTGAGAAACGCACATGTGTTACTCTAAAATGAGAAGCCCTAGTTTGGAATAGGTCAAAGTTTTGTTCAAAGTTAGAGCAATGTTCATTTTCGATCTAGAAGCTTTACTTTGAAAGATAATTACGTTCATTTGAAAGGGTAAGAATTTCATGATATGCTTATGTGAGAAACGCACATGTCTTACTCTTAAATGAGAAGCTCTAGTTTTGGATATGTCCAAGTATTGTTTGACATTCGAGCAGTGTTCATTTTCTCTCTAGAAGCTTTACATTGAAAGATAATCATGTTCTTTTAAAGGGAAATAATTTCATGAAATGCTTTTGTGAGAAATACACATGCGTTATTATGAAATGAGAAGCAAAATTGGGAATATGTCAAAGTTCTGTTCAAAGTTAGACCAGTGTTCATTTTTTCTCTAGAAGCTTTACTTTGAAAGATAATCACATTCTTTTGTGAGGGTAATAATTTCATAAAATACTCATGTGAGAAACGTACATGTGTTACGCTGAAATGAGAAGTTGTTATTCGGGATATGTTACACTATTGTTAGAAGTTGGCAGAGTGTTCATTTTCTGTGCTGAAGCATTACATTGAAAGATAATCACGTTCATTTGAAAGGGTAAAAATTTCATGAAAGGCTTTTGTCAGAAACGCACATGTGTTACTCTGAAATAAGAGGCCCTAGTTTGGAATATGTCAAAATTCTGTTCAAAGTTAGAGCAGTGGTCATTTTCTCTCTAGAAGCTTTGTAAGATACTCACGTTCTATTGAAAGGGTAAGAATTTCATGAAATGCTTTTGTGAGAAACGCACATTTGTTACTCTCAAATGAGAAGCCCTAGTTTGGGATATGTCAACGTACTGTTCAACAATAGAGCAGTGTTCATTTTTTCTCTAGAAATTTTACTTTGAAAGATAATCACGTATATTTGAAAGGGTAAGAATTTCATGAAATGCTTAAGTGAGAAACGCACATGTGTTACTCTCAAATGAGAAGCCCTAGTTTGGGATATGTCAAAGATCTGTTCATAGTTGGAGCAGTGTTCATTTTCTCTCTAGAAGCTTTACTAAGAAAGATAATCACGATCTTTTTTTAAAATGTTTATTTATATATTATGTATAAAATATTCTGTCTCTGTGTATGTCTCCAGGCCAGAAGAGGGCACCAGACCTCATTCCAGATTGTTGTGAGCTGCCATGTGGTTGCCAGGAATTGAACTCAGGACCTTTGGAAGAGCAGGCAATGCTCTTAACCACTGAGCCATCTC
The DNA here is from genome assembly GCA_963919715.1 of Microtus obscurus. Taxonomy (NCBI): domain Eukaryota; kingdom Metazoa; phylum Chordata; class Mammalia; order Rodentia; family Cricetidae; genus Microtus; species Microtus obscurus. The sequence goes on along the minus strand of CAWTZC010001079.1, from coordinate 94,774 downwards.
TCCATCCCCCAAGCCGTTCTTTTGAAAGGGTAAGAATTTTATGAAATGCTTTTGTTAGAAACGCACATGTGTTACTCTCAAATGAGAAGCCCTAGTTTGGGATATGTCAAAGTTCTGTTCATAGTTGGAGCAGTGTTCATTTTCTCTCTAGAAGCTTTACTTTGAAAGATAATCACGTTCTTTGAATGGGTAAGAATTTCATGAAATGCTTTTGTTAGAAACAAACATTTGTTACTCTGAAATGAGAAATTGTTATTTGGGATATGTTCCACTTATTGTTAGAAGTTAGTGCAGTGTTCATTTTCTGTGCTGAAGCAAGCCATTGCAAAATAACCACGTTGATTTGAAAGGGTAAAAACTTCATTAAATGCTTTTGTGAGAAACGCACATGTGTTTCTCTGAAATGAGAAGCCCTAGTTTGGAACATGTCAAAGTTCTGTTGAAAGTTAGCACAGTGTTCATTTTCATGCTAGAAGCTTTACTTTGAAAGATAATTATGTTAACATGAAAGGGTATGAATTTCACGATATGCTTCTGTGAGAAACACACATGTGTTACTCTCAAATGAGAAGCCCTAGCTTGGGATATGTCCAAGTATTGTTCGACATTAGAGCAGTGTTCATTTTCTCTCTAGAAGCTTTAATTTGAAAGATAATCACGTTCATTTGAAAGGGTAAAAATTTCATGAAATGCATTTGTGAGAAACGCACATGTGTTACTCTGAAATGAGAAGCCCATGTTTGTAAGATGTCAAAGTTCTGTTCAAAGTTAGAGCAGTGTTCATTTCCTCTCTAGAAGCTTTAATTTGAAAGATAATCACATTCATTTTAAAGGGTAAGAACTTCATGATATCCTTTTGTGAGAAACGCACATGTGTTACTTTGAAATGAGAAGCCCTAGTTTTGAATGTGTCATAGTTCTGTTAAAAGTTAGAGCAGTGTTCATTTTCTCTCTAGAAGCTTTACTTTGAAAGATAATCACGTTCGTTTGACGGGCTAAGAATTTCATGATATGCTTATGTGAGAAACAAACATGTGTTACTCTGAAATGAGAAGCCCTAGTTTGGGATATGTCCAAGTATTGTTCGACATTAGAGCAGTGTTAATTTTCTCTCTAGAAGCTTTACATTGAAAGATACTCACGTTCTTTTGAAAGGGTAAGAATTTCATGAAATGCTTTGGTAAGAAACAAACATTTGTTACTCTGAAACGAGAAGTTGTTATTTGGGATATGGCACACTTATTGTTAGGAGTTAGTGCAGTGTTCATTTTCTGTGCTGAAGCAAGACATTGAAAAATAACCACATTCATTTGAAAGGGTAAAAACTTCATAAATGCTTTTGTGAGAAACACACATGTGTTACTCTGAAATGAGAAGCTCTTGTTTGGAATATGTCAAAGGTCTGTTGAAAGTTAGGGCAGTGTTCATTTTAACTCTAGAAGCTCTACGTTGAAAGATAATCACGTTCACTTGAAATAGTAAGAATTTCGTGATATGCTTTTGTGAGAAAAGCACATGTGTTACTCTCAAATGAGAAGCCCTAGCTTGGAATATGTCCAAGTATTGCTCAACATTAGAGCAGTGTTCATTTTCTCTCTAGAAGTTTTACTTTGTAAGATACTCACGTTCTTTTGAAAGGGTAAGTATTTCATGAAAACCTTTTGTTAGAAACAAACTTGTGTTACTCTGTAATGAGAAGTTGTTATTCTGGATATGTTACATTTATGGTTAGAAGTTAATGCAGTGTTAATTTTTTGTGCTGAAACATGACATTGAAAAATAACTACGTTCATTTGAAGGGGTAAAAACTTCATGAAATGCTTCTGTGAGAAACGCACATGTGTTACCCTGAAATGAGAAGCCCTAGTTTGGAACATGTCAAAATTCTGTTCAAAGTTAGAGCAGTGGTCATTTTCTCTCTAGAAGCTTTGTAAGAGACTCATGTTCTATTGAAAGGCTAAGAATTTCATGAAATGCTTTTGTGAGAAACGCACATTTGTTACTCTCAAATGAGAAGCCCTAGTTTGGGATATGTCAACGTACTGTTCGACAATAGAGCAGTGTTCATTTTCTCTCTAGACATTTTACTTTGAAAGATAATCACGTTCATTTGAAAGGGTAAGAATTTCATGAAATGCTTAAGTGAGAAATGCACATGTGTTACTCTCAAATGAGAAGCCCTAGTTTGGATATGTCAAAGTTCTGTTTATAGTTGGAGCAGTGTTCATTTTCTCTCTAGAAGCTTTACTTAGAAAGATAATCACGATCTTTTTTTTTAAATATTTATTTATATATTATGTATAAAATATTCTGTCTGTGTGTATGTCTGCAGGCCAGAAGAGTGCACCAGACCTCATTCCAGATTGTTGTGAGCTACCATGTGGTTGCCAGGAATTGAACTCAGGACCTTTGGAAGAGCAGGCAATGCTCTTAACCACTGAGCCATCTCTCCATCCCCCAAGCCGTTCTTTTGAAAGGGTAAGAATTTCATGAAATGCTTTTGTTAGAAACGCACATGTGTTACTCTCAAATGAGAAGGCCTAGTTTGGGATATGTCAAAGTTCTGTTCATAGTTGGAGCAGTGTTCATTTTCTCTCTAGAAGCTTTATTGTGAAAGATAATCACGTTCTTTGAAAGGGTAAGAATTTCATGAAATGCTTTTGTTAGAAACAAACATTTGTTACTCTGAAATGAGAAGTTGTTATTTGGGATATGTTCCACTTATTGTTAGAAGTTAGTGCAGTGTTCATTTTCTGTGCTGAAGCAAGCCATTGCAAAATAACCACGTTGATTTGAAAGGGTAAAAACTTCATTAAATGCTTTTTTGAGAAACGCACATGTCTTTCTCTGAAATGAGAAGCCCTAGTTTGGAATATGTCAAAGTTCTGTTCAAAGTTAGAGCAGTGTTCATTTTCTCTCTAGAAGCTTTACTTTGAAAGATAATCACGTTCGTTTGAAGGGCTAAGAATTTCATGATATGCTTATGTGAGAAACAAACATGTGTTACTCTGAAATGAGAAGCCCTAGTTTGGGATATGTCCAAGTATTCTTCGACATTAGAGCAGTGTTCATTTTCTCTCTAGAAGCTTTACATTGAAAGATACTCACGTTCTTTTGAAAGGGTAAGAATTTCATGAAATGCTTTTGTAAGAAACAAACATTTGTTACTCTGAAACGAGAAGTTGTTATTTGGGATATGGCACACTTATTGTTAGGAGTTAGTGCAGTGTTCATTTTCTGTGCTGAAGCAAGACATTGAAAAATAACCACATTCATTTGAAAGGGTAAAAACTTCATAAATTCTTTTGTGAGAAACGCACATGTGTTACTCTGAAATGAGAAGCTCTTGTTTGGAACATGTCAAAGGTCTGTTGAAAGTTAGGGCAGTGTTCATTTTAACTCTAGAAGCTCTACTTTGAAAGATAATCTCCTTCACTTGAAATAGTAAGAATTTCGTGATATGCTTTTGTGAGAAAAGCACATGTGTTACTCTCAAATGAGAAGCCCTAGCTTGGAATATGTCCAAGTATTGCTCAACATTAGAGCAGTGTTCATTTTCTCTCTAGAAGTTTTACTTTGTAAGATACTCACGTTCTTTTGAAAGGGTAAGTATTTCATGAAAACCTTTTGCTAGAAACAAACTTGTGTTACTCTGTAATGAGAAGTTGTTATTCGGGATATGTGACACTTATGGTTAGAAGTTAACACAGTGTTCATTTTTTGTGCTGAAACATGACATTGAAAAATAACCACGTTCATTTGAAGGGGTAAAAACTTCATGAAATGCTTCTGTGAGAAACGCACATGTGTTACTCTGATTTGAGAACCCCTTGTTTGGAACATGTCAAAGTTCTGTTGAAAGTTAGGGCAGTGTTCATTTTAACTCTAGATGCTCTACTTTGAAAGATAATCACGTTCACTTGAAAGGGTAAGAATTTCGTGATATGCTTTTGTGAGAAATGCATATGTGTTACTCTCAAATGAGAAGCCCTAGCTTGGAATATGTCCAAGTATTGTTCGACATTAGAGCAGTGTTCATTTTCTCTCTAGAAGTTTTACTTTGTAAGATACTCACGTTCTTTTGAAAGGGTAATAATTTCATGAAAACCTTTTGTTAGAAACAAACATGTGTTACTCTGTAATGAGAAGTTGTTATTCGGGATATGTTACACTTATGGTTAGAAGTTAACGCAGTGTTCATTTTTTGTGCTGACACATGACATTGAAAAATAACCACGTTCATTTGAAGGGGTAAAAACTTCATGAAATGCTTCTGTGAGAAAAGCACATGTGTTACATTGAAATGAGAAGCCCTAGTTTGGAATATGTCAAAGTTCTGTTCAAAGTTATAATGGCATAAACCACAAACAATGCCACACCAGTTTGGAATTACTATTACTAGGGAAGTATTTATTTAAAGAGGAAAAACTATCAGATCACGATCCCAGACAACAGCTCTCTGCACAACTAGAAAAAGAGTCTAGTCGCCAGACCAGCAGGAAGTCAAGAGAGAGCGAGCGGAAGGAAATAGAGGCTTTATGAATGGAGAGAAACCATGCCCCAATGGGCTGGTATCTCAGCAGCTATTGGTTGGAGGGGTAGAAAGACCTCTTGCAACACCTCCCCCTTTTGTTTAAGTAAGAGAGTTCTAAACCTACTATGAAATTATATACAATAAGTACAAATATCCTATTCTAACTAGCTTAGGACTTGTATAATAAATAACTTGGCCAAGTCATGAGAGAAAAGTAACTATAGTTATATAGTCTTCAACCCCATCAAAGATCTGAGAAGGGAAATAATGTTACCTGGGTAATTAGGAAGTTCAGTAAAACAACTTCCAAAACCTGCAACAAATCACAGGGACAACTAGCTACCTCGGCAATCACCCAAAGTCACATTTGCAGCGTTGAAGCAACCAACTTTGGCTAAGGCCTAACATCACTGACATACCATTTTCAAAGGCAAGCAACTTTTCAAAACTATCTTACCCTGTCTTGGCAGGATATGACAGTCCTGTTTTATCCATTGATGCACACTCTGTATCTCTGTCAGTGGTTGAGGTATGGGCATTTCTTTGCCCCAAGGCCAGTTCTGTCAAAAAGAAAGGCTCCAGGTGGAGTGTCTTTGGTGCTCAACATTCTCTCAGGAATAGAGCGGTATTGCCAGGAGCAATTATGTCTCACTACCACAAAACTCTGAGTTAGATTAAAGGCCATTTTCTACAGCTCTTTGAGGAGGTTGAAGATCATCTATCTATACTGAGTATAATCTCTATATATCTAAATAACCTAATTAGTCTAATTATAAATGGCAAACTTAGATGACTATTAATCTATATAATTCTCAATATCTATCTAACTTAAAGACTAAGACAATAAACATCAATAAACATCTGTGTAACAAATGAGGATAATGACCTCCAAATATAAACAATGTACAAATATACATTGCAATATGGTAAATATCGATACAATATATGTCAATACATAAAAAATATTTTAAACAGAGGTAGAAACATGCATGCATACAATAGTCAATATAATTTAACTTTGTATCAAGAATCAATACCAATATATTTGTCTAAAAATTGTAACTCACAATTACAAATCTATTATCCCATCACCCTCTTTTTTTTTTTCAAAATAATCCCTGAGCTTATAAAATTCCTCCCCCAACTTCCCAACCCCTAAATGATGTCCCTAAACCCGGGGACAAACTTTACTGGGAGAGGGGACGTTGTCCTCTAGAATTACTTCCAGCTGTCATGGGGGCGATGTTCTTTCTGGGGGATCCTGTGAAAGCAAACTGATGGTTAAATTTCAAGATCAATGTCTTTTAAAATTGCCAATAGTCTCTGAGTATTTTGTGGAGGTCTGGCCAGAATGTTGTACCAGATGTGCACCATTTCAGCTAACCAAGTTGGGATCTTCTTGTGCAGCTGGTACCCAAAACAGGTCTTGTAGTAGCGCTATCAGTATCATGACGTCATATCAACCAGGTAGAGTTGTTGTTGTGGGGCCCCATCTTCTTCCTGGAAACTTCAAATGTCACTTCAGAAAAGACTCATTGTTTATTGTAAAAAACTTAAACATTAATCATATAGACATATATAGGCATATATATATATATATATATATATATATATATATATATATATATTCAATGAAAGGCATGATAGATATATTCAATGAAAGGTATGATAGATATGAAGAAAAGCAAAGATGTTTTCTAAACTCATATTTCTTTCTGTCCCATATCACGGCTCTTGACATGAGACAGAACCTCCAGAAACTCTGGGTTTTTCTCTTACTAACAGGCTTGGAATTGGAGAGGGACTGAGCCAGAGTCCAACTTCAAAACCAGCTTTATAAATTTAGAAATATGGTTTAGTACGTGTTACTTACCCATTCAGTTTTCTTGATATTTCCTATTGGGCAGGTATTTTTCCATCTGTCAGTATCCAAATATCCATGGTCCCTTGAATTTTTCAAAGGTGAGTGTTTTCCTGTGGAGATAAGAACAGAACCCTGCCCCCATTCTATATGTTTTACTTACCACCTGTATGAATATCATTGTGGATGAGTTGTCATTTCTCCTTTCCAAGAGGTTTCTCCTCTTCAAATCGAAACTTTATTAATTTTGATGGTATCCACAATTTTTCTTCTCCTGTGGAAACAAGAGCAAAACCCCTTCCCCAACGTAGCACATCTCCTGGCTTCCATTGAGAGGTCAGCACATCTTTGAAATAAATCGGTTGATTTAGTTCAGCAGACTTTTCCATTATCCAATGTCTTTCTGCTGCTGTCGTTCCTTTCTCATTAGCGTTAAGAAAATTCAAGGTTAATAAAGCATTATGTAATCTATTTCTGGGGGTATTTTCGGTCCCTTTCTGTTTGTTCAGCATATCCTTTATAGTACGATTTGATCTTTCTGTAACTGCCTGACCTGTACGATTATTTGGTATACCTGTAATGTGTTTTATATTATAATAATCAAAAAAGCATTTCATTTTCTTAGATACATATGCTGGACCATTATCTGTCTTTATTTGTGCAGGTATACCCATGATGGCCATAACTTCCAATAAATGTGTGATTACTGAATCTGCCTTTTCTGAGCTCAGGGCAGTAGCCCATTGAAAACCTGAATACGTGTCTATGGTGTGGTGTACATATTTTAATTTACCAAATTCCATAAAGTGGAACACATCCATCTGCCAGATTTCATTTCTCTTAGTACCCTTTGGGTTACTCCCTGCAGGCAACGGTGTTTGATTATAGAAAGAACAAGTAGGACATCTCTTTATAATGTCCTTAGCTTGTTGCCAAGTAATGGAAAATTCTTTCTTTAGGCCTTTACTATTGACATGATGCTTTTTATGAAATTCCAAGGCCTGCAACACGCTTCCAATCAATAATTGATCAATCTCAGCGTTGCCTTGTGCTAGAGGACCAGGCAGACCTGTATGGGACCGGATGTGTGTTATGTACATCGGACAAAGCCTGTTCCTGATTATGTCCTGTACCTGGATAAACAATGAAGTCAACTCTGTGTCATCTGGTATAAATTCAGCGGTTTCAATATGCAAGGTAACTCTTTCTGCATATTGTGAATCTGTAACTATATTAAGAGGTTCTTTAAAATCCCTTAGCACCATAAGAATGGCATATAATTCTGCTTTCTGGACAGAATTATAAGGGCTTTGTTCCACCTTACTCAATTCATCTGACTTGTAACCTGCTTTCCCTGATTTATTTGCATCAGTATAGAACGTACGGGCTCCAGTTATTGGAGCATCACGTACAATTTTAGGAAGAATCCAAGAAGTTCTCTTTATAAGGTTAAGTCTACCACTTTTGGGATAGTTGCTATTAATTTCTCCCAAAAAATTAGCACAAGCTCTTTGCCACGGTTCATTGTCTTCCCATAACTTTTTTTATTTCTTCAGTAGTAAAAGGCACTATAATTTCTGCTGGGTCTATACCTGCTAGTTGACGAAGTCTCAGCTTACCTTTTATAATTAATTCAGAGACTTTTTCCACATAAGTTTTTAATTTTTTACTTGGTTTATTGGGTATAAATATCCATTCTAAAATAATATCTTCCCTCTGCATTAGAATCCCTGTAGGAGAGATTCTGGAAGGCAATATGACTAGGATGCAGCTAAGATTTGGGTTCACCCTATCCACATGTGCTTCCTGTAATTTTTCCTCAATCATTGTCAGTTCCTTTTCTGCTTCAGCTGTCAGTTTTCTTGGACTATTCAAATCTTTATCACCATCTAAGGTTTTGTTTAAATGAACTATTAGATCAGGTGTTATCCCAACAGCTGGTCGTAGACTGGAAATGTCTCCCAACAACCTTTGGAAGTCATTAAGAGTCTTTAACCGGTCTCTCCTAATTTGTGCCTTTTGTGTTTTAATTTTCTCTAACCCTATTCTGTAACCTAGGTAATTAATAGAATTTCCTCTTTGAATCTTTTCAGGGGCAGTTTGTAATCCCCACCTAGGCAAGACTTTCTTTACTTCTTCAAACATCCTTTCTAAAGTATCTTTATTTGAATCTGATAATAAGATGTCATCTATGTAATGATAAATTATGGACTTGGGAAATTGTTTACGAATTATTTCCAATGGCTTACTTACAAAATATTGGCACAATGTAGGACTATTGAGCATACCCTGTGGGAGGACAGTCCATTGATATCTCCTATTAGGCTGAGAATTATTATAAGTAGGCACCGTGAAGGCAAATTTTTCTCTATCCTTTTTTTGTAACGGTATAGTGAAAAAAACAATCTTTCAAATCAATAACTATAAGAGGCCATCCTTTTGGTAATAGAGAAGGCAAAGGAATTCCAGATTGTAGTGGGCCCATAGGTTGAATTACTTTGTTGACAGCTCTTAGATCTGTCACCATTCTCCATTTACCAGATTTCTTTTTTACAACAAACACAGGAGAATTCCAAGGGCTGGTTGATTCTTCAATATGGTGAGCATCTAATTGCTCTTGCACCAGCTGTTCCAATGCCTGTAATTTATCTTCAGCTAGAGGCCACTGTTTGATCCATATTGGCTTCTCAGTTAGCCATTTTAAAGGTAGGGCTGTTGGTACCTCTAAAGGTTTGGTATTTGCTATATGTTCTTGTACAGCCTGAATGGCTGGTGACCTTTTTCCATAATACCTCAACATATCTTTAAAAGAATTATGAGTTCCTGGAACTGCAGGAATGTTAATCTGAGTATTCCATTGCTGTAACAGGTCACGGCCCCATAAATTTATTGCAATATTGGCTATATATGGCCTTAGTCTTCCTATTTGCCCTTCAGGCCCTATGCATTCCACCCATCTTGTGCTTTGTTTTACACGAGATAGGATTCCAATTCCCAGAAACTGAACATCTACCTCTTGAAGAGGCCAATTTGGATGCCAAGATTCTGGGGTAATAATACTTACATCCGCACCTGTGTCTAATAAGCCTTCAATAAAAGTGCCATTTATACAGACTTTTAGCTTTGGTCTTTGGTCGTTAATAGAAGTCTGCCAAAATATACGTTTACTCTGTCCTACTGGGTTTTTTGACTCATCCTCCACACGTAATTCACCATTTAGACTAGTATTACTTTTTACAGCAGAAATTGGAGCTTTTAGATTTCTTGGTGAGGCACGTTCTCCACTGTGACTGGGAATGACTGGGCCACTGTTGGCTTGGGGGCCTGCGAGAGGCCCCTCAAGGAGTTTCCCGACGGTATCGGGTTGCCTTGTTTGTCTGTTGTTGACCTGCATTCGTTGGACCAATGACGGCCTTTACCGCATCTCCTACATATACCTGAAGGCCTAGGTCCCCTATTTTTGTCATTCCCAGAGGAGATATTATTTCTAGAAATTCTGTGCCTGCAATCCCTTTTCAGATGTCCTAATTTTCCACAATTAAAACATCTGGCAGTTTGATGTCTCCTCATTGCTGTGGAAATCGCTTCTCCTACCCAAGATTCATCATTATAGCTAAATGTCTCAACATTGATTGTATGCTGAATCCATTCATCCATAGGTGCTGATCTAGACTTTAAAGGCCCAATTATCTTTTTGCATTCTATGTTTGCATTCTCAAAAGCTAGAGATTCAAGAAGTATTCGTCTAGAATCTGGGTCTGTTACCCCTACGTCCAGAGCCTTAATTAATCTTTGCAAAAAGTCAATAAAGGGTTCTCTCTGTCCCTGCCTAATTCTGGTATATGATTCAACCCTTTTTGCTGGATCTTGTATGGTATTCCAAGCATTTAAAGCTGCTTGGTGACATAGATGCAGTACTTCATCGTCATAAAGAGCTTGGACCTGTGGATCAGCATATTCTCCTGCACCAAGAATTTGATCTTGGGAAACCTCGACACCTTTTGCTCTTCCTTGCTGTTCCATATGTTTGGATTCTTCTCTGAAATAAATTCCAAACATCAAGGAAGGTCCCTTATCTAAAACTGCAGACACTAACTGATGGAAATCATAGGGGGTAGCTCTAGCATTAGAAGCCCAAGTCCTTATCATTTCCTGTACATATGCATTTTGCAAGCCAAAAGTAACAATAGCCTGTTTAATTTCTTTCAGATCATTCATTGCTATTGGCATCCATCTAGCTTCTCTGACTCCCTTTGAGCCTTTAGAAGTTGACGCTTTGTCAGAATTAAGTATAGGGTATGCCGCTAAAACCCTGGGTAAGCCAGTTCTAATAGCTGGTGTTGGCTTTGTATCCTGTCCTTGTGCCTTATTACTCTGTTCACCAGTTCCAATCATTTTTTCAAGCATTTCAAGTCTTTTTATTATTTTGTTTATTATTGCCTCTTTTGAATCCTGAATCTCCTGAATCTCCTGACCTGCATGAGTTCTTGAGAGTACCATAATCTTCCTAAATGATAGAATGTTCAAAAGAATACTAAAACCTAGTAACCAGTAAATTAAGTTATCCTCATAGTCAAATAAATTTTGCATGATTAGACCCATTGTATTGGTAGCCCAAACAGTGAAAGTCATGTTGGAAACAAAAACTGCCATATTACCTATTATCCAGCTGGCCTCGAACTCACCGAAATCCAAAATCCGCCTGTCTCTGCTTCCCGAGGGCTGGGATTAAAGGCGTGCACAACCACCTGTCCGGTCGAACTCACAGAGATCCGCCTTTCTCTGCCTCCCGAGTGTATGCCACCACCACCTGTCCAGCCTCAGAAATCGTCCTGCCTCTCTGGATATAATGGGCCTTAAGGAGAAGTGTATCTCGGACTCGGCACTGGGCAGAGGAAGCGAGGGATCGTTCCCGCCAAGCCGAACTTGCGGCCGGCAGCCAAGGGGGGGGGGGGGTCCTAAAAGCCAAACGTTCGTCGGGCGCCAGGTAAAGGCATAAACCACGAACAATGCCAGACCAGTTTGGAATTACTATTACTAGGGAAGTATTTATTTAAAGAGAAAAACTTACAGATCACGATCCCAGACAACAGCTCTCTGCACAACTAGAAAAAGAGTCTAGTCGCCAGACCAGCAGGAAGTCAAGAGAGAGCAAGCGGAAGGAAATAGCGGCTTTATGAATGGAGAGAAACCATGCCCCAATGGGCTGGTATCTCAGCAGCTATTGGTTGGAGGGTCGGAAAGACCTCCTGCAACAAAGTTAGAGCAATGTTCATTTTCTCTCTAGAAGCTTTACTTTGAAAGATAACCACGTTCATTTGAAAGAGTAAGAATTTCATGATATGCTTATGTGAGAAACGCACATGTGTTACTCTGAAATGAGAAGCCCTAGTTTTGGATATGTCCAAGTATTGTTCGACATTCGAGCAGTGTTCATTTTCTCTCTAGAAGCTTTACATTGAAAGATGATCATGTTCTTTTGAAAGGGAAATAATTTCATGAAATGCTTTTGTGAGAAACACACATGTGTTACTATGAAATGAGAAGCCCTATTGGGAATATGTCAAAGTTCTGTTCAAAGTTAGAGCAGTGTTCATTTCCTCTCAGGAAGCTTTACTTTGAAAGATAATCACATTCTTTTGAAAGGGTAAGAATTTCATGAAATACTTCTGTGAGAAACGCACATGTGTTAAGCTGAAATGAGAAGTTGTTATTCGGAATATGTTACACTATTGTTAGAAGTTGGCGGAGTGTTCATTTTCTGTGCTGAAGCATTACATTGAAAGATAATCACATTCATTTGAAAGGGTAAAAATTTCATGAACCGCTTTTGTGAGAAACGCACATGTGTTACTCTGAAATGAGAAGCCCTAGTTTGTAAGATGTCAAAGTTCTGTTGAAAGTTAGAGCAGTGGTCATTTTCTCTCTAGAAGCTTTGTAAGATACTCACGTTCTATTGAAAGGGTAAGAAAATCATGAAATGCTTTCGTGAGAAACGCATATTTGTTACTCTCAAATGAGAAGCCCTAGTTTGGGATATGTCAACGTACTGTTCAACAATAGAGCAGTGTTCATTTTTTCTCTAGAAATTTTACTTTGAAAAATAATCACGTTCATTTGAAAGGGTAAGAATTTCATGAAATGCTTTTGTGAGAAACGCCCATCTGTTGATCTGAAATGAGAAGCCCTAGTTTGGAATGTGCTAAGTTCTGTTCAAAGTTAGAGCAGTGTTCATTTTCTCTCTAGAAGCTTAACTTTGAAAGATAATCACGTTCATTTGAAAGGGTAAGAATTTCATGATATGCATTTGTGAGAAATGCACATGTGTTACTCTCAAATGAGAAGTCCTAGTTTGGGATATGTCAAAGTTCTGTTCAAAGCTAGAGCAGTGTTCATTTTCTCTCTAGAAGCTTTATTTGAAAGATAATCACGTTCATTTGAAAGGGTAAGAATTTCATGCAATGCTTTTGTTAGAAACAAACATGTGTTACTCTGAAATGAGAAGTTGTTATTTGGGATATGTTACACTTATTGTTAGAAGTTAGCGCTGTGTTCATTTTCTGTTTGGAACATGACATTGAAAAATAATCACGTTAATTTGAAAGGGTAAAAATTTCATGAAATGCTTTAGTGAGAAACGCACATGTGTTACTCTGAAATGAGAAGCCCTATATTTGAATGTGTCATAGTTCTGTTCCAAGTTAGAGCAGTGTTCATTTTCTCTCTAGAAGTTTTAATTTGTAAGATGCTCACATTCTTTTGAAGGGTAAGAATTTCATGATATGCTTTTTTGAGAAACGCACATGGGTTACTCTCAAATGAGAAGCCCTAGTTTGGGATATGTCGAAGTACAGTTCAATGTTAGAGCAGTGTTCATTTCCTCTCTAGAAGCTTTACTTTGAAAGATATTCACGTTCTTTTGAAAGGGTAAGAATTTCATGCAAGGCTTTTGTTAGAAACAAACATGTGTTACTCTGAAATGAGAAGTTGTTATTCGGGATATGTTACACTTATTGTTAGAATTTAGCGCAGTGTTCATTTTCTGTGTGGAAGCATGACATTGAAAAATAATCACGTTAATTTGAAAGGGTAAAAACTTCATTAAATGCTTTTGTGAGAAACGCACATGTGTTACTCTGAAATGAGAAGCCCTAGTTTGGAACATGTCAAAGTTCTGATGAAAGTTAGCACAGTGTTCATTTTTGCACTAGAAGCTTTACTTTGAAAGATAATCACGTTCACTTGAAAGGGTAAGAATTTCTTGATATGCTTTTGTGAGAAACGCACAAGTGTTACTCTCAAATGAGAAGCCCTAGCTTGGGATATGTCCAAGTATTGTTCGACATTAGAGCAGTGTTCAATTTCTCTCTAGAAGCTTTACTTTGAAAGATAATCAAGTTCATTTGAAAGGGTAAAAATTTCATGAAATGCTTTTGTGAGAAACGCACATGTGTTACTCTGAAAGGAGAAGCCCTAGTTTGGAATATGTCAAAGTTCTGTTGAAAGTTAGAGCAGTGTTCATTTTCTCTCTAATTGCTTTACTTTGAAAGATAATAACGTTCTTTTGTAAGGGTAAGCATTTCATGGAATGCCTTTGTGAGAAACGCACATGTGTTACTCTGAAATGAGAAGTTGTTATTCGGGATATGTTACACTATTGTTAGAATTTGGCGGAGTGTTCATTTTCTCTCTAGAAGCTTAACATTGAAAGATAATCACGTTCGTTTGAAAGGGTAAGAATTTCATTATATGCTTTTGTGAGAAAAGCACATGTGTTACTCTGAAATGAGAAACCCTAGTTTGGGATATGTCAAAGTTCTGTTCAAAGTTAGAGCAGTGTTCATTTTCTCTCTAGAAGCTTTAATTTGAAAGAGAATCATGTTCTTTTGAAAGGGTAAGAATTTCATGAAATGCTTTTGTTAGAAACAAACATTTGTTACTCAGAAATGAGAAGTTGTTATTCGGGATATGTTACACTATTGTTAGAAGTTGGCATAGTGTTAATTTTCTGTGCTGAAGCATGACATTGAAAAATAACCACGTTCATTTGAAAGGGTAAAAACTTCATTAAATGCTTTTGTGAGAAACGCACATGTGTTACTCTGAAATGAGAAGCCCTAGTTTGGAACATGTCAAAGTTCTGTTGAAAGATAACACAGTGTTCATATTTGTGCTAGAAGCTTTACATTGAGAGATAATCACGTTCACTTGAAAGGGTAAGAATTTTGTGATATGCTTTTGTGATAAACGCACATGTGTTACTCTCAAATGAGAAGTCCTAGTTTGGGATATGTCAAAGTTCTGTTCAAAGTTAGAGTGTGTTCATTTTCTCTCTAGAAGCTTTACTTTGAAAGATAATCACATTCATTTGTAAGGGTAAGAATGTCAAGATATGCTTTTGTGATAAACACACATGTGTTACTCTAAAATGAGCAGCCCTAGTTTGGGATATGTCCAAGTATTCTTCCTCATTAGGGCAGTGTTCATTTTCTCTCTAGAAGCTTTACTGTTAAAGTTAAACACGTTCTTTTGAAAGGTTAAGAATTTCATGCAATGCTTTTGTTAGAAACAAACATGTGTTACTCTGAAATGAGAAGTTGTTATTCGGGATATGTTACACTTATTGTTAGAAGTTAGCACAGTGTTCATTTTCTGTGTGGAAGCATGACATTGAAAAATAATCACGTTAATTGAAAGGGTAAAAATTTCATGAAATGCTTTAGTGAGAAACGCATATGTGTTTCTCTGAAAGGAGAAGCCTTAGTTTGGAATGTGTCATAGTTCTGTTCCAAGTTAGAGCAGTGTTCATTTTCTGTCTCGAAGTTTTAATTTGTAAGATACTCACGTTCTTTTGAAAGGGTAAGAATTTCATTATATGCTTTTGTGAGAAAGGCACATGGGTTATTCTCAAATGAGAAGCCCTAGTTTGCGATATGTCAAAGTTCTGTTCAAAGGTAGAGCAGTGTTCATTTTCTCTCTAGAAGTTTTAATTTGTAAGATGCTCACGTTCTTTTGAAGGGTAAGAATTTCAGGATATGCTTTTGTGAGTAACACACATGTGTTACTCTCAAATGAGAAGCCCTATTTTGGGATATGTCAAAGTTCTGTTCAAAGTTAGAGCACTGTTCATTTTCTCACTAGAAGTTTTACTTTGGAAGATACTCACGTTCTTTTAAAAGTGTAAGAATTTCATGAAATGCTTAAGTGAGAAACGCACATGGGTTACTCTCAAATGAGAAGCCCTAGTTTGGAATATGTCGAAGTACTGTTTAATGTTAGAGCAGTGTTCATTTCCTCTCTAGAAGCTTTACTTTGAAAGATATTCACGTTCTTTTGAAAGGGTAAGAATTTCATGCAAGGCTTTTGTTAGAAACAAACATGTGTTACTCTGAAATGATAAATTGTTGTTTGGGATATGTTACACTTATTGTTAGAAGTTAGCGCAGTGTTCATTTTCTGTGCTGAAGCATGACGTTGAAAAATAACCACGTATAATGCTGGGATCTTGGGGGTGTGGTGGGAGGGGGGGTAAGGGGAGAAGGGGAGAGAAATGTGAGAAGGGGAGGGTGGGGGGAACTTGGGGAAACGGGATGATTGAGATAAAGGAATGTGGGTTAGGGGAGCAGAGAAGCACACATCTTAATTAAGGGAGCCATCTTAGGGGTGGCAAGAGACTTGGATCTAGAGGGGCTCCCAGGTGCCCAGGGCGATGTCCCCAGTTAGCTCCTGGGGCAGCTGTGGATAGGGAACCTGAAATGACTCTATCTCATAACCATACTGATGAATATCTTGCATATCACCATAGAATCTTCATCTGGCGATGGATGGTTATAGAGACAAAGACCCACACTGGAGCACTGGACTGAGCTCCCAAAGTCCCAATGAGGAGCAGAAGGAGGGAGAATATGAGCAAAGAAGTCAGGACCACAAGGGGTGCGCCCACCCGTGGAGACAGTGGGGCTGATTCTTTGGGAGCTCACCAAGGCCAGCTGGACTCTGTCTGAAATAGCATGGGATAAAACCGGACTCTCTGAATTTGGCGGACAATGAGGGCTGCTGAGAAGCCGAGGACCATGGCACCAGGTTTTGAATCTACTTCATGCTCTGGCTTTGTGGGAGCCTGCCCAGTTTGGATGTTCACCTTCCTAGACCAGGATTAAGGGGGGAGGACTTTGGACTTTCCTCAGGGCAGGGAACCCTGACTGGTCTTCAGGCTGGAGAGGGAGGGGGAGGAGTGGGGGGAGGGGAGGAGGAGAGGGAGGAGTGGGAGGGAAATGGGAGGCGGGGAGGAGGCAGAAATTGCTTTTTTTTTCTAATAAAAAAAAAAGAAAAATAACCACGTTCATTTGAAAGGGTAAAAACTTCATTAAATGCTTTTGTGAGAAACGCACATGTGTTACTCTGAAATGAGAAGCCCTAGTTTGGAACATGTCAAAGTTCTGTTGAAAGTTAGCACAGTGTTCATTTTTGCGCTAGAAGCTTTACTTTGAAAGATAATCATGTTCACTTGAAAGAGTAAGAATTTCATGTTATGCTTTTGTGAGAAACGCACATGTGTTACTCTAAAATGAGAAGCCCTAGTTTGTGATATGTCCAAGTGTTGTTCAACATTAGAGCAGTGTTCATTTTCTCTCTAGAAGCTTTAAGGTTAAAGTTAATCACGTTCTTTTGAAAGGTAAAAAATCTCATGCAATGCTTTTGTTAGAAACAAACATGTGTTACTCTGAATTGAGAAGCCCTAGTTTGGAATATGTCATAGTTCTGTTCAAAGTTAGAGCAGTGTTCATTTTCTCTCTAGAAGTTTTAATTTGTAAGATACTCACGTTCTTTTGAAAGGGTAAGAATTTCATGATATACTTTTGTGAGAAACGCACAAGGGTTATTCTCAAATGAGAAGCCCTAGTTTGGGATATGTTGAAGTACTGTTCAAAGTTAGGGCAGTGTTCATTTCCTCTCTAGAAGCTTTACTTTGAAAGATAATCACGTTCTTTTGAAAGCGTATGAATTTCATGATATGCTATTTTGAGAAACGCACATGTGTTACTATAAAATGAGAAGCCCTAGTTTGGGTTATGTCCAAGTATTGTTTGACATTAGAGCAGTGTTCATTTTCTCTCTAGAAGCTTTAATGTTAAAGTTAATCACATTGTTTTGAAAAGTTAAGAATTTCATGCAATGCTTTTGTTAGAAACAAACATGTGTTAATCTGAAATGAGACGTTGTTATTCGTTATATGTTACACTTATTGTTAGAAGTTAGCGCAGTGTTCATTTTCTGTGCTGAAGCATTACATAGAAAGATAACCACGTTCATTTGAAACGGGAAAAATTTCATGAAACGCTTTTGTGAGAAACGCACATGTGCTACTCTGAAATAAGAAGCCCTAGTTTGGAATAGGTCAAAGTTCTGTTCAAAGTTAGAGCAGTGGTCATTTTCTCTCTAGAAGCTTTGTAAGATACTCACGTTCTATTGAAATGGTAAGAATTTTATGAAATGCTTTTGTGAGAAACGCACATTTGTTACTCTCAAATGAGAAGCCCTACTTTGGGATATGTCAACGTACTGTTCGACATTAGAGCAATGTTCATTTTCTCTCTAGAAGCTTTATTTTGAAAGATAAACACGTTCATTTGAAAGGGAAATAATTTTGTGAAATGCTTAAGTGAGAAACGTACATGTGTTACTCTCAAATGAGAAGCCCTAGTTTGGGATATGTCAAAGTTCTGTTCATAGTTGGAGCAGTCTTCATTTTCTCTCTAGAAGCTTTCTTTGAAGGAGAATCACGATCTTTTTTTAAAATATTTATTTATTTATTTATTTATTTATTATGTATACAATATTCTGTCTGTGTGTATGTCTGCAGGCCAGGAGCGTGCACCAGACCTCATTCCAGATGGTTGTGAGCTACCATGTGGTTGCCAGGAATTGAACTCAGGACTTTTGGAAGAGCAGGCAATGCTCTTAACCACTGAGCCATCTCTACAGCCCCAAAGCCGTTCCTTTGAAAGGGTAAGAATTTCATGAAATGCTTTTGTTAGAAACAAACATTTGTTACTCTGAAATGAGAAGTTGTTATTTGGGATATGTTACACTTATTGTTAGAAGTTAGGGCAGTGTTCATTTTCTTTGCTGAAGCAAGACATTGAAAAATAACCACGTTCATTTGAAAGGGGAAAAACTTCATTAAATGCTTTTGTGTGAAACACACATGCGTTACTCTGAAATGAGAAGCCCTAATTTGGAACATGTCAAAGTTCTGTTGAAAGATAGCACAGTGTTCATTTTCGCTCTAGAAGCTTTAATTTGAAAGCTAATCCCGTTCACTTGAAAGGGTAAGAATTTCATGATATGCTTTTGTGAGAAACGCAAATGTGTTACTCTCAAATGAAAGGCATTTGCTAGGGATATGTCCAAGTATTGTTCGACATTAGAGCAGTGTTCAATTTCTCTCTGGAAGCTTTACTTTGAAAGATAATCACATTCATTTGAAAGGGTAAAAATTTCATGAAATGCTTTTGTGAGAAATGCACATGTGTTACACTGAAATGAGAAGTTGTTATTCGGGATATGTTACACTATTGTTAGAAGTTGGCGGAGTGTTCATTTTCTGTGCTGAAGCATTACATTGAAAGATAATCACGTTCATTTGAAAGGGTAAAAATTTCATGAAACGCTTTTGTGAGAAACGCACATGTGTTACTCTGAAATCAGAAGCCCCTAGTTTTGGATATGTCCAAGTATTGTTCGACATTCAAGCAGTGTTCATTTTCTCTCTAGAAGCTTTACATTGAAAGATAATCATGTTCTTTTAAAGGGAAATAATTTCATGAAATGCTTTTGTGAGTAACACACATGTGTTAGTAAGAAATGAGAAGCCCTATTAGGAATATGTCAAAGTTCTTTTGAAAGTTAGACCAGTGTTCATTTTTTTTCTAGAAGCTTTACTTTGAAAGATAATCACATTCTTTTGTAAGGGTAAGAATTTCATGAAATACTTCTGTGAGAAACGGACATGTGTTACGCTGAAATGAGACGTTGTTATTCGTGATACGTTATCCTATTGTTAGAAGTTGGCGGAGTGTTCATTTTCTGTGCTGAAGCATTACATTGAAAGATAATCACGTTCATTTGAAAGGCTAAAAATTTCATGAAACGCTTTTGTGAGAAATGCACATGTGTTACTCTGAAATAAGAAGCCCTAGTTTGGAATAGGTCAAAGGTCTGTTCAAAGTTAGAGCAGTGGTCATTTTCTCTCTAGAAGCTTTGTAAGATACTCACGTTCTATTGAAATGGTAAGAATTTCATGAAATGCTTTTGTGAGAAACGCACATTTGTTACTCTCAAATGAGAAGGCCTAGTTTGGGATATGTCAACATACTGTTCGACATTAGAGCACTGTTCATTTTCTCTCTAGAAGTTTTACTTTGAAAGATAATCACGTTCATTTGAAAGGATAAGAATTTCGTGAAATGCTTAAGTGAGAAACGCACATGTGTTACTCTCAAATGAGAAGCCCTAGTTTGGGATATATCAAAGTTCTGTTCATAGTTGGAGCAGTCTTTATTTTCTCTCTAGAAGCCTTCCTTTGAAAGACAATCATGATCTTTTTTTTAAATATTTATTTATTTATTATGTATACAATATTCTGTCTGTTTGTATGTCTGCAGGCCAGAAGAGGGCACCAGACCTCATTGCAGATGGCTGTGAGCTAGCATGTGGTTGCCGGGAATTGAAATCAGGACCTTTGGAAGAGCAGGCAATGCTCTTAACCACTGAGCCATCTCTCCAGCCCCCAAGCCGTTCTTTTCAATGGGTAAGAATTTCATGAAATGCTTTTGTTAGAAACAAACATTTGTTACTCTGAAATGAGAAGTTGTTATTTGTCATATGTTACACTTATTGTTAGAAGTTAGCGCAGTGTTCATTTTCTGTGTTGAAGCAAGACATTGAAAAATAACCACGTTCATTTGAAAGGGGAAAAATTTCATTAAATGCTTTTCTGTGAAACGCACATGCGTTACTCTGAAATGAGAAGCCCTAGTTTGGAACATGTCAAAGTTCTGTTGAAAGATAGTGCAGTGTTCATTTTCACTCTAAAAGCTTTACTTTGAAATATAATCACGTTCACTGGAAAGGGTAAGAATTTCGTGATATGCTTTTGTGAGAAATGCACATGTGTTACTCTCAAATGAGAAGCCCTAGTTTGGGATATGTCAACGTACTGTTCGACACTAGAGCAGTGTTCATTTTCTCTCTAGAAGCAGTATATTGAAAGATAATTACCTTCTTTTGTAAGGGTAAGAATTTCATGAAATGCTTAAATGAGAAATGCACATGTGTTACTCTCATATGAGAAGCCCTAGTTTGGGATATGTCAAAGTTCTGTTCATACTTGGAGCAGTGTTCATTTCCTCTCTAGAAGCTTTATATTGAAAGATAATCACATTCTTTTGAAAGGGAAAGAATTTCATGAAATACTTCTGTGAGAAAAGCACATGTGTTACGCTGAAATGAGAAGTTGTTTTTCGGGATATGTTACACTATTGTTAGAAGTTGGCGGAGTGTTCATATTCTGTGCTGAAGCATTACATTGAAAGATAATCACGATCATTTGAAAAGGTAAAAATTTCATGAAACGCTTTTGTGAGAAACACGCACGTGTTACTATGAAATGAGAAGCCCTAGTTTGGAATAGGTCAAAGTTCTGTTCGAAGTTAGAGCAGTGGTCATTTCCTCTCTAGAAGCTTTACTTTGAAAGATAATCTCGTTCATTTGAAATAGTATAATTTCATGGTATGCTTATGTGAGAAACGCACATGTGTTACTCTGAAATGAGAAGCCCTAGTTTGGGATATGTCCAAGTATTGTTCGACCTTAAAGCAGTATTCATTTTCTTTCCAGAAGTTTTACTTTGTAAGATACTCACGTTCTTCTTTTGAAAGGGTTAGAATTTCATGAAATGCTTTTGTGAGAAAGGCACATGTGTTACTCTCAAATGAGAAGCGCTAGTTTAGCATATGTCCAAGTATTATTCGACATTAGAGCAGTGTTCATTTTCTATCTAGAAGCTCTAGTTTGTAAGATAATCACATTCGTTTTAAGGGGTAAAATTTCATGAAATGCTTTTGTGAGAAACGCATATGTGTTACTCTCAAATGAGAAGCCCTAGTTTGGGATATGTGCAAGTATTGTTCGACATTAGAACAGTGTTCAATTTCTCTTTAGAAGCTTTACTTTGAAAGATAATCACGTTCTTTGAAAGGGTAACATTTTCCTGAAATGCTTTTGTGAGAATCATACATATGTTACTCTGAAATGAGAAGCCCTAGTTTGGAATATGTCAAGTTTTGTTCAAAGTTAATGCGGTGTTCATTTTCTCTCTAGAAGCTTTACTTTGAAAGATAATCATGTTCATTTTAAAGAGCAAGAATTTCATGATATGCTTTTGTGAGAAACGCACATGTGTTACTCTCAAATGCAGAGCCCTATTTGGGAATATGTCAAAGTTCTGCTCAAACTTAAAGCAGTATTCAATTTCTCTCTAGAAGCTTTATTTTGAAAGATAATCACGTTCGTTTGAATGTGTAAGGATTTCATGACAGGCTTCTGTGAGAAACACACATGTGTTACTCTGAAATGAGAAGCACTATTTTGGTATAGGTCCAAGTATTGTTCAACAACAGCAGTGTTCATTTTCTCTCTAGAAGCTTTAATATGAAAGATAATCAGGTCCTTATAAAGAGTAAGTATTTCATGATATGCTTTTGTGAGAAACGCACAAGTGTTACTCTGAAATGAGAAGCTCTAGTTTGGAATATGTCAAAGTTCTGTTCAAAGATAGAGTAGTGTTCATTTTCTCTCTAAAAGCTTTATTTGAAAGAAAATCATGTTCTCTTGAAAGGGTAAGAATTTCATGATATACTTTTCTCAGAAACGCACATGTGTTACTCTCAAATGGGAAGCCCTAGTTGGGATATATCAGAGTTCTGTTCGAAGTTACAGCAGTGTTCATTTTCTCTCTAGATGTTTTACTTTGTAAGATACTCACGTTCTTTTGAAAGGGTAAGAATTTCATGAAATGCTTCTGTTAGAAACGCACATGGGTTACTCTCATATGAGAACTCGTAGTTTGGAATATGTCCAAGTATTGTTCAACATTAGAGCAGTGTTCATTTTCTCTCTAGATGCCTTATTTTGAAAGATAATCAGGTCCTTTTAAAGGGTAAGAATTTCATGATATGTTTTGTGAGAAACGCACAAGTGTTAATCTGAAATGAGAAGCCCTAGTTTTGAATATGTCAAAGTTCTGTTCAAAGTTAGACCAGTGTTGCTTTTCTCTCTAGAAGCTTTACTTTGAAAGATAATCACGTTCTTTGGAAAAGGTAAGAATTTCATGATATTCTATTCTGAGAAACGCACATGTGTTACTCTCAAATGAGAAGACCTATTTTGGGATATGTCAAAGTTATGTTCAAAGTTAGAGCAATGTTCATTTTCTCACTATGAGTTTTACTTTGTAAGTTACTCACATTCCTTTGAAAGGGTAATAATTTCATGAAATGCTTTTGTGAGAAACACACATGTGTTACTATGAAATGAAAAGCCCTATTTGGGGAAATGTCAAAGTTCTGTTCAAAGTTAGAGCAGTGTTCATTTTCTTTATAGAAGCTTTAATTTGAAAGATAATCACGTTCTTTTGAAAGGGTAAGAATTTCATGAAATGCTTCTGTCAGAAACGCACATGTGTTACTCTGAAATTAGAAGTTGTTATTCGGGATATGTTACACTGTTGTTAGAAGTTGACGGAGTGTTCATTTTCTGTGTTGAATCATTACATTGAAAGATAAAAACGTTCATTTGAAAGGTAAAAATTCATGAAATGCTTTTGTGACAAACGCACATGTGTTATTCTGAAACGAGAAGCCCTAGGTTGGGATATGTCCAAGTATTGTTCGAAATTAGAAGAGTGTTCATTTTCTCTCTAGAACCTTTACTTTGAAAGATAATCACATTCTTTTGAACGGGTATGAATTTCATGAAATGCTTTTGTGAGAAACGCACATGTGTTACTCTGAAATGAGAAGTTGTTATTCAGAATATGTTACACTATGTTAGAAGTTACCACAGTGTTCATTTTCTGTGTTGAAGCAATACATTGAAAGATATTCACATTCATTTGAAAGGGAAAAAATTTCATGAAATGCTTTTGTGAGAAACGCACATGTTTTACTCTGAAATGAGAAGCCCTAGTTTGGAATCTGTCAACGTACTGTTCAACGTTAG
Source organism: Microtus obscurus (assembly GCA_963919715.1). Taxonomy (NCBI): domain Eukaryota; kingdom Metazoa; phylum Chordata; class Mammalia; order Rodentia; family Cricetidae; genus Microtus; species Microtus obscurus. Next base: position 71,096 of record CAWTZC010001079.1, on the reverse strand, counting down.
AGTAGTAGTCCTTTTTCTCTCTAGAAGTTTTATTTTGAAAGATAATCACGTTTTTTTGAAAGGGTAAGAATTTCATGAAATGCTTTTGTTAGAAACGCACATGTGTTACTCTGAAAGGAGAAGCCCTAGTTTGAATATGTCAAAGTTCTGTTCAAAGATAGAGCAGTGTCCATTTTCTCTCTAGATGTTTTACATTGTAAGATATTCATGTTCATTTGAAAGGGTAAGAATTTCATGATATGTTTTTGTGAGAAATCCACATGTGTTACTCTGAAATGAGAAGCCCTAGTTTGGAATATATCAAATTTCTGTTCAAAGTTAGAGCAGTGTTCATTTTCTCTCTAGAAGTTTTATTTTGTAAGATACTCATGTTCTTCTTTTGAAAGGGTAAGAATTTCATGAAATGCTTTAGTGAGAAAGGCACATGTGTTACTCTCAAATGAGAAGCCCTAGTTTGGGATATGTCCAAATATTATTCGACATTAGAGTAATGTTCATTTTCTATCTAGAAGCTTTATTTGAAAGACAATCAGGTCCTTTTAAAGGGTAAGAATTTAATGATATGCTTCTGTGAAAAACACACATGTGTTACTCTCAAATAAGAAGCCATAGTTTAGGATATGTCCAAGTATTGCTCGACATTAGAACAGTGTTCAATTTCTCTCTAGAAGCTTTTCTTTGAAAGATAATCACGTTCTTTTGAAAGGGTAAGAATTTCATGAAATGCTTTTGTGAGAAACATATATATGTTACTCTGAAATGAGAAGCCCTAGTTTGGAATATGTCAAGTTCTGTTCAAAGTTAGAGCAGTGTTCATTTTTTTTATAGAAGCGTTACTTTGAAAGATAATCATGTTCGTTTTAAAGGGTAAGAAGTTCATGATATGCTTTTGTGAGAAACACACATGTGTTACTCTCAAATATAAAGCCCTATTTGGGATATGCCAATGTTATGTTCACAGTTAGAGCAGTGTTCAATTTCTCTCTAGAAGTTTTACTTTGTAAGTTACTCACATTCTTTTGAAAGGGTAATAATTTCATGAAATGCTTTTCTGAGAAACACACATGTGTTACTCTGACATGAGAAGCCCTATTTGAGGATATGGCAATGTTCTGTTCAAAGTTAGAGCAGTGTTCATTTTCTTTATAGAAGCTTTACTTTGAAAGATAATCACTTTCTTTTGAAAGGGTAAGAATTTCATGAAATGCTTCTGTCAGAAACGCACATGTGCTACTCTGAAATTAGAAGTTGTTATTCAGGATATGTTACACTATTGTTAGAAGTTGACGGAGTGTTCATTTTCTGTGTTGAAGCATTACATTGAAAGATAATCACGTCATTTGAAAGGGTAAAAATTTCATGAAATGCTTTTGTGACAAACGCACATATGTTATTCTGAAATGAGAAGCCCAAGTTTGGAATATGTCAAAGTTCTGTTCAAAGTGAGAGCAATGTTCATTTTCTCTCTAGAAGCTTTTTTTTGAAAAATAATCATGTTGTTTTGAAAGGGTAAGAATTTCATGATATGCTTTTGTGAGATAAACACATATGTAACTCTCAAAAGAACCCCTAGTTTGGAATATGTCACAGTTACGTTCAAAGTTAGAGAAGTGTTCATTTTCTCTCTAAAAGTTTTACTTTGTAAGATACTCACCTTATTTTTAAAGGGTAAGTCTTTCATGAAATGCTTTTGTGAGAAACGCATATGTGTTACTCTGAACTGAGAAGCCCTTCTTTCGGATGTTTCCATGAATTGTTCGACATTAGAGCAGTGTTCATTTTCTCTCTAGAAGCTTTACTTTGAAAGATAATCACGTTCTTTTGAAAGGGTAAAAATTTCATGAAATGCTTTTGGGAGAAACGCACATGTGTTACTCTGAAATGAGAAGCAACAGTTTGGGATATGTCAACGTACTGTTCGAAGTTAGAGCAGTGTTCATTTTCTCTCTAGAAGCTTTACTTTGAAAGATAATCATATTCTTTTGAAAGGGTAATAATTATATGAAATGCTTTTCGGAGAAACACACATGTGTTACTCTGAAATGAGAAGTCCTCTTAGTGAATGTGGCAAAGTTCTGTTCAAAGTTAGAGCAGTGTTAGTTTACTTTATAGAGCTTTACTTTGAAAGATAATCACGTTATTTGAAAGGGTAAGAATATCATGAAATGCTTCTGTGAGAAACACACATGTGTTACTCTGAAATGAGAAGTTGTTATTAGGGATATGTTACACTTATTGTTAGAAGTTAGCGCAGTATTCATTTTCTGTGTTGAAACATGACATTGAAAAATAATCACGTTCATTTGAAAGGGTAAATTTTCATGAAATGCTTTTGTGAGAAATGCACATATGTTACTCTGAAATGAGAAACCCTAGTTTAGAATGTGTCATAGTTCTGTTCAAAGTTAGAGCACTGTTCATTTCCTCTCTAGAAGCTTTACTTAGAAAGGTAATCACGTTCGTTTGAAATGGTAAGAATTTTATGATATGCTTTTGTGAGAAACGCACATGTGTTACTCTCAAATGAGAAGCCCTAGTTTGTGATATGTCAAAGTTATGTTCAAAGTTAGAGCAGTGTTCATTTTCGCTCTAGAATTTTTACTTTGGAAGATACTCACGTTCTTTTCAAAGGGTAAGAATTTCATGAAATGTTTTGTTAGAAACAAACATGTGTTACTCTGAAATGAGAAGTTGTTATTCGGTATATGTTACACCTATTGTCTTAAGGTAGCGCATTGTTCATTTTCTGTGTTGAAACATGACATTGAAAGATAATCACGTTCATTTGAAAGGGTAAAAATTTCATGAAATGATTTTGTGTGAAACGCACATGTGTTACTCTCAAATGAGAAGCCCTCGTTTGGGATATGTCAAAGTTCTGTTCAATTATAGAGCAGTGTTCATTTCCTATCTAGAATCTTTACTTTGAAAGATAATTACATTTTTGTAAAGGGTAAGAATTCATGAAATACTTCTGTGAGAAACGCACATGTGTTACGCTGAAATGAGAAGTTGTTATTCGGGATATATTAAACTATTGTTAGAAGTTGCCAGAGTGTTCATTTTCTGTGCTGAAGCATTACATTGAAAGATAATCACGTTCATTTGAAAGGGTAAAAATTTCATGAAACGCTTTTGTGAGAAACGCACATGTGTTACTGTGAAATGAGAAGCCCTAGTTTGGAATATGTCAAAGTTTTGTTCAAAATTAGAGCAGTGGTCATTTTCTCTCTAGAAGCTTTACTGTAAGATACTCACGTTCTATTGAAAGGGTAAGAATTTCATGAAATGCTTTTGTGATAAACGCACATGTGTTACTCTCAAATGAGAAGCCCTACTTTGGGATGTATCAACGTAGCTTTCGACATTAGAGCATTGTTCATTTTCTCTCTAGAAGCTGTACTTTGAAAGATAATCAAGTTCTTTTAAAAGGGTAAGAATTTCATGAAATGCTTAATTGAGAACTGCACATGTGTGACTCTCAAATAAGAAGCCCTACTTTGTCATATGTCAATGTTCTGTTCATAGTTGGAGCAGTGTTCATTTTCTCTCTAGAAGCTTCACTTTGAAAGATAATCACGTTCTTTTGAAAGGGTAAGAATTTCATGAAATGCTTTTGTTAGAAACAAACATTTGTTACTCTGAAAAGAGAAGTTGTTATTTGGGACATGTTACACTTATTGTTAGAAGTTAGCACAGTGTTCATTTTCTGTGCTGAAGCATTACATTGAAAGATAACCACGTTCATTTTAAAGGATAATAATTTCATTAAATGCTTTTTGTGAGAAACGCACATGTGTTACTCTCAAATGAGAAGCCCTAGTTTGGAATATGTCATAGTTCTGTTCAAAGTTAGAGCAGTGTTCAATTTCTCTCTAGAAGCTTAACTTTGAAAGGTAATCACGTTCATTTGAAAGAGTTAGAATTTCATGGTATGCTTTTGTGAGAAACGCACATGTGTTACTCTAAAATGAGAAGCCCTAGTTTGGGATATGTCCATGTATTGTTCGACATCAGAGCAGTGTTCATTTTCTCTCTAGAAGCTTTAGTGTTAAGGTTAATTACGTTCTTTTGAAAAATTAAGAATTTCATGCAATGCTTTTGTTAGAAACAAACATGTATTACTCTAAAATGAGAAGTTGTTATTCGGGATATGTTACACCTATTGTCATAAGGTAGCACATTGTTCATTTTCTGTGTTGAAACATGACATTGAAAGATAATCACGTTCATTTGAAAGGGTAAAAATTTCATGAAATGATTTTGTGTGAAACGCACATGTGTTACTCTCAAATGAGAAGCCCTCGTTTGGGATATGTCAAAGTTCTGTTCAATTATAGAGCAGTGTTCATTTCCTATCTAGAAGCTTTACTTTGAAAGATAATCACATTTTTTGAAAGGGTAAGAATTCATGAAATTCTTCTGTGAGAAACGCACATGTGTTACGCTGAAATAAGAAGTTGTTATTCGGATATATTACACTATTGTTAGAAGTTGCCGGAGTGTTCATTTTCTGTGCTGAAGCATTACATTGAAAGATAATCACGTTCATTTGAAAGGGTAAAAATTTCATGAAACGCTTTTGTGAGAAACGCACATGTGTTACTGTGAAATGAGAAGCCCTAGTTTGGAGCATGTCAAAGTTCTGTTGAAAGTTAGTGCAGTATTCATTTTTGCTCTAGAAGCTTTAATTTGAAAGATAATCACGTTCACATGAAAGGGTAAGAATTTCATGATATGCTTTTGTGAGAAATGCAAATGTGTTACTCTCAAATGAGAAGCCCTAGCTAGGGATATGTCCAAGTATTGTTCGCCATTAGAGCAGTATTCATTTTCTCTCTAGAAGCTTTACTTTGAAAGATAATCACGTTCATTTGAAAGGGTAAAAATTTCATGAAATGCTTTTGTGAGAAACGCACACGTGTTACTCTGAAATGAGAAGCACTAGTTTGTAATATGTCAAAGTTCTGTTCAAAGTTAGAGCAATGTTTATTTTCTCTCTAATTGCTTTATTTTGAAAGATAATAACGTTCTTTTGTAGGGGTAAGCATTTCATGAAATGCTTTTTTGAGAAAAGCACATGTGCTATCTCAAATGAGAAGACCTAGCTTGGGATATGTACAAGTATTGTTCGACATTAGAGCATTGTTCATTTTCTTTCGAGAAGCTTTACTTTGAAAGATAATTACGTTCCTTTGAAAGGGTAAGAATTTCATGTTATGCTTTTGTGAGAAACGCACATGTGTTTCTCTCAAATGAGAAGCCCTAGTTTGCAATATGTCAAATTTCTGTTCATAGTTGGAGCAGTGTTCATTTTCTCTCTAGAAGCTTTACTTTGAAAGATAATCACGTTCTTTTGAAAGGGTAAGAGTTTCATGAAATGCTTTTGTTAGAAACAAACATTTGTTACTCTGAAATCAGAAGTTGCTATTTGGGATATGGTACACTTATTGTTAGAAGTTAGTGCACTGTTCATTTTCTGTGATGAAGCAAGACATTGAAAAATAACCACGTTCATTTCAAAGGGTAAAAACTTCATTAAATGCTTTTGTGAGAAACGCACCTGTGTTACTATGAAATGAGAAGCCCTATTTTGGAACATTTCAAAGTTCTGTTGAAAGTTAGCACAGCGTTCATTTTCGCGCGAGAAGCTTTACATTGAAAGATAATCACGTTCACTTGAAAGGGTAAGAGTTTCATAATATGCTTTTGTGACAAACGCACATGTGTTACTCTGAAATGAGAAGCCCTAGCTTGAGATATGTCCAAGTATTGTTCGTCATTAGAGCAGTGTTCATTTTCTCTCTAGAAGCTTTACTTGAAAGATAATCGAGTTCATTTGAAAGGGTAAAAATTTCATGAAATGCTTTTGTGAGAAACGCACATGTCTTACCCTGAAATGAGAAGCCCTAGTTTGGAATATGTCATAGTTCTGTTGAAAGTTGGAGCAGTGTTCATTTTCTCTCTAATTGCTTTATTTTGAAATATAATAACGTTCTTTTGTAAGGGTAAGCATTACATGAAATGCTTTTGTGAGAACCGCACATGTGTCACTCTGAAATGAGAAGTTGTTATTTGTGATATGTTACACTTATTGTTAGAAGTTAGCACAGTGTTCATTTTCTGTGCTGAAGCATTACAGAGAAAGATAACCACGTTCATTTGAAAAGGTAAAAATTTCATGAAACGCTTTTGTGAGAAATGCACATGTGTTACTCTGAAATGAGAAGCCCTAGTTTGGAATGTGTCATAGTTCTGTTCAAAGTTAGAGCAGTGTCATTTTCTCTCTTTAAGCTTAAATTTAAAGGTAATTACGTTCATTTGAAAGGGTAAGAATTTCATGTTATGCTTTTGTGAGAAACGCATGTGTGTTACTTTCAAATGAGAAGTTGTTATTCAGAATATGTTACAATATTGTTAGATGTTGGCCGAGTGTTCATTTTCTGTGCTGAAGCATTACATTGAAAGATAATCATGTTCACTTGGAAGGGAAAAATTTTTATGAAATTCTTTTGTGAGAAACGCACAAGTGTTACTATGAAATGAGAAGCCCTAGTTTGGAATGTGTCAAAGTTCTGTTCAAAGGTAGAGCAGTGTTCATTTTCTCTCTAGAGGCTTTACTTTGAAAGATAATCACGTTCATTTGAAAGGGTAAGAATTTCATGGTATGCTTTTGTGAGAAACGCACATGGTTTACTCTCAAATGAGAAGCCCTAGTTTGGGATATGTCAAAGTTCTGTTCGACATTAGAGCAGTGTTCATTTTCTCTCTAGAAGCTTTATTTTGAAAGATAATCACGTTCATTTGAAACGGTAAGAATTTCATGGTATGCTTTTGTGAGAAACGCACATGGTTTACTCTCAAATGAGAAGCCCTAGTTTGGGATATGTCAAAGTTCTGTTCAAATTTAGAGCAGGGTTCATTTCCTCTCTAGAAGCTTTATTTTGAAAGATAATCACATTCTTTAAAGGGTAAGAATTTCATGAAATACTTCTGTGATAAACGCACATTTGTTACTCTGAAATGAGAAGCCCGTTTTGGATTTGTCCAAGTATTGTTCGACATTCAAGCAGTGTTCATTTTCTCTCTAGAAGCTTTTCATTGATAGATAATCATGTTCTTTTAATGGGAAATAACTTCATGAAATGCTTTTGTGAGAAACACACATCTGTTACTATGAAATGAGAAGCCATATTGGGAATATGTCAAAGTTCTGTTCAAAGTTAGAACAGTGTTCATTTTTTTTCTAGAAGCTTTACTTTGAAAGATAATCACATACTTTTGTATGGGTAAGAATTTCATGAAATACTTCTGTGAGAAACGCACATGTGTTACGCTGAAATGAGAAGTTGTTATTTGTGATATGTTATCCTATTGTTAGAATTTGGCAGAGTGTTCATTTTCTGTGCTGAAGCATTACATTGAAAGATAATCACATTCATTTGAAAGGCTAAAAATTTCATGAAACGCTTTTGTGAGAAATGCACATGTGTTACTCTGAAATGAGAAGCCCTAGTTTGGAATATGTCAAAGTTCTGTTCACAGTTAGAGCAGTGGTCATTTTCTCTCTAGAAGCTTTACTTTGAAAGATAATCACGTTCATTTGAAAGGGTAGGAATTTCATGAAATCCTTAAGTGAGAAACGCACATGTGTTACTCTCAAATGAGAAGCCCTAGTTTGGGATATGGCAAAGTTCTGTTCCTAGTTGGAGCAGTGTTCATTTTCTCTCTAGAAGCTTTCCTTTGAGAGATAATCACAATCTTTTTTTTAAAATATTTATTTATTTATTATGTATACAATATTCTGTCTGTGTGTATGTCTGCAGGCCAGAAGAGGGCACCAGACCTCATTCCAGATGGTTGTGAGCTACCATGTGGTTGCTGGATATAGAACTCAGGACCTTTGGAAGAGCAGGCAATGCTCTTAACCACTGAGCCATCTCTCCAGCCCCCAAGCCGTTCTTTTGAAAGGGTAAGAATTTCATGAAATGCTTTTGTTAGAAACAAACATTTGTTACTCTGAAATGAGAAGTTGTTATTTGGGACATGTTACACTTATTGTTAGATGTTAGTGCAGTGTTCATTTTCTGTGCTGAAGCAAGACATTGAAAAATAACCACATTCATTTGAAAGGGGAAAAACTTCATTAAATGCTTTTGTGAGAAACACACATGTGTTACTCTCAAATGAGAAGCCCTAGTTTGGAACATGTCAAAGTTCTGTTGAAAGTTAGCGCAGTGTTCATTTTCTCTCTAGAAGCTTTACTTTGAAAGATAATCACGTTCACTGGAAAGGGTAAGAATTTCGTAATATGCTTATGTTAGAAAAGCACATGTGTTACTCTCAAATGAGAAGCCCTAGTTTGGGATATGTCAATGTACTGTTCGACATTAGAACAGTGTTCATTTTCTCTCTAGAAGCTGTACTTTGAAAGATAATTACCTTCTTTTGTAAGGGTAAGAATTTCATGAAATTGTTAAATGAGAAATGCATATGTGTTATTCTCAAATGAGAAGCCCTAGTTTGGGATATGTCAAAGTTCTGTTCATAGTTGGAGCAGTGTTCATTTTCTCTCTAGAAGCTTTACTTTGAGTGATAATCACATTCTTTTGAAAGGGTAAGAATTTCATGAAATACTTCTGTGAGAAACGCACATGTGTTACGCTGAAATGAGAAGTTGTTATTCGGGATATGTTACACTATTGTTAGAATTTGGCGGAGTGTTCAAATTCTGTGCTGAAGCATTACATTGAAAAATATTCACGTTCATTTGAAAGGGTAAAAATTTCATGAAACCCTTTTGTGAGAAACACACATGTATTACTCTGAAATAAGAAGAACTAGTTTGGAATATGTCAAAGTTCTGTTCAAAGTTAGAGCAATGGTCATTTTCTTTCTAGAAGTTTTACTTTGGAAGATAATCACGTTCATTTGAAATAGTAAGAATTTCAATTTATGCTTTTGTGAGAAACGCAAATGTGTTACTCTCAAATGAGAAGGCCTTGCTAGGGATATGTCCAAGAATTGTTCGACATTAGAGCAGTGTTCAATTTCTCTCTGGAAGCATGACATTGAAAAATAATAACGTTCATTTCAAAGGGTAAAAATTTCATGAAATGCTTTTGTGAGAAATGCACATGTGTTACTCTGAAATGAGAAGCCCTAGTTTGGAACATGTCATAGTTCTGTTGAAAGTTAGTGCAGTGATGATTTTCGCTCTAGAAGCTTTATTTGAAAGATAATCAGGTTCACTTGAAAGGGAAAGAATTTCATGATATGCTTTTGTAAGAAATGCAAATGTGTTACTCTCAAATGAGAAGCCCTAGCCAGGGATATGTCCAAGTATTGTTCGCCTTTCAGAGCAGTGTTCATTTTCTCTCTGGAAGCTTTACTTTAAAGATAATCACGTTCATTTGAAAGGGTAAAAATTTCATGAAATGCTTTTGTGAGAAACGCACTTGTGTTACTCTGAAATGAGAAGCCCTAGTTTGGAATGTGTCAAAGTTCTGTTCAAAGTTAGAGCAGTGTTCGTTTTCTCTCCAGAAGCTTTACTTTGAAACATAATCATGTTCATATGAAAGGGTAAGAATTTCATGGTATGCTTTTTTGAGAAACGCACATGTGTTACTCTCAAATGAGAAGCCCTAGTTTGGTATATGTCAAAGTTCTGTTCAAAGTTAGAGCAGTGTTCATTTCCTCTCAGGAAGCTTTACTTTGAAAGATAATCACATTCTTTTGAAAGGGTAAGAATTTCATGAACTACATCTGTGAGAAACGCACATGTGTTACGCTGAAATGAGAAGTTGTTATTCGGGATATGTTACACTATTGTTGGAAGTTGGCGGAGTGTTCATTTTCTGTGCTGAACCATTACATTGAAAGAAAGCCACGTTCATTTGAAAGGGTAAAAATTTCAAGAAACACTTTTGTGAGAAATGCACATGTGTTACTCTGAAATGAGAAGCCCTAGTTTGGAATAGGTCAAAGTTCTATTCAAAGTTAGAGCAGTGGTCATTTTCTCTCTAGAAGTTTACTTTGGAAGGTAATCACGTTCATTTGAAATAGTAAGAATTTCATGATATGCTTATGTGAGAAACGCACATGTGTTACTCTAAAATGAGAATCCCTAGTTTGGAATAGGTCAAAGTTTTGTTCAAAGTTAGAGCAATGTTCATTATCTCACTAGAAGCTTTACTTTGAAAGATAATGACGTTCATTTGAAAGGGTAAGCATTTCATGATATGCTTATGTGAGAAACGCACATGTCTTTCTCTGAAATGAGAAGCCCTAGTTTTGGATATGTCCAAGTATTGTTCGACATTCGAGCAGTGTTCATTTTCTCTCTAGAAGCTTTACATTGAAAGATAATCATGTTCTTTTAAAGGGAAACAATTTCATGAAATGCTTTTGTGAGAAACACACATGTGTTATTATGAAATGAGAAGCTCTATTGGGAATATGTCAAAGTTCTGTTCAAAGATAGAACAGTGTTCATTTTTTCTCTAGAAGCTTTACTTTGAAAGATAATCCCATTCTTTTGTAAGGGTAATAATTTCATGAAATACTTTTGTGAAAAACGCACATGTGTTACTCTCAAATGAGAAGCCCTAGTTTGGGATATGGCAAAGTTCTGTTCATAGTTGGAGCAGTGTTCATTTTCTCTCTAGAAGCTTACTTAGAAAGATAATCACGATGGTTTTTTTTAAATATTTATTTATATATTATGTATACAATATTCTGTCTGCGTGTATGTCTGCAGGCCAGAAGAGGGCACCAGACCACATTCCAGATTGTTGTGAGCTACCATGTGGTTGCCAGGAATTGAACTCAGGACCTTTGGAAGAGCAGGCAATACTCTTAACAACTGAGCCATCTCTCCATCCCCCAAGCCGTTCTCTTGAAAGAGTAAGAATTTCATGAAATGCTTTTGTTAGAAACAAACATTTGTTACTCTGAAATGAGAAGTTGTTATTTGGGATATGTTACACTTATTGTTAGAAGTTATCACAGTGTTCATTTTCTGTGCTGAAGCAAGACATTGAAAAATAACCACGTTCATTTGAAAGGGGAAAAACTTCATTAAATGCTTTTGTGAGAAACGCACATGTGTTACTCTAAAATGAGAAGCCCTAGTTTGGAATAGGTCAAAGTTTTGTTCAAAGTTAGAGCAAAGTTCATTTTCTCTCTAGATGCTTTACTTTGAAAGATAATCACATTCATTTGAAAGGGTAAGAATTTCATGATATGCATATGTGAGAAACGCACATGTCTTGCTCTGAAATGAGTAGCCCTAGTTTTGGATATGTCCAAGTATTGTTCGACATTCGAGCTGTGTTCATTTTCTCTCTAGAAGCTTTACATTGAAAGATAATCATGTTCTTTTAAAGGGAAATAATTTCAGAAAATGCTTTTTTGAGAAACACACATGTGTTATTATGAAATGAGAAGCCCTATTGGGAATATGTCAAAGTTCTGTTCAAAGTTCGACCAGTGTTCATTTTTTCTCTAGAAGCTTTACTTTGAAAAATAATCCCATTATTTTGTAAGGGTAATAATTTCATGAAATACTTATGTGAGAAACGCACATGTGTTACGCTGAAATGAGAAGTTGTTATTAGGGATATGATACACTATTGTTAGAAGTTGCCAGAGTGTTCATTTTCTGTGCGGAAGCATTACATTGAAAGATAATCACGTTCATTTGAAATGGTAAAAATTTCACGAAACCCTTTTGTGAGAAACGCACATGTGTTACTCTGAAATAAGAAGCCCTAGTTTGGAATATGTCAAAGTTCTGTTCAAAGTTAGAGCAGTGGTCATTTTCTCTCTAGAAGCTTTGTAAGATACTCACGTTCTATTGAAAGGGTAAGAATTTCATGAAATGCTTTTGTGAGAAACGCACATTTGTTACTCTCAAATGAGAAGCCCTAGTTTGGGATATGTCAACGTACTGTTCGACAATAGAGCAGTGTTCATTTTCTCTCTAGATACTTTACTTTGAAAGATAATCACGTTCATTTGAAAGTGTAAGAATTTCATGATATGCTTATGTAAGAAACGCACATGTGTTACTCTGAAATGAGGATCCCTAGTTTTGGATATGTCCAAGTATTGTTCGACATTCGAGCAGTGTTCATTTTCTCTCTAGAAGCTTTATATTGAAAGATAATCATGTTCTTTTGAAAGGGAAATAATTTCATGAAATGCTTTTGTGAAAAACACACTGTGTTACTATGAAATGAGAAGCCCTATTGGGAATATGTCAAAGTTCTCTTCAAAGTTATACCAGTGTTCTTTTCCTCTCTAGAAGCTTTACTTTGAAAGAAAATCACATTCTTTTGAAAGGGTAAGAATTTCATGAAATGCTTAAGTGAGAAACACACATGTGTTACTCTCAAATGAGAAGCCCTAGTTTGGGATATGGCAAAGTTCTGTTCATAGTTGGAGCAGTGTTCATTCTCTCTCTAGAAGCTTTACTTAGAAAGATAATCACGATCTTTTTTTTTAAATATTTTTTTATATATTATGTATACAATATTCTGTCTGCGTGTATGTCTGCAGGCCAGAAGAGGGCACCAGACCTCAATCCAGATTGTTGTGAGCTACCATGTGGTTGCCAGGAATTGAACTCAGGACCTTTGGAAGAGCAGGCAATACTCTTAAAAACTGAGCCATCTCTCCATCCCCCAAGCCGTTCTTTTGAAAGGGTAAGAATTTCATGAAATGCTTTTGTTAGAAACAAACATTTGTTACTCTGTAATGAGAAGTTGCTATTTGGGATATGTTACACTTATTGTTAGAAGTTATCACAGTGTTCATTTTCTGTGCTGAAGCAAGACATTGAAAAATAACCACGTTCATTTGAAAGGGGAAAAACTTCATTAAATGCTTTTGTGAGAAACGCACATGTGTTACTCTCAAATGAGAAGCCCTAGCTAGGGATATGTCCAAGTATTGTTCGCCATTAGAGCAGTGTTCATTTTCTCTCTAGCAGCTTTACTTTGAAAGATAATCACGTTCATTTGAAAAGGTAAAAATTTCATGAAATGCTTTTGTTAGAAATGCACATGTGTTACTCTGAAATGAGAAGCCCTAGTTTGGGATATGTCAAAGTTCTGTTCATAGTTGGAGCAGTGTTCATTTTCTCTCTAGAAGCTTTAATTTGAAAGATAATCACGTCTTTGAAAGGGTAAGGATTTCATGTAATGCTTTTGTTAGAAACAAACATTTGTTACTCTGAAATGAGAAGTTGTTATTTGGGATATGTTCCACTTATTGTTAGAAGTTAGTGCAGTGTTCATTTTCTGTGCTGAAGCAAGACATTGCAAAATAACCACGTTGATTTGAAAGGGTAAAAACTTCATTAAATGCTTTTGTGAGAAACGCACATGTGTTTCTCTGAAATGAGAAGCCCTAGTTTGGAACATGTCAAAGTTCTGTTGAAAGTTAGCACAGTGTTCATTTTCGCGCTAGTAGCTCTACTTTGAAGAATAATCACGTTCACTTGAAAGGGTATGAATTTCACGATATGCTTCTGTGAGAAACACACATGTGTTACTCTCAAATGAGAAGCCCTAGCTTGGGATATGTCCAGTATTGTTCGACATTAGTGCAGTGTTCATTTTCTCTCTAGAAGCTTTACTTTGAAAGATAATCATGTTCATTTGAAAGGGTAAAAATTTCATGAAATTCTTTTGTGAGAAACGCACATGTGTTACTCTGAAATGAGAAGCCCAAGTTTGTAAGATGTCAATGTTCTGTTCAAAGTTAGAGCAGTGTTCATTTCCTCTCTAGAAGCTTTACTTTGAAAGATAATCACGTTCATTTTAAAGGGTGAGAATTTCATGATATCCTTTTTTGAGAAACGCACATGTGTTATTTTGAAATGAGAAGCCCTAGTTTTGAATGTGTCATAGTTCTGTTCAAAGTTAGAGCAGTGTTCATTTTCTCTATAGAAGCTTAACTTTGAAAGATAATCACAATCTTTTGAAAGGGTAAGAATTTCATGATATGCTTTTGTATGAAACGCACATGTGTTACTCTCAAATGACAAGCCCTAGTTTGGGATATGTCAATATTCTGTTCAAAGTTAGAGCAGTGTTCATTTCCTCTCTAGAAGCTTTACTTTGAAAGATAATCACATTCATTTTAAAGGGTAAGAATTTCATGATATCCTTTTTTAAGAAACGCACATGTGTTACTTTGAAATGAGAAGCCCTAGTTTTGAATGTGTCATAGTTCTGTTCAAAGTTAGAGCAGTGTTCATTTTCTCTATAGAAGCTAAACTTTGAAAGATAATCACAGTCTTTTGAAAGGGTAAGAATTTCATGATATGCTTTTGTATGAAACGCACATGTGTTACTCTCAAAGAGAAGCCCTAGTTTGGGATATGTCAAAGTTCTGTTCAAAGTTAGAGCAGTGTTCATTTCCTCTCAGGAAGCTTTACTTTGAAGGATAATCACATTCTTTTGAAAGGGTAAGAATTTCATGAAATACTTCTGTGAGAAACGCACATGTGTTACGCTGAAATGAGAAGTTGTTATTCGGGATATGTTACACTATTTTTAGAAGTTGGTGGAGTGTTCATTTTCTGTGCTGAATCACTACATTGAAAGATAATCACGTTCATTTGAAAGGGTAAAAATTTCATGAAACACTTTTGTGAGAAAAGCACATGTGTTACTTTAAAATGAGAAGCCCTAGTTTGGAATAGGTCAAAGTTCTATTCAAAGTTAGAGCATTGGTCGTTTTCTCTTTAGAAGCTTTACTTTGGAAGGTAATCACGTTCATTTGAAATAGTAAGAATTTCATGATATGCTTATGTGAGAAACGCACATGTCTTGCTCTGAAATGAGAACCCCTAGTTTTGGATATGTCCAAGTATAGTTCGACATTCGAGCAGTGTTCATTTTCTCTCTAGAAGCTTTACATTGAAAGATAATCATGTTCTTTTAAAGGGAAATAATTTCATGAAATGCTTTTGTGAGAAACACACATGTGTTATTATGAAATGAGAAGGCCTATTGGGAATATGTCAAAGTTCTCTTCAAAGTTAGACCAGTGTTCATTTCTTCTCTAGAAGCTTTAATTTGAAAGATAATCACATGTTTTTGTAAGGGTAATAATTTCATAAAATACTTATGTGAGAAACGCACATGTGTTACGCTGAAATGAGAAGTTGTTTTTCGGGATATGTTACACTATTGTTAGAAGTTGGCGGAGTGTTCATTTTCTGTGCTGAAGCATTACATTGAAAGATAATCACGTTCATTTGAAAGGGTAAAAATTTCATGAAACGCTTTTGTGAGAAACGCACATGTGTTACTCTGAAATAAGAAGCCCTAGTTTGGAATATGTCAAAATTCTGTTCAAAGTTAGAGCAGTGGTCATTTTCTCTCTAAAAGCTTTGTAAGATACTCACGTTCTATTGAAAGGGTAAGAATTTCATGAAATGCTTTTGTGAGAAATACACATGTGTTACTCTGAAATGAGAAGCCCTAGTTTGGAATGTGTCAAAGTTCTGTTCATAGTTGGAGCAGTGTTCATTTTCTCTCTAGAAACTTTACTTAGAAAGATAATCACGTTCAGTTGAAAGAGTAAGAATTTCATGATATGCTTTTGTGAGAAACGCACATCGGTTACTCTCAAATGAGAAGCCCTAGTTTGGAACATGTCAAAGTTCTGTTGAAAGATAGAGCAGTGTTCATTTTCTCTCTAGAAGCTTTAATTTGAAAGATAATCATATTCACTTGAAAGGGTAAGAATTTCATGATATGCTTTTGTGAGAAATGCAAATGTGTTACTCTCAAATGAGAAGCCCTAGCTAGGGATATGTCCAAGTATTGTTCGCCATTAGAGCAGTGTTCATTTTCTCTCTGGAAGCTTTACTTTGAAAGATAATCAACTTAATTTTAAAGGGTAAAAATTTCATGAAATGCTTTTGTGAGAAACTCACATGTGTTACTCTGAAATGAGAAGCCCTAGTTTGGAATGTGTCAAAGTTCTGTTCAAAGTTAGAGCAGTGGTCATTTTCTCTCTAGAAGCTTTGGAAGATACTCACGTTCTATTGAAAGGGTAAGAATTTCATGAAATGCTTTTGTGAGAAACGCACATTTGTTACTCTCAAATGAGAAGCCCTAGTTTGGGATATGTCAACGTACTGTTCGACAATAGAGCAGTGTTCATTTTCTCTCTAGAAACTTTACTTTGAAAGATAATCACGTTCACTTGAAAGTGTAAGAACTTCATGATATGCTTATGTGAGAAACGCACATGTGTTACTCTGAAATGAGGATCCCTAGTTTTGGATATGTCCAAGTATTGTTCGACATTCGAGCAGTGTTCATTTTCTCTCTAGAAGCTTTATATTGAAAGATAATCATGTTCTTTTGAAAGGGAAATAATTTCATGAAATGCTTTTGTGAAAAACACACATGTGTTACTATGAAATGAGAAGCCCTATTGGGAATATGTCAAAGTTCTCTTCAAAGTTATACCAGTGTTCTTTTCCTCTCTAGAAGCTTTACTTTGAAAGAAAATCACATTCTTTTGAAAGGGTAAGAATTTCATGAAATGCTTAAGTGAGAAACGCACATGTGTTACTCTCAAATGAGAAGCCCTAGTTTGGGATATGGCAAAGTTCTGTTCATAGTTTGAGCAGTGTTCATTCTCTCTCTAGAAGCTTTACTTAGAAAGATAATCACGATCTTTTTTTTTAAATATTTTTTTATATATTATGTATACAATATTCTGTCTGCGTGTATGTCTGCAGGCCAGAAGAGGGCACCAGACCTCAATCCAGATTGTTGTGAGCTACCATGTGGTTGCCAGGAATTGAACTCAGGACCTTTGGAAGAGCAGGCAATACTCTTAACAACTGAGCCATCTCTCCATCCCCCAAGCCGTTCTTTTGAAAGGGTAAGAATTTCATGAAATGCTTTTGTTAGAAACAAACATTTGTTACTCTGTAATGAGAAGTTGCTATTTGGGATATGTTACACTTATTGTTAGAAGTTATCACAGTGTTCATTTTCTGTGCTGAAGCAAGACATTGAAAAATAACCACGTTCATTTGAAAGGGGAAAAACTTCATTAAATGCTTTTGTGAGAAACGCACATGTGTTACTCTGAAATGAGAAGCCCTAGTTTGGAACAAATCAAAGTTCGGTTGAAAGTTAACACAGTATTCATTTTCACTCTAGAAGCTTTACTTTGAAAGATAATCACGTTCACTTGAAAGGGTAAGAATTTCATGATATGCTTTTGTGAGAAACGCACATGTGTTACTCTCAAATTAGAAGCCCTAGCTTGGGATATGTCCAAGTATTGTTTGCCTTTTAGAGCAGTGTTCATTTTTTCTCTGGAAGCTTTACTTTAAAGATAATCACGTTCATTTGTAAGGGTAAAAATTTCATAAAATGCTTTTGTGAGAAACGCACATGTGTTACTCTTAAATGAGAAGCCCTAGTTTGGAATGTGTCAAAGTTCTGTTCAAAGTTAGAGCAGTTTTCATTTTCTCTCTAGAAGCTTTACTTTGAAAGATAATCACGCTCTTTTGAAAGGGAAAGAATTTCATGAAATGCTGTTGTGAGAAACGCACATGTGTTACTCTGAAATTAGAAGTGGTTATTCGGGATATGTTACACTATAGTTAGAAGTTAGAGCAGTGCTCCCTTTCCCTCTAGAAGCTGTGCTTTGAAAGATAATCAGGTCCTTTTAAAGAGTAAGAATTTCTTGATATGCTTTTGTGAGATACGCACATGTGTTACTCTGAAATGAGACGTTGTTATTCGGGATATGTTACATTAATTGTGAGAAGTTACCGCAGTATTCAGTTTCTGTGTTAAGGCATGACATTGAAAATAATCACGTTCATTTGAAAGGGTAAAAATTTTATGAAATGCTTTTGTGAGAAACGCACATGTGTTACTCTGAAATGAGAAGCCCTAGTTTGGAATATGTCAAAGTTCTGTTCAAATTTAGAGCAGTGTTCATTTTTTCTCTAGAAGCTTTAATTTGAAAGATAATCAGGACCATTTAAAAGGTAAGAATTTCATGATATGCGTTTGTGAGAAACAATCATGTGTTACTTTCAAATCAGATGCCCTAGTTTGGGATATGTCAAAGTTCTCTTCAAAGTCAGAGCAGTGTTCATTTTCTCTCTAGAAGCTTTACTTTGAATGATAATCACGTTCTTTGAAAAGATAAGAATTTCATGAAATGCTTTTGTGAGCAATGCACATGTGTTACTCTGAAATGAGAAGCCTTAGTTTGGAAAATGATAAAGTTCTGTTCAAAGTTAGAGCAGTGTTCATTTTCTCTCTACAAGTTTTACTTTGAAAAATAATCACGTTCTTTTGAAAGGGTAAGAATTTCATGAAATTCTTTTGTGAGAAACGCACATGTGTTACTCTGAAATGAGAAGTTGTTATTTTGGATATGTTACACTATTGTAAGAAGTTACCACAGTGTTCATTTTCTGGGTTGAAGCATTATATTGAAAGATAATTACGTTCATTTGAAAGGGTAAAAATTTCATTAAAGGCTTTTGTGAGAAACACACATGTTTTACTGTGAAATGAGAAGCCCTATTAGGGAATATGTCAAAGTTCTGTTAAAGTTAGGGCAGAGTTCATTTTCTCTTTAGAAGTGTTACTTTGTAAGATACTCATGTTCTTTTGAAAGAGTAAGAATTTCATAAAATGCTTTTGTGAGTATCACACATGTGTTACTCTCAAATGAGAAGCCCTAGTTTGGGATATGTCCAATTATTGTTCAACATTAGAGCAGTGTTCATTTTCTCTCTAGAAGCTTTACTTTGAAAGATAATCAGGTTCTTTTGAAAGGATAAGAATTTCATGAATTGCTTTAGTGAAAAACGCACATGTGTTACTCTGAAATCAGAAGTTGTTATTCGGGATATGTTACAATTATTGTTAGAAGTTAGCGTAGTGTTCATTTTCTGTATTGAAGCATGACATTGAAAAATAATCATGTTCACTTGAAAGGGTAAAAAATTCATTAAATGCTTTTGTGAGAAACACGAGTGTTCATTTTCTCTATAGAAGCTTTACTTTGAAAGATAATCAGGTACGTTTAAGTGGTAAGAATTTCATGATATGCTTTTGTGAGAAATGCACATGTGTTATTCTCAAATGAGAAGCCCTAGTTTGGCATATGTCAAAATTCTTTCCAAAGATAGAGCAGTGTTCACTTTCTCTATATAAGTTTTGCTTTGTAAGATAGTCACATTCTTTTGAAAGGGTAAGAATTTCATGAAATGCTTTTGTGAGAAACGCACATGTGTTACTCTTAAATGAGAAGCCCTAGTTTATGATATGTCCAAGTATTGTTCAAAGTTAGAGCACTGTTCATTTTCTCTCTAGAAATTTTAGTTTGAAAGATAATCACGTTCTTATGAAAGGGTAAGAATTTCATGATATGCTTTTGTGAGAAATGCACATGTGTTACCCTGAACTGAGAAGCCCTAGCTTGGAATATGTTAAAGTTCTGTTCGATGTTAGAGCAGTGTTCATTTTCTCTTTAGAAGCCTTAATTTGAAATATAATCATGTTCTTTTGAAAGGGTAATAATTTCATGAAATGCTTTTGTGAGAAATGCACAGGTGTTACTCTGAAATGAGAAGCCCTATTTGGGAATATGTCGAAGTTCTATTTAAAGTTATAGGAGTGTTCGTTTTCTCTCTCATAAAATTACTTTGAAAGATAATCACGTTCTTTGAAATGGAAAGAATTTCTTAAAATTCTTCTGTGAGACACAAACGTGTTACTCTGAAATGGGAAGTTGTTATTCTGGGTATGTTACACTATTGTTAGAAGTTGGCGGAGTGTTCATTTTCTGTATTGAAGCATTATATTGAAAGATAATCACGTTCAGTTGGAAGGGAAAGAATTTCATGAAATGCTTTTGTGAAAAACACAAATGTTTTACTCTGAAATGAGAAGACCTATTTGGGAATACGTCAACGTTTTGTTCGAAGTTAGAGCAGTGTTCATTTTCTCTCTAGAAGTTTTACTTTGTAAGATACTCAAGTTCTTTTGAAAGGGTAAGAATTTCATGAAATGCTTTTGTGAGTAACGTACATGTGTTACTCTCAAATGAGAAGCCCTAGTTTGGGATATGTCCAAGTATTGCTCGACATTAGAGCAGTATTCATTTTCTCTCTAGAAGCTTTATTTGAGAGATAATCACGTTCTTTGAAAGGGTAAGAATTTCATGAAATGCTTCTGTGAGGAACGCACATGTGTTACTCTGAAAGGGGAAGTTATTATTTGGGATATGTTACACAATTGTTACAAGTTGGCGAAGTGTTCATTTTCTGTGTTCAAGCATTACATTGAAAGATAATCACGTTCTTTGGAAAGGGTAGGGATTTCATGTTATGCTGTTGTGACAAACGCACATGTGTTACTCTCAAATGAGAAGCCCTAGTTTGGGATATGTCAAAGATCTGTTCAAAGTTAGAGCAGGGTTCATTATCTCTCTAGAAGTTTTACTTTGTAAGATACTCACGTTCATTGGAAAGGGTAAGAATTTCATGAAATGCTTTTGTGAGATACGCACATGTGTTACTCTTAAATGAGAAACCCTAGTTTGGGACATATCCAAGTATTGTTCGACATTAGAGCAGTGTTCATTTTCTCTCTAGAAGCTTCATTTGAAAGATAAACATGTTCTTTTAAAAGTGTAAGAATTCCATGAAATGCTTAGTATGAAACACACATGTGTTACCCTGAAATGAGAAGCCATAGTTTGGAATATGTTAAAGTTTTGTTGAAAGTTAGAGCAGTGTTCATTTTCTCTCTAGAAGCTTTACTTTAAAGATAATCACGTTCGATTGAAAGGGTAAGAATTTCATGAAATGCTTTTGTGAGAAATGCACATGTGCTACTCTCAAATGTGAAGCCCTAGTTTGGGATATGTCCAAGTATTGCTCTACATTAGAGCAGTGTTCATTTTCTCTCTTGAAGCTTTTCTTTGAATGATAATCACGTTCTTTTTAAAGGATAAGAATTTCATGAAATGCTTTTGTGAGAAACACACTTTTGTTTTTCTGAAATGAGAAGCCCCATTTTCAAATATGCCAAAGTTCTATACAAATTTAGAACAGTGTTCATTTTCTCTCTAGAAGCATTACTTTGACAGATAATCACGTTCTTTGAAAGAGTAAAAATTTCATGAAATGCTTTTGTGAAAAACGCACGTGTTACTCTAAAATGGGAAATTGTTATTCCCGATATGTTACACTATTGTTAGAAGTTGGCAGAGTGTTCATTTTCTGTGTTGAAGCATTACATTGAAAGATAATCACGTTCTTTTGAAAGGGTAAAAACTTCATGAAATGCTTTTGTGAGAAACAAACCTGTGTTACTCTGAATTGAGAAGCCCTATTAGGGAATATGTCAAGGTTCTATTCAAAGTTAGAGCCGTGTTCATTTTCTTTCTTGAAGTGTTATTTATAAGAATCTCACATTCTTTTGAAAGGGTAAGAATTTCATGAAATGCCTTTGTGAGTATCGCATATGTGTTACTCTCAAATGAGAAGCCCTAGTTTGGGATATGTCAAATTACTGTTTGACATTAGAGCAGTGTTCATTTTCTCTCTAGAAGCTTTCCTTTGAAAGATAATCACGTTCTTTTGAAAGGGTAAGAATTTCATGAAACGCTTTAATGAAAAACACACATGTGTTACTCTGAAATCAGAAGTTGTTATTTGGGATATGTTACACTTATTGTTAGAAGTTAGCACAGTGTTCATTTTCTGTGTTGAAGCATGACATTGAAAAATAATCATGTTCATTTGAAAAGGTAAAAATTTCATGAAATGCTTTTGTGAGAAACACACATGTGTTATTCTCAAAGGAAAAGCCCTTGTTTCGGATATGTCAAAGTTTGTTCAAAGTTAGAGCAGTGGTCATTTTCTCTCTAGAAGTTTTACTTTGAAAGATAATTACGTTCTTTTGAAATGATAAGAATTTTATGAAATGCTTTTGTGATAAACGCACATGTGTTACTCTGAAATGAGAAGCCCTAGTTTGGAAAATGTCAAAGTTCTGATTAAAGTTAGAGCAGTGATTATTTTCTATCTAGAAGCTTTAATTTGAAAGATAATCACGTTCGATTGAAAGGGTAAGAATTTCATGATATGCTTTTGTGAAAAACGCTCATGGTTTACTCTGAAATGAGAAGGCCTAGTTTGAGATATGTCCAAGTATTGCTCGACATTAGAGCAGTCTCCACTTACTCTCTAGAAGCTCTACTTTGAAAGATAATCATGTTCTTTTGAAAGGGTAAGAATTTCATGAAATGCTTTTGTGAGTAACGTACATGTGTTACTCTCAAATGAGAAGCCCTAGTTTGGGATATGTCCAAGTATTGCTCGACATTAGAGCAGTATTCATTTTCTCTCTAGAAGCTTTATTTGAGAGATAATCACGTTCTTTGAAATGGTAAGAATTTCATGAAATGCTTCTTTGAGGAACGCACATGTGTTACTCTGAAAGGGGAAGTTGTTATTTGGGATATGTTACACAATTGTTACAAGTTGGCGAAGTGTTCATTTTCTGTGTTCAAGCATTATATTGAAAGATAATCACATTCTTTTGAAAGGGTAGGAATATCATGTTATGCTGTTGTGAGAAACGCACATGTGTTACTCTCAAATGAGAAGTCCTAGTTTGGGATATGTCAAAGTTCTGTTCAAAGTTAGAGCAGGGTTCATTATCTCTCTAGATGTTTTATTTGTAAGATACTCACGCTCATTGGAAAGGGTAAGAATTTCATGAAATGCTCTTGTGAGAAACGCACATGTGTTACTCTGAAATGAGAAGCCACAGTTTGGGATATGTCAATGTACTGTTCGATGTTAGAGCAGTGTTCATATTCTCTCTAGAAGCTTTACTTTGAATGATAATCACGTTCTTTTAAAAGTGTGAGAAATCCATGAAATGCTTTTGTACGAAACACACATGTGTTACCCTGAAATGAGAAGCCATAGTTTGGAATATGTTAAAGTTCTGTTCAAAGTTAGAGCAGTGTTCATTTTCTCTCTAGATGCTTTATTTGAAAGATAATCACATTCGTTTGAAAGGGTAAGAATTTCATGGTATGCTTTTGTGAGAAATGCACATGTGCTACTCTCAATTGTGAAGCCCTAGTTTGGGATATGTCCAAGTATTGCTCTACATTAGAGCAGTGTTCATTTTCTCTCTAGAAACTTTTCTATGAATGATAATCACGTTCTTTTTAAATGATAAGAATTTCATGAAATGCCTTTGTGAGAAACACACTTTTGTTATTCTGAAATTAGAAGCCCTATTTTGTAATATGCCAAAGTTCTATACAAATTTAGAACAGTGTTCATTTGCTCTCTAGAAGCATTACTTTGACAGATAATCACATTCTTTGAAAGAGTGAGAATTTCATGAAATGCTTTTGTGAGAAACGCACATGTGTTACTCTGAAATGGGAAGTTGTTATTCGCGATATATTACACTATTGTTAGAAGTTGGCAGAGTGTTCATTTTCTGTGTTGAAGCATTACATTGAAAGATAATCACGTTCTTTTGAAAGGGTAAAAACTTCATGAAATGCTTTTGTGAGAAACACACATGTGTTACTCTGAATTGAGAAGCCCTATTAGGGAATATGTAAAAGTTCTATTCAAAGTTACAGCCATGTTCATTCTCTTTCTAGAAGTGTTATTTGGAAGATACTCACGTTCTTTTGAAAGGGTAAGAATTTCATGAAATGCCTTTGTGAGTATCGCACATGTGTTACTCTCAAATGAGAAGCCCTAGTTTGGGATATGTCCAATTATTGTCCGACATTTGAGCAGTGTTCATTTTCTCTCTAGAACCTTTACTTTGAGAGATAATCATGTTCTTTTGAAAGGGTAAGAATTTCATGAAATGCTTTTGTGAGAAACGCACATGTGTTACTCTCAAATGAGAAGCCCTTCTTTGGGATATGTCCAAGTATTGTTCTCTATTAGAGCAGTGTTCATTTTCTCTCTAGAAGCTTTCTTTTGAAAGTTAATCACGCTCCTTTGAAAGGGTAAGAATTTCATGAAATGCTTTAGTGAAAATCACACATGTGTTACTCTGAAATCATAAGTTGCTATTCGGGATATGTTACACTTATTGTTAGAAGTTAGCACAGTGTTCTTTTTCTGTATTGAAGCATGACATTGAAAAATAATCATAATCATTTGAAAGGGTAAAAATTTCATGAAATACTTTTGTGAGAAACACACATGTGTTATTCTGAAATGAGAAGCCCTATTAGGGAATATGTCAAAGTTCTGTTCAAACTTAGAACAGTGTTCATTTTCTCTCTAGAAGCTTTCCTTTGAAAAATAATCATGTTCTTTGAATGAGCGAGAATTTCATGATATGCTTTTGTGAGAAACGCACATGTGTTAGTATCAAATGAGAAGCCCTAGTTTGGGATATGTCAAAGATCTGTTCAAAGTTAGAACAGTGTTCATTTTCTCTGTAGAAGTTTTACTTTGAAAGATACTCACATTCTTTTGAAAGGGTAAGAATTTCATGAAATGCTTTTGTGACTATCGCACATGTGTTACTCTCAAATGAGAAACCCTAGTTTGGGATATGTTCAATTTTGTTCGACATTAGAGCAGTGTTCATTGTCTCTATAGAAACTTTAATTTGAAATATAATCATGTTCTTTTGAGAGGGTAATAATTTCATGAGATGTTTTTGTGAAAAACACAACTGTGTTACTCTGAAATGAGAAGGCCTATATGGGAATATCAAAGTTCTGTTCTAAGTTAGAGCAGTGTTCATTTTCTCTTTAGAAGCATTACTTTGAAAGAAAATCACGTTCTTTGAAAGGGTAAGAATTTCATGAAATGCTTCTGTGAGAAACGCACATGTGTTACTCTGAAATGGGAAGTTGTTATTCGGGATATGATACACTATTGTTACAAGTTGGTGGAGTGTGCATTTTCTGTGTTGAAGCATTACATTGAAAGATAATCACGTTCTTTTGAAAGGGTAAGAAATTTATGATATGCGGTTGTGAGAAACGCACATGTGTTACTCTGAAATGAGAAGCCCTAGTTTGGGAGATGTCAAAGTTCTTTTCAAAGATAGAGCAGTGTTCATTTTCTCTCTAGATGTTTTACTTTGTAAGATACTCACGTTATTTGAAAGGGTAAGAATTTCATGAAATGCTTTTGTGAGTATCGCACATGTATTACTGTTAAATGAGAAGCCCTAGTTTGGGATATGTCCAAGTATTGTTCGACATTAGAGCAGTGTTCATTTTCTCTCTAGAAGCTTTACTTTGAAAGATAATCACGTTCTTTTGAAAGGGTAAGAATTTCATGAAATGCCTTTGTGAGAAACGCACATGTGTTACCCTGAAATGAGAAGTTGTTATACAGGATATGGTACACTATTGTTAGAAGTTCCCACAGTGTTCATTTTCTTTGTTGAAGCATTACATTGAAAGATAATCACGTTCATTTGAAATGGTAAAAATTTCATAAAATGCTTTTGTGAGAAACACACATGTGTTACTCTGAAATGAGAAGCCCTATTAGGGAATATGCAAAGTTCTGTTCAAAGTTAGAGCTGTGTTCATTTTCTCTCTAGAAGTTTTAATTTGTAAGATACTCACGTTCTTTTGAAAAGATAAGAAATTCATGAAATGCTTTTGTGAGTTTCAAACATGTGTTACTCTCAAA
Organism: Microtus obscurus; assembly: GCA_963919715.1. NCBI lineage: Eukaryota > Metazoa > Chordata > Mammalia > Rodentia > Cricetidae > Microtus > Microtus obscurus. The sequence goes on along the minus strand of CAWTZC010001079.1, from coordinate 45,364 downwards.
TGAGAAGCCCTAGTTTGGGATATGTCCAATTATTGTTCGATATTTGAGCAGTGTTCATTTTCTTTCTAGAAGCTTTACTTTGAAAAATAATCACGTTCTCTTGAAAGGGTAAGAATTTCATAAAATGCTTTTGTGAGAAACGCAATTGGGTTACTCTCAAATGAGAAGCCCTCCTTTGGGATAAGTCCAAGTATTGTTCGATATAAGAGCAGTGTTCATTTTCTCTCTAGAAGCTTTATTTTGAGAGATAAACACGTTCTTTTGAAAGTGTAAGAATTTCATGAAATGCTTTTGTGAGGAACGCACATGTGTTACTATGAAATGAGAAACCACAGTTTGGGATATGTCAACGTAGTGTTCCACATTAGAGCAGTGTTCATTTTCTCTCTAGAAGTTTACTTTCAAAGATAATCACGTTCCTTTGAAATGGTAAGAATTTCATGAAATGCTTTAGTGAAAATCGCAGATGTGTTTCTCTGAAATCAGAAGTTTTTATTCGGGATATGTTAGACTTATTGTTATAAGTTAGCACAGTGTTCATTTCCTGTGTTGAAGCATGACAGTGAAAAATAATCATGTTCATTTGAAAGGGTAAAAAGTTCATGAAATACTTTTGTGAGAAACACACATGTGTTAATCTCAAATGAGAAGCCATATTAGGGAATATATCAAAGGTCTGTTCAAACTTAGAGCAGTGTTCATTTTCTCTCTAGTAGTTTTACTTTGTTAGATACTCACGTTCTTTGAAAGGGTAAGAATTTCATGCAATGCTTTTGTGAAAAATGCACATGTGTTACTGTTAAATGAGAAGCCCTAGTATGGGATATGTCCCGGTATTGTTCGACATTAAAGCAGTGTTCATTTTCTCTTTAGAAGCTTTACATTGAAAGATAATCACGTTCTTTTGAAAGGGAAAGAATTTCATGAAATGCTTTTGTCTGTAACGCACATGTGTTACTCTCAAATGAGAAGCGCTAGTTTGGGATATGTCAAAGTATTGTTCGACATTAAAGCAGTGTTCATTTTCTCTCTAGAAGCTTTATTTTGAAAGATAATCACCTTCTTTTGAAATGGTAAGAATTTCATGAAATGCTTTTGTGAAAATCACACAGGTGTTACTCTCAAATGAGAAGCCACAGTTTGGGATATGTCAACGTACTGTTCAACGTTACAGCAGTGTTCCTTTTCTCTCTAGAACCTTTACTTTGAAAGATAATCACGTTCTTTTGAAAGGGTACGAATTTCATGATATGCTTTTGTGAGAAAAGCACATGTGTTACTCTGAAATGAGAAGCCACAGTTTGTGATATGTCAACGTACTGTTCGACGTTATAGCAGTGTTCATTTTCTCTCTAGAAGCTTCACTTGGAAATATAATCATGTTCTTTCGACAGGGTAATAATTTCATGAAATGCTTTTGTGAGAAATGCACACGTGTTACTCTGAAATGAGAAGTTGTAATTCTGGATATGTTACACCATTGTTAGAAGTTACCACAGTGTTCATTTTATGTGTTGATGCATTGCATTGAAAGATAATCATGTTCATTTGAAAGGGTATAAATTTCATGAAATGCTTTTGTGAGAAACGCACATGTTCTACTCTGAAATGAGAAGGCCTATATGGGAATACATCAAAGTTTTTTTCTAAGTTAGAGCAGTGTTCATTTTCTCTCTAGAAGATTTATTTTGAAAGATAATCAAGTTCTTTGAAAGGTTAATAATTTCAAGAAATGCTTCTGTGAGAAACGCACACGTGTTACTCTGAAATGGGAAGTTGTTATTCGGGATATGATACACTATTGTTACTAGTTAGTGGAGTGTCCATTTTCTGTGTTGAAACATTACATTGAAAGATAATCACGTTCTTTTGAAAGGGTAAGAATTTTATGATATGCTGTTGTGAGAAACGCACATGTGTTACTCTGAAATGAGAAGCCCTAGTTTGGGATATGTCAAAGTTCTGTTCAAAGATAGAGCAGTGTTCATTTTCTTTCTAGATGTTTTACTTTGTAAGATACTCACGTTATTTGAAAGGGTAAGAATTTCATGAAAAGCTTTTGTGAGAAACGCACATGTATTACAGTTAAATTAGAAGCCCTAGTTTGGGATATGTCCAAGTATTGTTCGAAATTAGAGCAGTGTTCATTTTCTCTCTAGAAGCTTTAATTTGAAACATAATCACGTTCTTTTGAAAGGGTAAGAATTTCATGAAATGCTTTTGTGAGAAACGCACATGTGTTACTCTGAAATGAGAAGTTGTTATTCAGGATATGGTACACTATTGTTAGAAGTTACCACAGTGTTCATTTTCTTTGTTTAAGCATTACATTGAAAGATAATCACGTTCATTTGGAAGGGTAAAAATTTCATGAAATGCTTTTGTGAGAAACGCACATGTGCTACTCTGAAATGAGAAGCCGTATTAGCGAATATGTCAAAGTTCTGTTCAAAGTTAGAGCTGTGTTCATTTTTTCTCTAGAAGTGTACTTGTAAGATACTCACGTTCTTATGAAAGGGTAAGAATTTCATGAATACCTTTTGTGAGTATCGCACATGTGTTATTCTGAAATGAGAAGTTGTTATTATGGATAAGTTACACTATTGTTAGAAGTTACCACAGTGTTCTTTTTCTGTGGTGAAGCATTATACTGAAAGATAATCACGTTCATTTGAAAGGGTAAAAATTTCATGAAATGCTTTTGTGAGAAACACACATTTGTTACTCTGAAATGAGAAGCCCTGTTAGGGAATATGTTAAACTTCTGTTCAAAGTTAGAGCTGTGTTCATTTTCTCTCTAGCAGCTTTACTTTGAAAGATAATCACGTTCTTTTGAAAGGGTAAGAATTTCATGAAATGCTTTTGTGAGTATCGCACGTGTTACTCTCAAATGAGAAGCCCTAGTTTGGGATATGTCCAAGTATTGTTCGACATTAGAGCAGTGTACATTTTCTCTCTAGAAGCTTTACTTTGAAAGATAATCACCTTCTTTTGAAATGGTAAGAAATTCACGAAATGCTTTTGCGACAATCACACATGTGTTACTCTAAAATGAGAAGCCACAGTTTGGGATATGTCAACGTACTGTTCGACATTAGAGCAGTGTTCATTTTCTCTCTAGAAGCTTTAATTTGAAAGATAATCACGTTCATTTGAAAGGGTAAAAATTTCATGAAATTCTTTTGTGAGAAACACACATGTGTTACTCGGAAATGAGAAGCCACAGTTTGTGATATGTCAACGTACTGTTCGACGTTATAGTAGTGTTCATTTTCTCTCTAGAAGCTTTACATTGAAATATAATCATGTTCTTTTGACAGGATAAGAATTTCATGATATGCTTTTGTGAGAAACGCACAAGTGTTACTCTGAAATGAGAAGCCCTATTAGGGAATATGTCAAAGTTCTGTCCAAGTTAGAGCTGTGTTCATTTTCTCTCTAGAAGTGTTACTTTGTAAGATACTCACGTTCTTTTGAAAGGGTAAGAATTTCATGAAATGCTTTTGTGAGTATCACACATGTGTTACTCTGAAATGAGAAGCCCTAGTTTGGGATATGTCCAATTATTGTTCGACATTTGAGCAGTGTTCATTTTCTCTCTAGAAGCTTTACTTTGAAAGATAATCACCTTCTTTTGAAATGGTAAGAATTTCATGAAATGCTTTTGTGAAAATCACACATGTGTTATTCTCAAATGAGAAGCCACAGTTTGGGATATGTCAAAGAACTGTTCGACCTTAGAGCAGTGTTCATTTTTTCTCTAGAATTTTACTTTGAAATATAATCATGTTCTTTTGACAGGGTAATAATTTCATGAAATGCTTTTGTGAGTAACGCACATGTGCTACTCTCAAATGAGAAGCCCTAGTTTTGGATATGTCCAAATATTGTTTGACATTAGAGCAGTGTTCATTTTCTCTCTAGAAGCTTTCCTTTGAAAGATAATCACGTTCCTTTGAAAGGGTGAGAATTTCATGAAATACTTAAGTGAAAATCGCACATGTGTTACTCTGAAATCAGAAGTTGTTATTCGGGATATGTTACACTTATTGTTAGAAGTTAGCGCCTTGTTCTCTTACTGTGTTGAAGCATGACATTGAAAAATAATCATGTTCATTTGAAAGGGTAAAAATTTCATGAAATACTTTTGTGAGAAACACACATGTGTTACTCTCATATGACAAGCCCTATTAGGGAATATGTCAAAGTTCTGTTCAACCTTAGAGCAGTGTTCATTTTCTCTCTAGAAGCTTTCCTTTGAAAGATAATCAAGTTCTTCTGAATGGGTGAGAATTTCATGATATGCTTTTGTAAGAAACGCACATGTGTTAGTACCAAATGAGAAGCCCTAGTTTGGGATATGTCAAAGTTTTGGTCAAAGTTAGAACAGTGTTCATTTTGTCTTTAGAACTTTTACTTTGTAAGATACTCACGTTCTTTGAAAGTGTAAGAATTTCATGAAATGCTTTATTGAGTAATGCACATGTGTTACTCTCAAATGAGAAACCCTAATTTGGGATATGTCCAAATATTGTTCGACATTAGAGCAGTGTTCATTTTCTCTTTAGAATCTTTACTTTGAAAGATAATCACCTTCTTTTGAAATGGTAAGAATTTCATGAAATGCTTTAGTGAAAATCGCACATGTGTTAGTCTGAAATCAGAAGTTGTTATTCAGGATATGTTACACTTATTGTTAGAAGTTAGCGCAGTGTTCATTTTCTGTGTTGAAGGATGACATTGAAAAATAATCATGTTCATTTGAAAGGGTAAAAATTTCATGAAATACTTTTGTGAGAAACACACATGTGTTATTCTCAAATGAGAAGCCCTATTAGGGAATATGTCAAGTTTGTATTCAAAGTTAGAGGTGTGTTCATTTTCTCTCTAGAAGTGTTACTTTTTAAGATACTCACGTTCTTTTGAAAGGGTAAGATTTTCATGAAATGCTTTTGTGAGTATCGCATATGTGTTACTCTCAAATAAGAAGCCCTAGTTTGGGATATGTCCAATTATTGTCCGACATTTGAGCAGTGTTCATTTTCTCTCTAGAAGCTTTACTTTGAAAGATAATCACGTTCTTTTGAAAGGGTAAGAATTTCATGATATGCTTTTGAGAGAAACACACATGTGTTACTCTGAAATGAGAAGCCACAGTTTGTGATATGTCAATGTACTGTTCCACGTTTGAGCAGTGTTCATTGTCTCTCTAGAAGCTTTCCTTTGAATGATAATCATGTTCTTTTGAATGGGTAAGAATTTCATGAAATGCTTTTGTGAGAAACGCACTGCGTTACTCTTAAATCAGAAGCCCTATTTTGGTATATGTCCACGTATTGTTCGACATTAGAGCAGTGTTCACTTTCTCTCTAGAAGCTTTACTTTGTAAGATAATCAAGTTCTTTGAAAGGGTAAGAATTTCATGAATTGCTTTTGTGAGAAATGCACATGTGTTCTTCTTAAATGAGAAGCCCTAGTTTGGGATAGGTCCAAGTACTGTTCGACATTAGAGCAGTGTTCATATTCTCTCTAGAAGCTTTACTTTGAAAAATAATCACGTTCTTTTGAAAGGGTAAGAATTTTATAATATGCTTTTGTGAGAAAAGCACATGTCTTACTATCAAATGGAAAGCCCTAGTTTGGCATATGTCAAAGTTCTGTTCAAAGTTAGAGCAGTGTTCATTTTCTCTATATAAGTTTTGCTTTGTAATATACTTACATTTTTTTTTGAAAGGGTAAGAATTTCATGAACTGCTTTTGTGAGAATCGCACATGTGTTACTCTTAAATGAGAAGCCCTAGTTTGGGATATGTCCCGGCATTGTTTGACCTTAGAGCAGTGTTCATTTTCTCTCTAGAACCTTTACTTTGAAAGATAATCACCTTCTTTGGAAATGGTAAGAATTTCATGGAATGCTTTTTTGAAAATCACACATGTGTTACTCTGAAATGAGAAGCCACAGTTTGGGATATGTCATCGTACTGTTTGACGTTAGAGCAGTGTTCATTTTCTCTCTAGAAGCTTTAATTTGAAAGATAATCACATTCATTTGAAAGGGTAAAAATTTCATGAAATTCTTTTGTGAGAAACACACATGTGTTACTCTGAAATGAGAAGCCCTAGTTTGGAATATGTTAAAGTTCTGTTCAAAGATAGAGCAGTGTTCATTTTCTCTCTAGAAGTTTTACTTTGAAAGATAATCATGTTCTTTAGAAAGGGTAAGAATTTCATGATATGTTTTTGTGATAAACGAACATGTGTTACTCTGAAATGAGAAGCCACAGTTTGTGATATGTCAATGTACTGTTCCACGTTTGAGCAGTGTTCATTGTCTCTCTAGAAGCTTTCCTTTGAATGATAATCATGTTCTTTTGAATGGGTAAGAATTTCATGAAATGCTTTTGTGAGAAACGCACTGCGTTACTCTTAAATCAGAAGCCCTATTTTGGTATATGTCCACGTATTGTTCGACATTAGAGCAGTGTTCACTTTCTCTCTAGAAGCTTTACTTTGTAAGATAATCAAGTTCTTTGAAAGGGTAAGAATTTCATGAATTGCTTTTGTGAGAAATGCACATGTGTTCTTCTTAAATGAGAAGCCCTAGTTTGGGATAGGTCCAAGTACTGTTCGACATTAGAGCAGTGTTCATATTCTCTCTAGAAGCTTTACTTTGAAAAATAATCACGTTCTTTTGAAAGGGTAAGAATTTTATAATATGCTTTTGTGAGAAAAGCACATGTCTTACTATCAAATGGAAAGCCCTAGTTTGGCATATGTCAAAGTTCTGTTCAAAGTTAGAGCAGTGTTCATTTTCTCTATATAAGTTTTGCTTTGTAATATACTTACATTTTTTTTTTGAAAGGGTAAGAATTTCATGAACTGCTTTTGTGAGAATCGCACATGTGTTACTCTTAAATGAGAAGCCCTAGTTTGGGATATGTCCCGGCATTGTTTGACCTTAGAGCAGTGTTCATTTTCTCTCTAGAACCTTTACTTTGAAAGATAATCACCTTCTTTGGAAATGGTAAGAATTTCATGGAATGCTTTTTTGAAAATCACACATGTGTTACTCTGAAATGAGAAGCCACAGTTTGGGATATGTCATCGTACTGTTTGACGTTAGAGCAGTGTTCATTTTCTCTCTAGAAGCTTTAATTTGAAAGATAATCACATTCATTTGAAAGGGTAAAAATTTCATGAAATTCTTTTGTGAGAAACACACATGTGTTACTCTGAAATGAGAAGCCCTAGTTTGGAATATGTTAAAGTTCTGTTCAAAGATAGAGCAGTGTTCATTTTCTCTCTAGAAGTTTTACTTTGAAAGATAATCATGTTCTTTAGAAAGGGTAAGAATTTCATGATATGTTTTTGTGATAAACGAACATGTGTTACTCTGAAATGAGAAGCCACAGTTTGTGATATGTCAATGTACTGCTCGACGTTACAGCAGTGTTCATTTTCTTTCTTGAAGTTTTACTTTGAAATATAATCATGTTCTTTTGACAGGGTAATAATTTCATGAAATGGTTTTGGGAGAAACGCACATATGTTTTTCTGAAATGAGAAGTTATCATTCTGGATATGTTACACTATTGTTAAAAGTTACCACAGTGTTCATTTTCTGTGTTGAAGCATTACATTGAAAGATAATCACGTTCATTTGAAAGGGTAAATATTTCATGAAATGCTTTTGTGAGAAATGCACATGTGGTACTCTGAAATGAGAAGCCCTATTAGGGAATATGTCAAAGTTCTGTTCAAAGTTAGAGCAGTGTTCATTTTCTCTCTAGAAGTTTTACTTTGTAAGATACTCAAGTTCTTTTGAAAGGGTAAGAATTTCATGAAATGCTTTTGTGAGTAACGCACATGTGTTACTCTCAAATGAGAAGCCCTAGTTTGGGATATGTTCAAGTATTGTTGGACATCAGAGCAGTGTTCATTTTCTCTCTAGAAGCTTTACTTTGAAAGATAATCACCTTCTTTTGAAATGGTAAGAATTTCATGAAATGCTTTTGTGAAAATCACACATGTGTTACTCTGAAATAAGAAGCCCTAGTTTGGAATATGTTAAAGTTCTGTTCAAAGTTAGAGCAGTGTTCATTTTCTCTCTAGAAGTTTTACTTTGAAAGATAATCACGTTCTTTTGAAAGGGTAAGAATTTCATGATATGCTTTTGTGAGAAACACATATGTGTTACTCTGAAATGAGAAGCCACAGTTTGTGATATGTCAACGTATTGTTCGACGTTATAGCAGTGTTCATTTTCTCTCTAGAAGCTTTACTTGGAAATATAATCATGTCTTTTGACAGGGTAAGAATTTCATGAACTGCTTTTGTGAGAATCGCACATGTGTTAATCTTAATTGAGAAGACATGTTTATAATATGTCCAAGTATTGTTCGAAGTTAGAGCAGTGTTCATTTTCTCTCTAGAAGCTTTAATTTGAAAGATAATCCCGTTCTTTGAAATGGTAAGAATTTTATGAAATGCTTTTGTGAAAAACACACATGTGTTACTCTGAAATGAGAAGCTGTTATTCGGGATATGTTACACTTATTGTTAGAAATTAGTTCAGTGTTCATTTTCTGTGTTTAAGCATGACATTGAAAAATAATCACGTTATTTTGAAAGTGTAAAAATTTCATGAAATGCTTTTGTGAGAAACACACATGTGTTACTCTGAAATGAGTAGCCCTACTTTGGGATCTGTCAAAGTTTTGTTCAAAGTTAGAGTAGTGTTCATTTTCTCTCTAGAAGTTTTACTTTGAAAGATAATCACGTTCTTTGAAAGGGTAATAATTTCATGATATGCTTTTGTGAGAAACGCAAAAGTGTTACTCTGAAATGAGAAGCCACAGTTTGGAATATGTCAACGTACTGTTCGACGTTATAGCAGTGTTCATTTTCTCTCTAGAAGCTTTACTTTGAAATATAATCATGTTCTTTTGAAAGGGTAATAATTTCATGAAATGCTTTTGTGAGAAATGCACATGTGTTACTCTGAAATGAGAGGCCCTATTAGGTAATATGTCAAAGTTCCATTCAATGTTAGAGCAGTGTTCATTTTCTCTCTAGAAAAGTTACTTTTAAAGATAATCACGTGCTTTTTAAAGGGTAAGAATTTCTTGAAATGCTTCTGTGAGAAACACACATGTGTTACTCTGAAATGGGAAGTTGTTATTCTGGATATGTTACACTATTGTTAGAAGTTGGCGGAGTGTTCATTTTCGGTGTTGAAGCATTACATTGAAAGACAATCACGTTCTTTTGAAAGGGAAAGAATTTCATGATGCTTTTGTGAGAAATGCACATGTGTTACTCTCTAATGAGAAGCCTTAGTTTGGGATATGTCAAAGTTCTGTTCAAAGTTAGAGGAGAGTTCATTATCTCTCTAGAAGTTTTACTTTGTAAGATACTCAAGTTCTTTTAAAGGGTAATAATTTCATGAATTTCTTTTGTGAGAAGCACAAAAGTGTTACTCAGAAGGGGAAAACCTATTTTATTAATACTTCAAAGTTTTGTTCAAATTTAGAGCAGTGTTCATTTTCTCTCTAGTATCATTACATTGAAAGGTAATCACGTTCTTTTGAAAGGGTAAGAATCATGAATTGCTTCTGTCAGAAACGCACATGTGTTACTCTGAAAGGGGAAGTTGTTATTCTGGATATGTTACACTATTGTTAGAAGTTGGCGGAGTGTTCACTTTCTGTGTTGAAGCATTACATTGAAAGACAATCACGTTCTTTTGAAACAGTAAGAATTTCATGATGCTTTTGTGAGAAACGCACATGTATTACTCTCAAATAAGAATCCGTAGTTTGGGATATGTCAAAGTTCTGTTCAAAGTTAGAGCAGTGTTCATTTTCTCTCTAGAAGTTTTACTTTGTAAGATAATCAAGTTCTTTTGAAAGGGTAAGAATTTCATGAAATGCTTTTGTGAGTAACGCACATGTGTTACTCTCAAATGAGAAGCCCTAGTTTGGGATATGTCCAAGTATTGTTGGACATCAGAGCAGTGTTCATTTTCTCTCTAGAAGCTTTACTTTGAAAGATAATCACCTTCTTTTGAAATGGTAAGAATTTCATGAAATGCTTTTGTGAAAATCACACATGTGTTACTCTGAAATAAGAAGCCCTAGTTTGGAATATGTTAAAGTTCTGTTCAAAGTTAGAGCAGTGTTCATTTTCTCTCTAGAAGTTTTACTTTGAAAGATAATCACGTTCTTTTGAAAGGGTAAGAATTTCATGATATGCTTTTGTGAGAAACACATATGTGTTACTCTGAAATGAGAAGCCACAGTTTGTGATATGTCAACGTACTGTTCGACGTTATAGCAGTGTTCATTTTCTCTCTAGAAGCTTTACTTGGAAATATAATCATGTCTTTTGACAGGGTAAGAATTTCATGAAATGCTTTTTTGGAAACGCACATGTGTTACTCTGAAATGGGAAGTTGTTATTCGGGATATGATACACTATTGTTAAAAGTTGGCCGGAGTGTTAATTTTCTGTGTTCAAGCATTATATCGAAAGATAGTCACGTTCTTTTGAAGGGGTAAGAATTTCATGAAATGATTCTGTGAGAAACACACATGTGTTACTCTGAAATGGGAAGTTGTTATTCTGGATATGTTACACTATTGTTAGAAGTTGGCGGAGTGTTCATTTTCTGTGTTGAAGCATTACATTGAAAGGCAATCACGTTCTTTTGAAAGGGTTAGAATTTCATGATGCTTTTGTGAGAAATGCACATGTGTTACTCTCTAATGAGAAGCCCTAGTTTGGGATATGTCAAAGTTCTGTTCAAAGTTAGAGGAGAGTTCATTATCTCTCTAGAAGTTTTACTTTGTAAGATACTCAAGTTCTTTTGAAAGGGTAATAATTTCATTAAATTCTTTTTTGAGAATCACAAATGTGTTACTCTGAAATGGGAAAACCTATTTTATGAAGACGTCAAAGTTTTGTTCAAAGTTAGAACAGTGTTCATTTTCTCTCTAAAATCATGATATTGAAAGGTAATCATGTTCTTTTGAAAGGGTAATAATTTCATGAATTGCTTCTGTCAGAAATGCACATGTGTTACTCTCAAAGGGGAAGTTGTTATTGTGGATATGTTACACTATTGTTAGAAGTTGGCGGAGTCTTCACTTTCTGTGTTGAAGCATTACATTGAAAGACAATTACGTTCTTTTGTAACGGTAAGAATTTCATGATGCTTTTGTGAGAAACGCACATGTATTACTCTCAAATGAGAAGCCCTAGTTTGGAATATGTCAAAGTTCTGTTAAAGTTAGAGCAGTGTTCATTTTCTCTCTAGAAGTTTTACTTTGTAAGGTACTCAAGTTTTTTTGAAAGGGTAAGAATTTCATGAAATGCTTTTGTGAGTAACGCACATGTGTTACTCTCAAATGAGAAGCCCTAGTTTTGGATATGTCCATGTATTGTTGGACATTAGAGCAGTGTTCATTTTCTCTCTAGAAGCTTTAGTTTGAAAGATAATCACCTTCTTTTGAAATGGTAAGAATTTCATGAAATGCTTTTGTGAAAATCACACATGTTTTACTCTTAAATGAGAAGCCCTAGTTTGGTATATGTTAAAGTTCTGTTCAAAGTTAGAGCAGTGTTCATTTTCTCTCTAGAATTCTTACTTCGAAAGATAATCACATTCTTTTGAAAGGGTAAGAATTTCATGATATGCTTTTGTTAGAAACGCACATGTGTTACTCTGAAATGAGAAGCCACACTTTGTGATATGTGAACATACTTTTCGACGTTATAGCAGTGTTCATTTTCTCTCTAGAAGCTTTAATTTGAAATATAATCATGTTCTTTTGACAGGGTAATAATTTCATGATATGCTTTTATGAGAAACGCACATGTGTTACTCTGAAATGAGAAGTTGTCATTCTGGATATCTTACACTATTGTTAAAACTTACCACAGTGTTCATTTTCTGTTTTGAAGCATTACATTGAAAGATAATCATGTTCATTAGAAAGGGTAAAAGTTTCATGAAATGCTTTTGTGAGAAACGCACATGTGCTACTCTGAAATGAGAAGCCCTATTAGGGAATATGTCAAAGTTCTGTTCAAAGTTAGAGCTGTGTTCATTTTCTCTCTAGAAGTGTTACTTTGTAAGATACTCACGTTCTTATGAAAGGGTAAGAATTTCATGAATTGCTTTTGTGAGTATCGCACATATGTTACTTTCAAATGAGAAGCGCTAGGTTGGGATATGTCCAATTATTGTTCGACATTTGAGCAGTGTTCATTTTCTCTCTAGAAGCTATACTTTAAAAGATAATCATGTTCTTTTGAAAGGGTAAGAATTTCATGAAATGCTTTTGTAAGAAACGCACATGTGTTACTCTGAAATGAGAAGTTGTTATTCTGGATATGTTACACTATTGTTAGAAGTTACCACAGTGTTCTTTTCTGTTTTGAAGCATTACATTGAAAGATAATCACGTTCATTTAAAAGGGTGAAATATTCATGAAATGCTTTTGTGAGAGACACACATTTGTTACTCTGAAATGAGAAGCCCTATTAGGGAATATGTCAAAGTTCTGTTCAAAGTTAGAGCTGTGTTCATTTTCTCTCTAGAAGTGTTACTTTGTAAGATACTCACGTCATTTTGAAAGGTTAAGAATTTTATGAAATGCTTTTGTGAGAAACACACATGTGTTACTCTCAAATGAGAAGCTCTATTAGGGAATAAGTGAAAGTTCTGTTTAAACTTAGAGCAGTGTTCATTTTCTCTCTAGGAGCTTTCCTTTGAAAGATAATCACGTTCGCTTGAAAGGGTAAGAATTTCATAGTATGCTTTTGTGAGAAACGCACATGTGTTAGGCTCAAATGAGAAACCCTAGTTTGGGATATGTCAAAGTTCTGTTCAAAGTTAGAACAGTGCTCATTTTCTACCTAGAAGTTTTACTTTGTAATATACTCATGTTCTTTGAAAGGGTAAGAATTTCATGCAATGCTTTTGTGAAAAATGCACATGTGTTACTCTTAAATGAGAAGCTGTAGTTTGGGATATGTCCCGGTATTGTTCAACATTAGAGCAGTGGTCATTTTCTCTCTAGAAGCTTTAGTTTGAAAGATAATCACCTTCATTTGAAATGGTAAGAATTTCATGAAATGCTTTTGTGAAAATCACACATGTGTTACTCTGAAATGTGAAGTTGTCATTCGGGATATTTTACACTTATTGTTAGCAGTTAGTTCAGTGTTCATTTTATGTGTTTAAGCATGACATTGAAAAATAATCACGTTATTTTGGAAGGGTAAAAATTTCATGAAAAGCTTTTGTGAGAAACACACATGTGTCACTCTGAAATGAGTAGCCCTAGTTTGGGATATGTCAAAGTTTTGTTCAAAGTTAGAGTTGTGTTCATTTTATCTCTAGAAGTTTTACTTTGAATGATAATCACGTTCTTTGAAAGGGTAAGAATTTCATGATATGCTTTAGTGAGAAACGCACAAGTGTTACTCTGAAATGAGAAGCCACAGTTTGGGATATGTCAACGTACTGTTCGACGTTAGAGCAGTGTTCATTTTCTCCCTAGGAGCTATACTTTGAAATATAATCATGTTCTTTTGAAAGGGTAATAATTTCATGAAATGCTTTTGTGAGAAACGCACATGTGTTACTCTGAAATGAGAAGTTGTCATTCTGGATATGTTACACTATTGTTAAAACTTACCACAGTGATCATTTTCTGTGTTGAAGCATTACATTGAACGATAATCACGTTCATTTGAAAGGGTAAAAATTTCATGAAATGCTTTGGTGAGAAACACACATTTGTTACTCTGAAATGAGAAGCCATATTAGGGAATATGTCAAAGTACTGATCAAAGTTAGATCTGTGTTCATTTTCTCTCTAGAAGTGTTAATTTGTAAGATACTCTCATTATTTTGAAAGGGTAAGAATTTTCATGAAATGTTTTTGTGAGAATCACACATGTGGTACTCTCAAATGAGAACCCCTAGTTTGGATATGTCCAATTATTGTTAGACATTAGAGCAGTGTTCATTTTCTCTCGAGAAGCTTTACTTTGAAAGATAATCACCTTCTTTTGAAATGGTAAGAATTTCATGATATGCTTTTGTAAGAAACGTACATGTCTTACTCTCAAATGGAAAGCCCTATTTTGGAATATGTTAAACTTCTGTTCAAAGTTAGAGCTGTGTTCATTTTCTCTCTAGAAGCTTTACTTTGAAAGATAATCACGTTCTTTTGAAAGGGTAAGAATTTCATGATATGCTTTTGTGAGAAACGGACAAGTGTTACTCTGAAATGAGAAGCCACAGTTTGGGATATGTCAACGTACTGTTCGACGTTATAGCAGTGTTCATTTTCTCTCTAGAAGCTTTACTTGGAAATATAATCATGTTCTTTTGAAAGGGTAATAATTTCATGAAATGCTTTTGTGAGAAACGCACATGTGTTACTCTGAAATGAGAAGCCCTATTAGGGAATATGTCAAAGTTCCATTCAATGTTAGAGCAGTGTTCATTTTGTCTCTAGAAAAGTTACTTTTAAAGATAATCACGTGCTTTCTAAAAGGTAAGAATTTCATGAAATGCTTCTGTGAGAAACACACATGTGTTACTCTGAAATGGGAAGTTGTTATTCTGGATATGTTACACTATTGTTAGAAGTTGGTGGAGTCTTCATTTTCTGTGTTGAAGCATTACATTGAAAGACAATCACGTTCTTTTGAAAGGGTAAGAATTTCATGATGCTTTTGTGAGAAATGCACATGTGTTACTCTCTAATGAGAAGCCCTAGTTTGGGATATGTCAAAGTTCTGTTCCAAGTTAGAGGAGAGTTCATTATCTCTCTAGAAGTTTTACTTTGTAAGATACTCAAGTTCTTTTGAAAGGGTAATAATTTCATAAATTCTTTTGTGAGAAACACAAATGTGTTACTCTGAAATGTGAAGTTTTTATTCGGGATATGTTACACTTATTGTTAGAAGTTAGTTCAGTGTTCATTTTCTGTGTTTAAGCATGACATTGAAAAATAATCACGTTATTTTGGAAGGGTAAAAATTTCATGAAAAGCTTTTGTGAGAAACACACATGTGTTACTCTGAAATGAGTAGCCCTAGTTTGGGATATGTCAAAGTTTTGTTCAAAGTTAGAGTTGTGTTCATTTTATCTCTAGACGTTTTACTTTGAATGATAATCACGTTCTTTGAAAGGGTAAGAATTTCATGATATGCTTTTGTGAGAAACGCACAAGTGTTACTCTGAAATGAGAAGCCACAGTTTGTGATATGTCAACGTCCTGTTCGACATTATAGCAGTGTTCATTTTCCTCTCTAGAAGCTTTACTTTGAAATATAATCATGTTCTTTTGACAGGGTAATAATTTCATGAAATTCTTTTGTGAGAAACGCACATGTGTTACTCTGAAATGAGAAGTTGTCACTCTGGATATGTTACACTATTGTTAAAACTTACCACAGTGTTCATTTTCTGTGTTGAAGCATTACATTGAAAGATAATCACGTTCATTTGAAAGGGTAAAACTTTCATGAAATGCTTTTGTGAGAAACGCACATGTGTTACTCTGAAATGAGAAGTTGTTATTCTGGATATGTTACACTATTGTTAGATGTTACCACAGTGTTCTTTTTCTGTGTTGAAGCATTATATTGAAAGATAATCACGTTCTTTTGAAAGGGTAAGAATTTCATGAAATGCTTTTGTGAGAATCACACATGTGGTACTCTCAAATGAGAACCCCTAGTTTGGGATATGTCCAATTATTGTTCGACATTTGAGCAGTGTTCATTTTCTCTCTAGAACCTTACTTTGAGAGATAATCACGTTCTTTTGAAAGGGTAAGAATATCATAAAATGCATTTGTGAGAAACGCACATGTGTTAATCTCAAATGAGAAGCCCTTCTTTGGGATATGTCCAAGTATTGTTCGACATTAGAGCAGTGTTCTTATTCTCTCTAGAAGCTTTACTTTGATAAATAATCACGTTCTTTTGAAAGGGTAAGAATTTCATAATATGCTTTTG
Source organism: Microtus obscurus (assembly GCA_963919715.1). Taxonomy (NCBI): domain Eukaryota; kingdom Metazoa; phylum Chordata; class Mammalia; order Rodentia; family Cricetidae; genus Microtus; species Microtus obscurus. Next base: position 29,319 of record CAWTZC010001079.1, on the reverse strand, counting down.
TGAGAAACGCACATGTCTTACTCTCAAATGGAAAGCCCTAGTTTGGCATATGTCAAAGTTCTGTTCAAAGTTAGAGCAGTGTTCATTTTCTCTATATAAGTTTTGCTTTTTAATATACTCACATTTTTTTGAACGGGTAAGAATTTTATGAAATGCTTTTGTGAGAATCACACATGTGTTACTCTTAAATGAGAAGCCCTAGTTTATGATATGTCCAAGAATTGTTCAAAGTTAGAGCAGTGTTCATTTTCTCTCTAGAAGCTTTAATTAGAAAGATAATCACATTTTTTCGAAATGGTAAGAATTTCATGAAATGCTTTTGTGAAAAACACACATGTGTTACTCTGAAATGTGAAGTTGTTATTCGGGATATGTTACACTTATTGTTAGCAGTTAGTTCAGTGTTCATTTTCTATGTTTAAGCATGACATTGAAAAATAATCACGTTATGTTGGAAGGGTAAAAATTTCATGAAAAGCTTTTGTGAGAAACACACGTGTTACTCTGAAATGATTAGCCCTAGTTTGGGATATGTCAAAGTTTTGTTCAAAGTTAGAGTGGTGTTCATTTTATCTCTAGAAGTTTTACTTTGAATGATAATCACGTTCCTTGAAAGGGTAAGAATTTCATGATATGCTTTTGTGAGAAACGCACAAGTGTTACTCTGAAATGAGAAGACACAGTTTGGGATATGTGGATATGTCAACGTACTGTTCGACGTTAGAGCAGTGTTCATTTTCTCTCTAGAAGCTATACTTTGAAATATAATCATGTTCTTTTGAAAGGGTAATAATTTCATGAAATGCCTTTGTGAGTAACGCACATGTGTTACTCTGAAATGAGAAGCCCTATTAGGGAATATGTCAAAGTTCCATTCAATGTTAGAGCAGTGTTCATTTTCTCTCTAGAAAAGTTACTTTTAAAGATAATCACGTGCTTTTTAAAGGGTAAGAATTTCATGAAATGCTTCTGTGAGAAACACACATGTGTTACTCTGAAATGGGAAGTTGTTATTCTGGATATGTTACACTATTGTTAGAAGTTGGCGGAGTCTTCATTTTCTGTCTTGAAGCATTACATTGAAAGACAATCACGTTCTTTTGAAAGGGTAAGAATTTGATGATGCTTTTTTGAGAAATGCACATGTGTTACTCTCTAATAAGAAGCGCTAGTTTGGGATATGTCAAAGTTCTGTTCAAAGTTAGAGGAGAGTTCATTATCTCTCTAGAAGTTTTACTTTGTAAGATACTCAAGTTCTTTTGAAAGGGTAATAATTTCATAAATTCTTTTGTGAGAAACACAAATGTGTTACTCTGAAACGGGAAAACCTATTTTATGAATACGTCAAAGTTTTGTTCAATGTTAGAGCAGTGTTCATTTTCTCTCTAGAATCATTACATTGAAAGGTAATCACGTTCTTTTGAAAGGGTAAGAATTTCATGAATTGCTTCTGTCAGAAACGCACATGTGTTACTCTGAAAAGGGAAGTTGTTATTCTGGATATGTTACACTATTGTTAGAAGTTGGCGGAGTGTTCACTTTCTGTGTTGAAGCATTACATTGAAACACAATCACGTTCTTTTGAAACGGTAAGAATTTCATGATGCTTTTGTGAGAAACTCACAAGTATTACTCTCAAATGAGAATCCCTAGTTTGGGATATGTCAAAGTTCTGTTCAAAGTTAGAGCAGTGTTCATTTTCTCTCTAGAAGTTTTATTTTGTGAGATATTCACGTTCTTTGAAAGGGTAAGAATTTCATGCAATGCTTTTGTGAAAAATGCACATGTGTTACTCTCAAATGAGAAGCCCTAGTTTTGAAATTGTCCAAATATTGTTCGACATTAGAGCAGTGTTCAATTTTTCTCTAGTAGCTTTACTTTTAAAGATAATCACCTTCTTTTGAAATGGTAATAATTTCATGAAATGCTTTACTGATAATCGCACATGTGTTACTCTGAAATCAGAAGTTGTTATTCAGAATATTTTACACTTATTGTTAGATGTTAGCGCAGTGTTCATTTTCTGTGTTGAAGCATGACATTGAAAAATAATCATGTTCATTTGAAAGGGTAAAAATTTCATGAAATTCTTTTGTGAGAAACACACATGTGTTACTCTGAAATGAGAAGCCCTATTAGGGAATATGTCAAATTTCTGTTTAAATGTAGAGCAGTGTTCATTTTCTCTCTAGAAGCTTTTCTTTGAAAGATAATCACGTGCATTTGAAAGGGTAAGAATTTCATGAAATGCTTTTGTGAGGAACGCACATGTGTTACTCTGAAATGAGATGCCACAGTTTGGGATATGTCAACGTACTGTTCGACGTTATAGCAGTGTTCATTTTCTCTCTAGAAGTTTTACTTTGTAAGATACTCAAGTTCTTTTGAAAGGGTAATAATTTCATAAATTCTTTTGTGAGAAACACAAATGTGTTACTCTGAAACGGGAAAACCTATTTTATGAATACGTCAAAGTTTTGTTCAATGTTAGAGCAGTGTTCATTTTCTCTCTAGAATCATTACATTGAAAGGTAATCACGTTCTTTTGAAAGGGTAAGAATTTCATGAATTGCTTCTGTCAGAAACGCACATGTGTTACTCTGAAAAGGGAAGTTGTTATTCTGGATATGTTACACTATTGTTAGAAGTTGGCGGAGTGTTCACTTTCTGTGTTGAAGCATTACATTGAAACACAATCACGTTCTTTTGAAACGGTAAGAATTTCATGATGCTTTTGTGAGAAACTCACAAGTATTACTCTCAAATGAGAATCCCTAGTTTGGGATATGTCAAAGTTCTGTTCAAAGTTAGAGCAGTGTTCATTTTCTCTCTAGAAGTTTTATTTTGTGAGATATTCACGTTCTTTGAAAGGGTAAGAATTTCATGCAATGCTTTTGTGAAAAATGCACATGTGTTACTCTCAAATGAGAAGCCCTAGTTTTGAAATTGTCCAAATATTGTTCGACATTAGAGCAGTGTTAAATTTTTCTCTAGTAGCTTTACTTTTAAAGATAATCACCTTCTTTTGAAATGGTAATAATTTCATGAAATGCTTTACTGATAATCGCACATGTGTTACTCTGAAATCAGAAGTTGTTATTCAGAATATTTTACACTTATTGTTAGATGTTAGCGCAGTGTTCATTTTCTGTGTTGAAGCATGACATTGAAAAATAATCATGTTCATTTGAAAGGGTAAAAATTTCATGATATTCTTTTGTGAGAAACACACATGTGTTACTCTGAAATGAGAAGCCCTATTAGGGAATATGTCAAATTTCTGTTTAAATGTAGAGCAGTGTTCATTTTCTCTCTAGAAGCTTTTCTTTGAAAGATAATCACGTGCATTTGAAAGGGTAAGAATTTCATGAAATGCTTTTGTGAGGAACGCACATGTGTTACTCTGAAATGAGATGCCACAGTTTGGGATATGTCAACGTACTGTTCGACGTTATAGCAGTGTTCATTTTCTCTCTAGAAGTTTTATTTTGAAAGATAATCATGTTGTTTTGAAAGGGTAATAATTTCATGAAATGCTTTTGGGAGGAACACAAATGTGTTACTCTGAAATGAGAAGACATATTTGGGAATACGTCAAAGTTCTGTTCAAAGTTAGAGCAGTGTTAATTTTCTCTCTAGAAGTATTAATTTGAAAGATAATCACGTTCTTTTGAAAGGTTAAGAATTTCAAGAAATGCTTCTGTGAGAAACGCACATTTGTTACTTTGAAATGGGAAGTTGTCATTCGGGATATGTTACACTATTGATACAAGTTGGCAGAGTGTTCATTTTCTGTGTTGAAGCATTACATTGAAAGATAATCACGTTCTTTAGAAAGGGTAAGAATTTCATGATATGCTGTTGTGAGAAACGCACATGTGTTACTCTCAAATGAGAAGCCCTAGTTTGGGATATGTACAATTATTGTTCAATATTAGAGCAGTGTTCATATTCTCTCTAGAAGCTTTACTTTGAAAGATAATCACTTTTATTTGAAAGTGTAAGAATTTCATAAAATGCTTTTGTGAGAAATGCACATGTGTTACTATGAAATGAGAAGCCACAATTTGGGATATGTCAACGTACTGTTCGACATTAGAGCAGTGTTCTTTTTCTCTCTACAAGCTTTACTTTGAAAGATAATCATGTTCTTTTGAATGGTTAATAATTTCATGAAATGCTTTTGTGAGAAACACACATGTGTTACTCTGAAATGAGAAGTCCTAGTTTGGAATCTGTTAAAGTACTGTTCAAAGTTAGAGCACTGTTCATTTTCTCTCTAGAAGCTTTACTTTGAAAGATAATCACGTTCAATTGAAAAGGTAAGAATTTCATGGTATGCTGTGGTGAGAAATGCACATGTGCTACTCTCAAATGAGAAGCACTAGCTTGGGATATGTCCAAGTATTGTTCTACATTAGAGCAGTGTTCATTTTCTCTCTAGAAGCTTTACTTTGAAATATAATCATGTTCATTTGAAAGGGTAAGAATTTCATGAAATGCTTCTGAGAGAAACGCACATGTGTTACTCTGAAATTGGAAGTTGTTATTCGGGATATTTTACACTATTGTTACAAGGTGGCGGAGTGTTCATTTTCTGTGTTGAAGCACTACATTGAAAGATAATCACATTCCTTTGAAAGGGTAAGAATTTCATGATATGCTGTTGTGAGAAACGCACATGTGTTACTCTCAAATGAGAAGCACTAGCTTGGGATATGTCAAAGTTATGTTCAAAGTTAGAGCAGTGTTCATTTTCGTTCTAGAAGTTTTACTTTGTACAATACTCACGTTATTTTTCAGGAGTATGAATTTCTTGAAATCCTTTTGTGAGAAACGCACATGGGTTACTCTTAAAAAAGAAGCCACAGTTTGGGATTTGTCAACGTATTGTTCAACGTTAGAGCAGTGTTCATTTTCGTTCTAGAAGCTTTACTTTGAAATATAATCATGTTCTTTTGAAAGGTTAATAATTTCATGAAATGCTTTTCTTAGAAACGCACATGAGTTCCTCTGAAATGAGAAGCCCTGTTGGGAATATGTCAAAGTTCTATTCAAAGTTAGAGCAGTGTTCATTTTCTCTCTAGAAAAATTACTTTGAAAGATAATCACGTTCTTTTGAAAGTGTAAGAATTTCATGAAATGCTTCTGTGAGAAACACACATGTGTTACTCTGAAATGGGAAGTTGTTATTCTGGATATGTTACACTATTGTTAGAAGTTGGCAGAGTGTTCACTTTCTGTGTTGAAGCATTACATTGAAAGATAATCACGTTCTTCTGAAAGCGTAAGAATTTCATGATGCTTTTGTGAGAAACACACATGTGTTTCTCTCAAATGAGAAGCCCTAGTTTGGGATATGTCAAAGGTCTGTTCAAAGTTAGAACAGTGTTCATTTATTCTCTAAAATTTTACTTTGTAAGATACTCAAGTTCTTTTGAAAGGGTAGTAATTTCATGAAATCCTTTTGTGACAAACACAAATGTGTTACTCTGAAATGAGAAAACCTATTTGGGAATACGTCAAAGTTTTGTTCAAAGTTAGAGCAGTGTTCATTTTCTCTCTAGAAGTATTACATTGAAAGGTAATCACGTTCTTTTGAAAGGGTAAGAATTTCATGAATTGCTTCTGTCATAAACGTACATGTGTTACTCTGAAAGGGGAAGTTGTTGTTCGGGATATGTTTCACAATTATTAGAAGTTGTCGGAGTGTTCATTTTCTGTGTTCAGGCATTACATTGAAAGAAAATCACGTTCTTTAAAACGGTAAGAATTTTCTGATATGCTGTAGTGAGAAACGCACATGTGTTACTCTCAATGAGATGCCCTAGTTTGGGATATTTCAAAGTTCTGTTCAAAGTTCATTTTCTCTCTAGACGTTTTACTTTGTAAGATATTCATGTTCTTTGGAAAGGGTAGGAATTTCATGAAATGCTATTGTGAGATACGCACATGTGTTACTCTTAAATCAGAAACCCTAGTTTGGGAAATGTCCAAGTCTTGTTCGAGATTAGAGCAGTGTTCATTTTCTCTATAGAAGCTTTATTTGAAAGATAATCACGTTCTTTTGAAAGGGTAAAAACTTCATGAAATGCTTTTGTGAGAAACACACATCTGTTACTCTGAAATTAGAAGCCGTATTAGGGAATATGTCAAAGTTCTGTTCAAAGTTAGAACAGTGTTCATTTTCCCTCTGGAAGTGTTAATTTGTAAGATACTCACGTTATTTTGAAAGGGTAAGAATTTCATGAAATGCTTTTGTGAGTATCGCACATGTGTTACTCCCAAGTGAGAGGCCCTTCTTTGGGATATGTCCAATTATTGTTCGACATTGGAGCAGTGTTCATTTTCTCTCTAGAAGCTTTACTTTGAAAGATAATCACGTACCTTTGAAAGGGTAAGAATTTCATGAAATGCTTTAGTGAAAAACGCACATGTGTTACTCTGAAATCAGAAGTTGTTATTCGGGATATGTTACACTTATTGTTAGAAGTTAGTGCAATGTTCATTTTCTGGGTTGAAGCACGACTTTGAAAAATAATCATCTTCATTTGAAAGGGTAAAAATTTCATGAAATTCTTTTGTGAGAAACACACATGTGTTACTCTGAAATCAGAAGCCCTATTAGGGAATATCTCAAAGTTCTGTTCAAACTTAGAGCAGTGTTCATTTTCTCTCTAGAATCTTTACATTGAAAGATTATCAGGTCCTTTAAAGGGTAAGAATTTCATGATATGCTTTTGTGAGAAACACACCTGTGTTATTCTCAAATGAGAAGCCCTTGTTTGGGATATTTCAAAGTTCTGTTCAATGTTAGAGCAGTGTTCATTTTCTCTCTAGATTTTTTACTTCGTAAGATACTCATGTTCTATGTAAAGGGTAAGAATTTCATGAAATGCTATTGTGAGATACGCACATGTGGTCCTTTTAAATGAGAAACCCTATTTTGGGACATGTCCAAGTATTGTTCGACATTAGAGCAGTGTTCATTTTCTCTATAGAAGCTTTACTTTGTAAGATAATCAAGTTCTTTTCAAAGGGTAAGAATTTCATGAATTGCTTTTGTAAGAAACGCACATGCGTTCCTCTTAAATGAGAAGCCCTAGTTTCGGATAGGTCCAAGTATTGTTCGACATTAGAGCAGTGTTCACATTCTCTCTAGAAGCTTTACTTTGAAAAATAATCACGTTCTTTTGAAAGGGAATTTCATGATATGCTTTTGTGAGAAACGCACATGTCTTACTCTCAAATGAGAAGCCCTAGTTTGGCATATGTCAAAGTTCTGTTCAAAGTTATAGCAGTGTTCATTTTCCTCTATATAAGTTTTGCTTTGTAATATACTCACATTTTTTTGAAAGGGTAAGAATTTCATGAAATGCTTTTCTGAGAAACACACATGTGTTACTCTGAAATTAGAAAACCTATTGGGAAATACGTCAAAGTTTTGTTCAAAGTTAGAGCAGTGTTCATTTTCTCTCTAGAAGTATTACATTGAAAGGTAATCACGTTCTTTTGAAAGGGTAAGAATTTCATGAATTGCTTCTGTCAGAAACGTACATGTGTTACTCTGAAAGGGGAAGTTGTTATTCGGGATATGTTTCACAATTGTTAAAAGTTGTCGGAGTGTTCATTTTCTGTTTTCAGGCATTACATTGAAAGATAATCACGTTCTTTTAAAAGGGTAAGAATTTCCTGATATGCTGTAGTGAGAAACGCACATGTGTTACTCTCAATGAGAAGCCCTAGTTTGGGATATGTCAAAGTTCTGTTCAAATTTAGAGCAGTGTTCATTTTATCTCTAGAAGTTTTACTTTGTAAGATACTCATGTTCTTTGGAAAGGGTAGGAATTTCATAAAATGCTCTTGTGAGATACGCACATGTGTTACTCTTAAATCAGAAACCCTAGTTTGGGACATGTCCAAGTATTGTTCGAGATTAGAGCAGTGTTCATTTTCTCTCTAGAAGCTTTATTTGATAGATAATCACATTCTTTTGAAAGGGTAGGAATTTCATGAAATGCTTTTGTGAGAAACGCACATGTTTTACTTGAAATGAGAAGCCACACTTTGGAATATGTCAACGTACTGTTCGACATTAGAGCAGTGTTCATTTTCTCTCTAGAAGCTTTACTTTGAAAGATAATCATGTTCGTTTAAAGGGGTAATAATTTCATGAAATGCTTTTGTGAGAAACACCCTTGTGTTATTCTGAAATGAGAAGCCCTATTTGGGAATATGTCAAAGTTCTATTCAAAGTTAGGACATGTTCATTTTCTCTCTAGAAGCATTACATTGAAAGACAATCACGTTCTTTGAAAGGGTAAGAATTTCATGAAATGCTTCTGTGAGAAACGCACATGTTTTACTCTGAAAAGGGAAGTTGTTATTCGGGATATGTTACACTATTGTTAGAAGTTGGCAGAGTGTTCATTTTCTGTGTTGAAGCATTACATTGAAAGATAATCACGTTCATTTGAAAGGGTAAAATCTTCATGAAATGCTTTTGTGAGAAACACACATGTTTTACTCTGAAATGAGAAGCCGTATTAGGGAATATGTCAAAGTTCTGTTCAAAGTTAGAACAGTGTTCATTTTCCCTCTGGAAGTGTTAATTTGTAAGATACTCACGTTATTTTGAAAGGGTAAGAATTACATGAAATGCTTTTGTGAGTATCGCACATGTCTTACTCTCAAATGAGAGGCCCTTTGGGATATGTCCAATTATTGTTTGACATTGGAGCAGTGTTCACTTTCTCTCTAGAAGGTTTACTTTGAAAGATAATCACGTACCTTTGAAAGGGTAAGAATTTCATGAAATGCTTTAGTGAGATACACACATGTGGTACTTTTAAATGAGAAACCCTTTTTTGGGACATGTCCAAGTATTGTTCGACATTAGAGCAGTGTTCATATTCTCTCTAGAAGCTTTACTTTGAAAGATAATCACGTTCTTTTGAAAGGGAAAGAATTTCATGACATGCTTTTGTAAGAAACACACATGTCTTACTCTCAAATGAGAAGCCCTAGTTTGGCATATGTCAAAGTTCTGTTCAAAGTTAGAGCAGTGTTCATTTTCTCTATATAAGTTTTGCTTTGTAATATACTCACATTTTTTGAAAGGGTAAGAATTTCATGAAATGCTTTTGTGAGAAACGCACATGTGTTACTCTTAAATGAGAAGCCCTAGTTTATGATATGTCAAAGTATTGTTCAAAGTTAGAGCAGTGTTGATTTTCTCTCTAGAAGCTATACTTTGAAAGACAATCACGATCTTTAGAAATGGTAAGAATTTCATGAAATGCTTTTGTGAAAAACACACATGAGTTACTCTGAAATGAGTTGTTATTCGGGATATGTTACACTTATTGTTAGAAGTTAGCGCAGTGTACATTTTCTGTGTTTAACCATGACATTGAAAAATAATCACATTCATTTGAAAGGGTAAAAATTTCAGGAAATGCTTTTGTGAGAAACACACATGTGTTACTCTGAAATGAGTAGCCCTAGTTTGGGATATGTTAAAGTTCTGTTCAAAGTTAGAGCAGTGTTCATTTTCTCTCTAGAAGTTTTACTTTCAAAGATAATCACGTTCTTTTGAAAGGGTAAGAATTTCATTATATGCTTTTTTGAGAAACGCACATGTGTTACTCTGAAATGCGAAGCCACAGTTTGGGATATGTCAACGTACTGTTCAACGTTAGAGCAGTGTTCATTTTCTCTCTAGAAGCTTAATTTGAAATATAATCATGTTCTTTTGAAAGGGTAATAATTTCATAAAATGTGTTTGTGAGAAACGCACATGTGTTACTCTGAAATGAGAAGCCCTGTTTGGGAATATGTCAAAGTTCTATTCAAAGTTAGAGCAGTGTTCATTTTCTCTCTAGAAAAATTACTTTGAAAGATAATCACGTTCTTTTGAAAGGGTAAGAATTTCATGGAATGCTTCTGTGAGAAACACACATGTGTTACTCTGAAATGGGAAGTTGTTATTCTGGATATGTTACACTATTGTTAGAAGTTGGCAGAGTGTTCATTTTCTGTGTTGAAGCATTACATTGAAAGAGAAGCACGTTCTTTTGAAAGGGTAAGAATTTCATGATGCTTTTGTGAGAAACACACATGTGTTAATCTCAAATGAGAAGCCCTAGTTTGGGATATGTCAAAGTTCTGTTCAAAGTTGGAGCAGTGTTCATTTTTTCTCTAAAAGTTTTACTTTGTAAGATACTCAAGTTCTTTTGAAGGGGTAGTATTTTCATGAAATGCTTTTGTGAGAAACACAAATGTGTTACTCTGAAATGAGAAAACCTATTTGGGAATACTTCAAAGTTTTGTTCAAAGTTAGAGCAGTGTTCATTTTCTCTCTACAATTATTACATTGAAAGGTAATCACGTTCTTTTGAAAGGGTAAGAATTTCATGAATTGCTTCTGTCAGAAACACCCTTGTGTTATTCTGAAATGAGAAGCCCTATTTGGGAATATGTCAAAGTTCTATTCAAAGTTAGGACAGTGTTCATTTTCTCTCTAGAAGTATTACATTGAAAGGTAATCACGTTCTTTTGAAAGGGTAATAATTTCATGAATTGCTTCTGTCAGAAATGTACATGTGTTACTCTGAAATGGGAAGTTGTTATTTGGGATATGTTACACTATTGTTAGAAGTTGGCAGAGTGTTCATTTTCTGTGTTGAAGCATTACATTGAAAGATAATCACGTTCTTTTGAAGGGGTAAAAACTTCATGAAATGCTTTTGTGAGAAACACACATGTGTTACTCTGAAATTAGAAGCCGTATTAGGGAATATGTCAAAGTTCTGTTCAAAGTTAGAACAGTGTTCATTTTCCCTCTGGAAGTGTTAATTTGTAAGATACTCACGTTATTTTGAAAGGGTAAGAATTTCATGAAATGCTTTTGTGAGTATCGCACATGTGTTACTCTCAAATGAGAGGCCCTTCTTTGGGATATGTCCAATTATTGTTCGACATTGGAGCAGTGTTCATTTTCTCTCTAGAAGCTTTACTTTGAAAGATAATCACGTACCTTTGAAAGGGTAAGAATTTCATGAAATGCTTTAGTGAAAAACGCACATGTGTTACTGTGAAATCAGAAGTTGTCATTCGTGATATGTTACACTTATTGTTAGAAGTTAGTGCAATGTTCATTTTCTGTGTTGAAGCACGACATTGAAAAATAATCATCTTCATTTGAAAAGGTAAAAATTTCATAAAATTCTTTTGTGAGAAACACACATGTGTTACTCTGAAATCAGAAGCCCTATTAGGGAATAGCTCAAACTTCTGTTCAAACTTAGAGCAGTGTTCATTTTCTCTCTAGAATCTTTACTTTGAAAGATTATCAGGTCCTTTAATGGGTAAGAATTTCATGATATGCTTTTGTGAGAAACGCACCTGTATTATTCTCAAATGAGAAGCCCTTGTTTGGGATATTTCAAAGTTCTGTTCAAAGTTAGAGCAGTGTTCATTTTCTCTCTAGAAGTTTTACTTTGTAAGATACTCATGTTCTTTGGAAAGGGTAAGACTTTCATGAAATGCTATTGTGAGATACGCACATGTGTTACTTTTAAATGAGAAACCCTATTTTGGGACATGTCCAAGTATTGTTCGACATTAGAGCAGTGTTCATTTTCTCTATAGAAGCTTTACTTTGTTTTTTTTTATTTTATTTTATTTTTTTTTAAAATTTATTTATTTATTTAAGATTTCTCTCTTTTCCCCACCGCAGCCTCCCATTTCCCTCCCCCTCCCCCAGTCAAGTCCCCCTCCCTCGTCAGCCCAAAGATCTATCAGGGTTCCCTGCCCTGTGGGAAGTCCATGGACCACCCACCTCCATCCAGGTCTAGTAAGGTGAGCATCCAAACTGCCTAGGCTCCCACAAAGCCAATACGTGCAGTAGGATCAAAAACCCATTGCCATTGTTCTTGAGATCTCAGTAGTCCTCATTGTCTCTATGCTTTTTCCCAAGACGGTTTTGTCCCAGGCTTTTTCAAACCCAGGTCAGCTGGCCTTGGTGAGTTCCTGGTAGAAAATCCCCATTGTCTCCGTGTGTGGGTGCACCCCTCGTGTTCTGAGTTCCTTGCTCGTGCTCACTCTCCTTCTTCTCCTGATTTGGACCTTGAGATTACTGTCCGGTGCTCCAATGTGGGTCTCTGTCTCTGTCTCCTTTCATCTCCTGATGAAGGTTGATATTCAGGAGGATGCCTTTATGTTTTTCTTTGGGTTCTCCTTCTTATTTAGCTTCTCTAAGATCACGTATTAGAGGCTCAATGTCCTTTGTTTATGTCTAGAAACCAAATATGAGTGAGTACATCCCATGTTCCTCTTTTTGGGTCTGGCTTACCTCACTCAGGATCGCGTTCTCTATTTCCATCCATTTGCCTGCAAACTTCAAGAAGTCCTTGTTTTTTATTGCTGAGTAGTACTCTAATATGGATATATTCCATACTTTCTTCATCCATTCTTCAATTGAAGGGCATCTAGGTTGTTTCCATGTTCTGGCTATTACAAACAGTGCTGCTATGAACATAGTAGAGCATATACTTTTGTTGTATGATAAGGCCTCTCTTGGGTATATTCCCAAGAGTGGTATTGCTGGATCCAGGAGTAAGTTGATCCCAAATTTCCTGAGAAACCTCCACACTGCTTTCCAAAGTGGTTGCACAAGTTTGCATTCCCACCAGCAATGGATGAGTGTACCCCTTTCTCCACACCCTCTCCAGCAAAGGCTATCATTGGTGTTTTTTATTTTCGCCATTCTGACAGGTGTAAGATGGTATCTTAAAGTTGTTTTGATTTGCATTTCCCTGATCGCTAAGGAAGTTGAGCATGACCTTAGGTGTCTTTTGGCCATTTGAACTTCTTCTGTTGAGAGATCTCTGTTCAGCTCAGTGCCCCATTTTATAAATGGGTTGATTAGCCTTTTACGGTCTAGTTTCTTGAGTTCTTTATATATTTTGGAGATCAGACCTTTGTCAGTTGCGGGGTTGGTGAAGATCTTCTCCCAGTCAGTGGGTTGCCTTTCTGTCTTAGCAACAGTGTCCTTTGCTTTACAGAAGCTTCTCAGTCTCAGTAGGTCCCATTTATTCAATGAGTCCCTTACTGTCTGTACTGCTGGGGTTATACGTAGGAAGTGGTCTCCTGTCCCCACTTGTTGTAGTGTACTTCCCACTTTCTCCTCTATCAGGTTCAGCGTGTTCGGACTGATATTGAGGTCTTTAATCCACTTGGACTTGAGTTTTGTGCATAGTGATAGATATGGATCTATTTTCATTCTTCTACAGATTGACATCCAGTTTTGCCAGCACAATTTGTTGAAGATGCTCTCTTTTTTCAATTGTATACTTTTAGCTCCTTTATCAAAAATCAGGTGTTCATAGGTTTGTGGGTTAAAGTCAGGGTCTTCTATTCGATTCCATTGGTCGACTTCTGTGTTTTTATGCCAATACCAAGCTGTTTTCAATACTGTAGCTCTGTAATAGAGTTTGAAGTCAGGGATGGTAATGCCTCCAGACGATCCTTTATTGTATAAGATTGTTTTGGCTATCCTGGGTTTTTTGTTTTTCCATATAAAGTTGATTATTGTCTTCTCCAGATCTGTGAAGAATTTTGATGGTATTTTGATGGGGATTGCATTGAATCTATAGATTGCTTTTGGTAGAATTGCCATTTTTACTATGTTGATCCTCCCAATCCAAGAGCAAGGGAGATCCTTCCATTTTCTGGTGTCATCTTCAATTTCTTTCTTCAAAGACTTAAAGTTCTTGTCAAATAGATCTTTCACTTCCTTGGTTAGGGTTACCCCTAGATATTTTATGCTATTTGTGGCTATCGTGAAAGGTGATGTTTCTCTGATTTCCCTCTCTGCTTCCTTATCCTTAGTGTATAGGAAGGCCACTGACTTTTTGGAGTTGATCTTGTATCCTGCCACATTACTAAAGGTGTTTATCAGATGTAGGAGTTCTTGGGTAGAGTTTTTGGGGTCGCTTATGTATACTATCATATCATCTGCAAATAACGAAAGCTTAACTTCTTCCTTTCCAATACAAATCCCCTTGATCCTCTTATGTTGTCTAATTGCTATTGCTAGAACTTCAAGCACTATATTGAAGAGGTATGGAGAGAGTGGACATCCTTGTCTAGTTCCTGATTTTAGTGGGATGGCTTTGAGTTTTTCTCCGTTCAATTTAATGTTAGCTGTCGGCTTGCTGTAAATAGCTTTTATTATATTTAGGTATGAACCTTGTATCCCTAATCTCTCCAAGACCTTTATCATAACGGGGTGTTGAATTTTGTCGAATGCTTTTTCAGCATCTAATGAAATGATCATATGGTTTTTTCTTTCAGTTTATTTATATGGTGGATTACATTGATAGATTTGCATATGTTGAACCAGCCCTGCATCTCTGGGATGAAGCCTACTTGATCATATTGGATAATTTTTCTAATGTGTTCTTGGATTCGGTTTGCCAGTATTTTATTGAGAATTTTTGCGTCGATATTCATGAGTGAAATAGGCCTATAATTCTTTTTCTTGGTTGGGTCTTTGTGTGGTTTTGGTATCAGGGTAACTGTGGCTTCATAAAAGGAATTTGGCAATGACTCTTCTGTTTCTATATTGTGAAATACATTAAGGCGTATAGGTATTAGCTCTTCTGGGAAGTTCTGGTAGAATTCTGCATTGAAACCATCTGGTCCTGGGCTTTTTTTGGTAGGGAGATTTTTGATAACAGTTTCTAGTTCTTTGCGACTAACAGGTCTATTTAGATCGTTCACCTGGTCTTCGTTTAGCTTTGGTATGTGGTACTTATCTAAAAAACTGTCCATTTCTTTTGCATTTTCCAGTTTTGTGGCATACAGGCTTTCGTAGTAAGATCTAATGATTCTCTGAATTTCCTCTGTGTCTGTGGTTATGTCCCCCTTTTCATTGCTGATCTTATTTATTTGCGTGTTCTCTCTCTGTTGTTTAATTAGTTTGAATAGGGGTTTGTCGATCTTGTTGATTTTCTCAAAGAACCAACTTTTTGTTTCATTGATTCTTTGGACTGTTTTCTGTGTTTCTATTTTGTTGATTTCTGCCCTCAGTTTGATTATTTCCAGTCTTCTACTCCTCCTTGGTGCATCTGCTTCTTTTTTTTCTAGAGCTTTCAGGTGTGCTGTTA
The DNA here is from genome assembly GCA_963919715.1 of Microtus obscurus. NCBI lineage: Eukaryota > Metazoa > Chordata > Mammalia > Rodentia > Cricetidae > Microtus > Microtus obscurus. Next base: position 14,146 of record CAWTZC010001079.1, on the reverse strand, counting down.
AGTCCTCAATGTATGCTTTCTCTGTTTTCTTTAAGTGGGCACTTAGTGCTACGAACTTTCCTCTTAGCACTGCTTTCAACGTGTCCCATAGGTTTGAGTATGTTGTCTCTTTATTTTCATTAAATTCAAGGAAGACTTTAATTTCTTTCTTAATTTCTTCCTTGACCCATGTGTGGTTCAGTACTTGACTGTTCAGTTTCCATGAGTTTGTCGGCTTTCTGGGGGTAGCATTGTTATTGCCTTCTAGCTTTACTCCATGGTGATCTGATAAGACACAGGTGGACACTGATATTTTTTTGTATCTGTGGAGGTTTCCTTTGTTTCCGAGTATGTGGTCAATTTTTGAGAAGGTTCCATGAGCTGCAGAGAAGAAGGTATAGTCTTTCCTTTTTGGGTGGAATGTTCTATAGATGTCTGTTAAGTCCATTTGCTTCATTACCTCCAATAATTCTCTTAATTCTCTATTAGGTTTCTGTCTGATTGACCTGTCCATTGGAGAAAGAGGTGTATTGAAATCTCCTATTTCTAGTGTGTGTGGTTTGATGTCTGCCTTGAGTTCTAGTAATATTTCTTTTACATACATGGGTGCTTTTATGTTAGGGGCGTAGATATTCAGAATTGAGACTTCATCCTGATGAATTGTTCCTGTTATGAGTATAAAGTGTCCATAGAAGCTTTACATTGTAAGATAATGAAGGTCTTTTGAAAGGGTAAGAATTTCATGAATTGCTTTTGTGAGAAACGCACATGTGTTCCTCTTAAATGAGAAGCCCTAGTTTGGGATAGGTCCAAGTATTGTTCGACATTAGAGCAGTGTTCATATTCTCTCTAGAAGCTTTACTTTGAAAAATAATCACGTTCTTTAGAAAGGGTAAGAATTTGATGATATGCTTTTGTGAGAAATGCATATGTCTTACTCTCAAATGAGAAGCGCTAGTTTGGCATATGTCAAAGTTCTGTTCAAAGTTAGAGCAGTGTTCATTTTCTCTATATAAGTTTTGCTTTTTAATATACTCACATTTTTTTGAAAGGGTAAGAATTTCATGAAGTGCTTTTGTGAGAAATGCACATGTTTTACTCTTAAATGAGAAGCCCTAGTTTATGATATGTCCAAGTATTGTTCAAAGTTAGAGCAGTGTTCATTTTCTCTCTAGAAGCTTTACTTTGAAAGATAATCACGATCTTTTGAAATGGTAAGAATTTCATGAAATGCTTTTGTGAAAAACACACATGTGTTACTCTGAAATGAGAAGTTGTTATTCGGGATATGTTACAATTATTGTTAGAAGGTAGCGCAGAGTACATTTTCTGTGTTTAAGCATGACATTGAAAAATAATCACGTTCATTTGAAAGGGTAAAAATTTCATGAAATGCTTTTGTGAGAAACACACATGTGTTACTCTGAAATGAGAAGCCCTACTTTGGAATATGTTAAAGTTCTGTTCAAAGTTAGAGCAGTGTTCATTTTCTCTCTAGAAATTTTACTTTCAAAGATAATCACATTCCTTTTAAAGGGTAAGAATTTCATTATATGCTTTTGTGAGAAACGCACATGTGTTACTCTGAAATCAGAAGCCACATTTTGGGATATGTCAAAGTTCTGTTCAAAGAAAGAGCAGTGTTCATTTTCTCTCTAGAAGTTTTACTTGAAAGATAATCACGTTCGTTGTAAAGGGTAAGAATTTCATGAAATGCTTTTGTGAGTAACGCACATGTGTTACTCTTAAATGAGAAGCGCTAGTTTGGAATATGTCCAAGTATTGTTCGACATTAGAGCAGTGTTCATTTTCTCTCTAGAAGCTTTACTTTGAAAGATAATCACGTTCTTTTGAAAGGGTAATAATTTCATGAAATGCTTTTTTGAGAAACGCACATGTGTTACTCTGAAATTAGAAGTTGTTATTCGGCATATGTTACACTATTTTAGAAGTAAGCACAGTTTTCAGTTTCTGTGTTGAAACATGACATTGAAAGATAATCACGTTAATTTGAAAGGGTAAAAATTTCATGAAACGATTTTGTGAGAAACACACCTGTTATTCTGAAATGAGAAGCTTTAGTTGGGACTATGTCAAAGTTCTGTTCAAATTTAGAGCAGTGTTCCTTTTCTCTCTAGAAGTTTTACATTGTAAGATACTCACGTTCTTTTGAAAGGGTAAGAATTTGATGAAATGCTTCTGTGAGAAACGCACATGTGTTACTCTCAAATGAGAAGCCCTATTTTGGGATATGTCCAAGTATTGTTCGACATTAGAGCAGTGTTCATTTTTCTAGAAGCTTTACTTTGAAAGATAATCACATTCTTTTGAAAGGGTAAGAACTTCATGAAATGCTTTTGTCAGAAATACACATGTGTTACTCTGAAATGAAAAGCCCTAGTTTGGAATATGTCCAAGTTCAGTTCAATGTTAGAGCAGTGTTCATTTTCTCCCTAGATGTTTTACTTTGTAAGATACTCACGTTCTTTTTAAAGGGTAAGAATTTCAAGAAATGGTTTTGTGAGAAACACACATGTGTTACTCTCAAATGAGAAGCCCTAGTTTGGGATATATCCAAGTATTGTTCGACATTAGAGCAGTGTTCATTTTGTCTCTAGAACTTTACTTTAAAAGATAATCACGTACTTTTGGAAGGGTAAGAATTTCAGGAAATGCTTTTGTGAGAAACGCACATGTGTTACTCTCAAATTAGAAGCCACATTTTGGGATATGTCAAAACACTGTTTGAAATAAGAGCAATGTTCGTTTTCTCTCTGGAAGCTTTACTGTGAAAGATTATCATGTTCTTTTGAAAGGGTAATAATTTCATGAGATGCTTTTCTGAGAAACACACATGTGTTACTCTCAAATGAGAAGAACTATTGGAGAAAATGTCAAAGTTCTGTTCTAAGTTAGAGCAGTGGACATTTTCTCTCTAGAAGCTTTAATTAGAAAGAAAATGATGTTCTTTTGAAAGGGTAAGAATTTCATGAAACGCGTTAGTTTAAAACGCACATGTGTTATTCTGAAATGAGAAGTTGTTATTCGGGATATGTTACACTTATTGTTAGAAGTTAGTGCAGTGTTCATTTTCTATGTTGAGGTATTACATTGAAAGATAATCATGTTCATTTTAAAGGGTAAAAATTTCATGAAACGATTTTGTTACAAACGCCATGTGTTAATCTCAAATGAGAAGCTCTAGTTTGGAATATGTCAAAGTTGTGTTCAAAGGTAGACCAGTGGTTTTTTTTCTCTCTAGAAGTTTTACTTTGAAAGATAATCACGTTCTTTTTAAAGGGTAAGTATTTCATGAAATGCTTTTGTGAGAAAAGCACATGTGTTACTCTGAAATGAGAATCCCTATTTGGGAATATGTCAAAGTTCTGTTCAAAGGTAGAGCAGTGTTCATTTTCTCTCTAGATACTTTATTTGAAAGATAATCCCGTTCGTTTGAAAGGGTAAGAATTTCATGATATGCTTTTGTGAGAAACGCAAATGTGTCACTCTCAAGAGAGAAGCCCTAGTTTGGGATATGTCCAAGTATTTTTCGACATTAGAGCAGTGTTCATTTTCTCTCTAGAAAGCTTAACTATGAAAAATAATCAGGTCCTTTGAAGAGTAAGAATTTCATGATATGCTTTTTTGAGGAACGCACATGTGTTACTCTCAAATGAGACGCTCTAGTTTGGAATATGTCAAAGTTCTGTTCAAAGGTAGACCTGTGTTTTTTTTTCTATCTAGAAGTTTTAATTTGAAAGATAATCATGTTCTTTTGAAAGGGTAAGTATTTCATGAAATGCTTTTGTGACAAACGCACATGTGTTACTCTGAAATGAGAAAGCATTTTTGGGAATATGTCAAAGTTCTTTTCAAAGTTAGAGCACTGTTCATTTTGTCTCTAGAAACATTACTTTGAAAGATAATCACGTTCGTTTGAAAGGGTAAGAATTTCATGATATGCTTTTGTGAGAAACTCACATGTGTTACTCTCAAATGAGAAGCCCTAGATTGGGATAAGTCCAAGTATTGTTCGACATTAGAGCAGTGCTAATTTTCTCTTTAGAAGCTTTACTTTGAAAGATAATAACAATCTTTGAAAGGGTAAAAATTTCACGAAATGCTTCTGTGAGAAACGCGCATGTGTTACTCTGAAATGAGAAGCCCTATTAGGGAATATGGAAGAGTAAGAATTTCACGATATGCTTTTTTGAGGAACGCACATGTGTTACTCTAAAAAGCTCTCTTCAAAGTTCTGTTCAAAGGTACACCTGTGTTTTTTTTCTATCTAGAAGTTTTAATTTGAAAGATAATCACGTTCTTTAAAAGGGTAAGAATTTCATGAAATGCTTTTGTGAGAAACACACTTGTGTTACATTGAAATGAGAAGCCTTAGTTTGGAGTATGTCAATGATCTGTTCAAAGTTTTGGCTGTGTTCATTTTCTCTCTAGAAGTTTTACGTTGTAAGATACGTTCTTTTGAAAGGGTAAGAATGTCATGAAATGCTTTTGTGAAAAACACACATGTGTTACTCTCAAATGAGAAGCCCTAGGTTGGGATATGTACAAGTATTGATTGACATTTGAGCAGTGTTAATTTTCTCTCTCAAAGCTTTACTTTGAAAGATAATCACGTTCATCTGAAAGGTTAAGAATTTCATGATATGCTTTTGTGAGAAACGCACAAGTATTATCTCTCAAATGAGAAGCCCTAGTGTGGCATATGTCCAGGTATTGTTCAACGTTAGAGCAGTGTTCATTTTCTCTCTAGAAGATTTACTTTGAAAGATAATCACGTTCTTTTAGAAGGGTAAATTTTCATGAAATGCTTTTGTGAGAAACACATTTGTGTTACTCTGAAATGAGAAGCCCTAGTTTGGACTATGTCAAAGTTCTGTTCTAAGTTAGAAGAGTGTTCCTTTTCCATCTAGAAGCTTTACTATGAAAGATAATCACGTTCTTTGAAATGGTAAGAATTTAATGACGTGCTTTTGTGAGAAACGCACATGTGTTACTCTCAAATGAGAAGCCCTAGTTTGGGATATGTTAAAGTTCTGTTCAAAGTTAGAGCAGTGTTCATTTTCTAGAAGTTTTAAGTTGTAAGATACTATACTCACGTTCTTTTGAAAGGGTAAGAATTTTATGATATGCTTTTGTGAGAAATGCACATGTGTTACTCTAAAATGAGAAGCCCTAGTTTGTGATATGTCCAAGTATTGTTCAACATTAGAGCAGTGTTCATTTTCTCTCTAGAAGCTTTACTGTTAAAGTTAATCACGTTCTTTTGAAAGGTTAAGAATTTCATGGAATGCTTTTGTAAGAAACAAACATGTGTTACTTTGAAATGGGAAGTTGATATTCAGGATGTGATACACTTATTGTTAGAAGTTAGCGCAGTGTTCATTTTCTGTGTTGAAGCATGATTTTGAAAAATAATCACGTTCATTTGAAAGGGTAAAAATTTCATGAAATGCTTTTGTGAGAAACACACCTGTGTTACTCTGAAATGAGAAGCCCTATTTTGGAATGTGTCATAGTTCTGTTCAAAGTTAGAGCAGTGTTCATTTTCTCTCTAGAAGCTTTACTTTGTATGATAATCACCTTCTTTTGAAAGGGTAAGAATTTCATGAAATGCTTTTGTGAGAAACGCACATGTGTTACTCTCAAATGAGAAGCCCTAGTTTGGGATATGTCAAAGTTCTGTTCAAAGTTAGAGCAGTGTTCACTTTCTCTCTAGAAGTTTTAATTTGTAAGATACTCACGTTCTTTTGAAAGTGTAAGAATTTCATGAAATGCTTTTGTTAGAAACGCACATTTGTTACTCTCAAATGAGATGTTGTTATTCGGGATATGTTACACTTATGGTCATATGGTAGCGCATTGTTCATTTTCTGTGTTGAAGCATGACATAGAAAGATAATCACGTTCGTTTGAAAGGGTAAAAATTTCATGAAACGCTTTTGTGAGAAACGCGCATGTGTTACTCTCAAATGAGAAGCCCTAGTTTGGAATATGTCAAAGTTCTGTTCAAAGTTAGAGCAGTGTTCATTTCCTCTCTAGAAGCTTTACTTTGAAAGATAATCACGTTCATTTGAAAGGGTAAGAATTTCATGATATGCTTTTGTGAGAAACGCATATGTGTTACTCTAAAATGAGAAGCCCTAATTTGTGATATGTCCAAGTATTGTTCAACATTAGAGCATTGTTCATTTTCTCTCTAGAAGCTTTACTGTTAAAGTTAATCACGTTCTTTTGAAAGGTTAAGAATTTCATGCAATGCTTTTGTTAGAAACAATCATGTGTTACTCTGAAATGAGAAGTTGTTATTCGGGATATGTTACACTTATTGTTAGAAGTTAGCGCAGTGTTCATTTTCTGTGTCGAAGCATGATATTGAAAAATAATCACGTTCATTTGAAAGGGTAAAAATTTCATAAAATGCTTTTGTGAGAAATGCACATGTGTTACTCTGAAATGAGAAGCCCTAGTTCGGAATGTGTCATAGCTCTGTTCAAAGTTAGAGCAGTGTTCATTTTCTCACTAGAATCTTTACTTAGAAAGATAATCACGTTCGTTTGAAAGGGTAAGAATTTCATGATATGCTTTTGTGAGAAACGCACATGTGTTACTCTTCAATGAGAAGTTGTTATTCGGGATATGGTACACTTATTGTCATAAGGTAGTGCAGTGTTCATTTTCTGTGTTGAAGCATGACATTGAAAGATAATCACGTTCATTTGAAAGGGTAAAAATTTCATGAAACGATTTTGTGAGAAACACACATGTGTTACTCTGAAATGAGAAGCCCTAGTTTGGAATGTGTCATAGTTCTGTTCAAAGTTAGAGCAGTGTTCATTTTCTCTCTAGATGCTTTACTTTGAAAGATAATCACGTTCGTTTGAAGGCGATGGTGGCACTTTAATCAGCACTCGGAGGCAGAAGCGGCAGTCTGTTACTTCAAATGAGACCAGCCTGGTCTGAAGACTATGTCCACAGGTTCTTCAAAGCTACAGAGGCAAACTGTCTCGAAAACCAAATTTGTAAAATACTCACGATCTTTTGAAAGGTAAGAATTTCATGAAATGCTTTTGTTAGAAACCATCACGTGTTACTCTGAAATGAGAAGTTGTTATTCGGGATATGTTACACTTATTGTTAGAAGTTAGCGCAGTGTTCTTTTTCTGTGTTGAAGCATTACATTGAAAGATAATCACGTTCATTTGAAAGGGTAAAAATTTCATGAAACGCTTTTGTGAGAAACGCACATGTGTTACTCTGAAATGAGAAGCCCTAGTTTGGAATATGTCAAAGCTCTGTTCAAAGTTAGAGCAGTGTTCATTTCCTCTCTAGAAGCTTTACTTTGAAAGATAATCACGTTCGTTTTAAAGGGTAAGAATTTCATGATACGCTTTTGTGAGAAACGCACATGTGTTACTCTCAAATGAGAAGCCCTAGTTTGGGATATGTCAAAGTTCTGTTGAAAGTTAGCACAGTGTTCATTTTCTCTCTTGAAGCTTTAATTTGAAAGATAATCACGTTCTTTTGAAAGGGTAAGAATTTCATGATATGCTTTTGTGAGAAACGCACATGTGTTACTCTGAAATTAGAAGCCCTAGTTTGTGATATGTCCAAGTTTGTTCAACATTAGAGCAGTGTTCATTTTCTCTCTAGAATGCTTTACTTTGAAAGATAATCACGTTCTTTTGAAAGGGTAAGAATTTCATGAAATGCTTTTGTGAGAAACCAAACATGTGTTACTCTGAAATTAGAACTGTTGTTATTCGGGATATGTTACACTTATTGTTAGAAGTTAGTGCAGTGCTCATTTTCTGTGTTGAAGCATTACATTGAAAGATTATCACGTTCATTTTAAAGGGTAAAACTTTCATGATATGCTTTTGTGAGAAATGCACATGTGTTACTCTTAAATGAGAAGTCCTAGTTTGGAATGTGTCATAGTTCTGTTCAAAGCTAGAGCAGTGTTCATTTTCTCTCTAGAAGTTTTAATTTGTAAGATACTCACGTTCTTTTGAAAGGGTAAGAATTTCATGATATGCTTTTGTGAGAAACGCACATGTGTTACTCTAAAATGAGAAGCCCTAGTTTGTGATATGTCCAAGTATTGTTCAACATTAGAGCATTGTTCATTTTCTCTCTAGAAGCTTCACTTTGAAAGATAATCACGTTCTTTTGAAAGGGTAAGAATTTCATGAAATGCTTTTGTTAGAAACGAACATGTGTTACTCTGAAATGAAAAGTTGTTATTCGGGATATGTTACACTTATTGTTAGAAGTTAGCGCAGTGTTCATTTTCTGTGTTGAAGCATGACATTGAAAAATAATCACGTTCATTTGAAAGGGTAAAAGTTTCATGAAATGCTTTTGTGAGAAATGCACATGTGTTACTCTGAAATGAGAAGCTCGAGTTTGGAATGTGTCATAGTTCTGTTCAAAGTAAGCGCAGTGTTCATTTCCTCTCTAGAAGCTTTACTTAGAAAGATAATCACGTTCTTTGAAATGGTAAGAATTTCATGAAATGCTTTTGTAATAAACACACATTTGTTACTCTCAAATGAGAAGCCCTAGTTTGGGATGTATCAACGTACCTTTCGACATTAGAGCAGTGTTCATTTTCTCTCTAGAAGCTGTACTTTGAAAGATAATCAAGTTCTTTTAAATGGGTAAGAATTTCATGAAATGCTTTTGTTAGAAACAAACATTTGTTACTCTGAAAAGAGAAGTTGTTATTTGGGATATGTGACACTTATTGTTAGAAGTTAACACAGTGTTCATTTTCTGTGCTGAAGCATTACATTGAGAGATAACCACGTTCATTTGAAAGAATAATAATTTCATGAAACCCTTTTGTGAAAAACGCACATGTGTTACTCTGAAATGAGAAGACCTAGTTTGGAATGTGTCATAGTTCTGTTCAAAGTTAGAGCAGTGTTCATTTTCTCTCTATAAGCTTAACTTTAAAGGTAATCACGTTCATTTGAAAGGGTAAGAATTTCATGGTATGCTTTTGTGAGAAATGCACATGTGTTACTCTAAAATGAGAAGCCCTAGTTTGGGATATGTCCATGTATTGTTCGACATCAGAGCAGTGTTCATTTTCTCTCTAGAAGCTTTACTGTTAAAGTTAATTATGTTCTTTTGAAAGGTTAAGAATTTCATGCAATGCTTTTGTTAGAAACAAACATGTATTACTCTGAAATGAGAAGTTGTTATTCGGGATATGTTACACTATTATTAGAAGTTAGTGGATTGTTCATTTTCTGTGTTGAAGCATGACATTGAAAAATAATCACGTTCAATTGAAAGGGTAAAAATTTCATGAAATGCTTTTGTGAGAAATGCACATGTGTTACTCTGAAATGAGAAGCCCTAGTTTGGAACATGTCAAAGTTCTGTTGAAAGTTAGTGCAGTGTTCATTTTTGCTCTAGAAGCTTTAATTTGAAAGATAATCACGTTCACTTGAAAGTGTAAGAATTTCATGATATGCTTCTGTGAGAAATGCAAATGAGTTACTCTCAAATGATAAGCCCTAGCTAGGGATATGTCCAAGTATTGTTCGCCATTAGAGCAGTATTCATTTTCTCTCTAGAAGCTTTACTTTGAAAGATAACCATGTTCATTTGAAAGGGTAAGAATTTCATGAAATACTTTTGTGAGAAACGCACACATGTTACTCTGAAATGAGAAGCACTACTTTGTAATATGTCAAAGTTCTGTTCAAAGTTAGAGCAGTGTTCATTTTCTCTCTACAAGCTTAACTTTAAAAGATAATCACGTTCGTTTGAAAGGGTCAGAATTTCATGATATGCTTTTGTGAGAAACGCACATGTGTTACTCTCAAATGAGAAGCCCTAGTTTGGGATATGTCAAAGTTCTGTTCATAGTTGGAGCAGTGTTCATTTTCTCCCTAGAAGCTTTACTTTGTAAGATAATCACGTTCTATTGAAAGGGTAAGAATTTCATGAAATGCTTTTGTAAGAAACAAACATTTGTTACTCTGAAACGAGAAGTTGTTATTTGGGATATGGCACACTTATTGTTAGGAGTTAGTGCAGTGTTCATTTTCTGTGCTGAAGCAAGACATTGAAAAATAACCACATTCATTTGAAAGGGTAAAAACTTCATAAATGCTTTTGTGAGAAACACACATGTGTTGCTCTGAAATGAGAAGCTCTTGTTTGGAACATGTCAAAGGTCTGTTGAAAAATAGGGCAGTGTTCATTTTAACTCTAGAAGCTCTACTTTGAAAGATAATCACGTTCACTTGAAACAGTAAGAATTTCGTGATATGCTTTTGTGAGAAAAGCACATGTGTTACTCTCAAATGAGAAGCCCTAGCTTGGAATATGTCCAAGTATTGTTCGACATTAGAGCAGTGTTCATTTTCTCTCTAGAAGTTTTACTTTGTAAGATACTCACGTTCTTTTGAAAGAGTAAGTATTTCATGAAAACCTTTTGTTAGAAACAAACTTGTGTTACTCTGTAATGAGAAGTTGTTATTCTGGATATGTTACATTTATGGTTAGAAGTTAATGCAGTGTTCATTTTTTTGTGCTTAAACATGACATAGAAAAATAACCACGTTCATTTGAAGGGGTAAAAACTTCATGAAATGCTTCTATGAAAAACGCACATGTGTTACTCTGAAATGAGAATCCCTAGTTTGGAACATGTCAAAATTTTGTTCAAGTTAGAGCAGTGGTCATTTTCTCTCTAGAAGCTTTGTAAGATACTCATGTTCTATTGAAAGGGTAAGAATTTCATGAAATGCTTTTGTGAGAAACGCACATTTGTAACTCTCAAATGAGAAGCCCTAGTTTGGGATATGTCAACGTACTGTTCGACAATAGAGCAGTGTTCATTTTCTCTCTAGAAATTTTACTTTGAAAGATAATCACGTTCATTTGAAAGGTTAAGAATTTCATGAAATGCTTAAGTGAGAAACGCACATGTGTTACTCTCAAATGAGAAGCCCTAGTTTGGGATATGGCAAAGTTCTGTTCATAGTTCGAGCAGTGTTCATTTTCTCTCTAGAAACTTTACTTAGAAAGATAATCACGATCTTTTTTTTTAAATATTTATTTATATATTATGTATAAAATATTCTGTCTGTGTGTATGTCTGCAGGCCAGAAGAGGGCACCAGACCTCATTCCAGATTGTTGTGAGCCACCATGTGGTTGCCGGGAATTGAACTCAGGACCTTTGGAAGAACAGGCAATGCTCTTAACCACTGAGCCATCTCTACAGCTCCCACGCCGTTCTTTAGAAAGGGTAAAAATTTCATGAAATGCTTTAGTGAGAAACGCACATGTGTTAATCAGAAATGAAAAGCCCTATTTGGAACATTTCAACGTTCTGTTGAAAGTTAGCGCAGTGTTCACTTTCACTCTAGAAGCTTTACTTTGTAAGATAATCACGTTCGTTTGAAAGGGTAAGAATTTCATGATATGTTTTTGTGAGAAACTCACATGTGTTACTCTCAAATGAAAAGGCCTACTTTGGGATATGTCCAAGTATTGTTCGACATTAGAGCAGTGTTCCTTTTCTCTCTAGAAGCTTTACTTTGAAATATAATCACGTTCTTTTGAAAGGATAAGAATTTCATGAAATGCTTTTGTGAGAAACGCCCATCTGTTGATCTGAAATGAGAAGCCCTAGTTTGGAATGTGCTAAGTTCTGTTCAAAGTTAGAACAGTGTTCATTTTCTCTCTAGAAGCTTAACTTTGAAAGATAATCACGTTCATTTGAAAGGGTAAAAATTTCATGATATCCTTTTGTGAGAAACGCACATGTGTTACTCTGTAATGAGAATCCCTAGTTTGGGATATGTCAATGTTCTGTTCATAGTTAGAGCAGTGTTCATTTTTTCTCTAGAAGCTTTATTTTGAAAGATAATCACGTTCTTTGAAAGGGTAAGAATTTCATGAAATGCTTTTGTTAGAAAAAAACATTTGTTACTCAGAAATGAGAAGTTGTTATTCGGGATATGTTACACTATTGTTAGAAGTTTGCGTAGTGTTAATTTTCTGTGCTGAAGAATAACACTGAAAAATAACCACGTTCATTTGAAAGGGTAAAAACTTCATTAAATGCTTTTGTGAGAAACGCACATGTGTTACTCTGAAATGAGAAGCCCTAGTTTGGAATATGTCAAAGTTCTGTTGAAAGTTAGAGCAGTGTCCATTTTCTCTCTAATTGCTTTACTTTGAAAGATAATAACGTTCTTTTGTAAGGGTAAGCAGTTCATGAAATGCTTTTTTGAGAAACGCACATGTTTTACTCTGAAATGAGAAGTTGTTACACGGTATATGTTACAATATTGTTTGAAGTTGGCGGAGTGTTCATTTTCTGTGTTGAAGCATTACATTGAAAGATAATCACGTTCATTTGAAAGGGTAAGAATTTCATGAAATGCTTTTTTGAGAAAAGCACATGTGTTACTCTGAAATGAGAAGCACTAGTTTGTAAGATGTCAAAGTTCTGTTGAAAGTTAGAGCAGTGTTCATTTTCTCTCTAGAAGCTTAACTTTGAAAGATAATCACGTTCGTTTGAAAGGGTTAGAATTTCATGATATGCATTTGTGAGAAACGCACATGTGTTACTCTCAAATGAGAAGTCCTAGTTTGGGATATGTCAAAGTTCTGTTCAAAGCTAGAGCAGTGTTCATTTTCTCCCTAGAAGCTTTTTTGAAAGATAATCACGTTCATTTGAAAGGGTAAGAATTTCATGCAATGCTTTTGTTAGAAACAAACATGTGTTACTCGGAAATGAGAAGTTGTTATTTGGGATATGTTACACTTATTGTTAGAAGTTAGCACTGTGTTCATTTTCTGTTTGGAACATGACATTGAAAAATAATCACGTTAATTTGAAAGGGTAAAAATTTCATGAAATGCTTTAGTGAGAAACGCACATGGATTACTCTGAAATGAGAAGCCCTAGATTTGAATATGTCATAGTTCTGTTCCAAGTTAGAACAGTGTTCATTTTCTCTCTAGAAGTTTTAATTTGTAAGATGCTCACGTTCTTATGAAGGGTAGAATTTCATGATATCCTTTTTTGAGAAACGCACATGGGTTACTGTCAAATGAGAAGCCCTAGTTTGGGATATGTCGAAGTACAGTTCAATGTTAGAGCAGTTTTCATTTCCTCTCTAGAAGCTTTACTTTGAAAGATATTCACGTTCTTTTGAAAGGGTAAGAATTTCATGCAAGGCTTTTGTTAGAAACAAACATGTGTTACTCTGAAATGAGAAGTTGTTATTCGGGATATGTTACACTTATTGTTAGAATTTAGCGCAGTGTTCATTTTCTGTGTGGAAGCATGACATTGAAAAATAATCATGTTAATTTGAAAGGGTAAAAACTTCATTAAATGCTTTTGTGAGAAACGCACATGTGTTACTCTGAAATGAGAAGCCCTAGTTTGGAACATGTCAAAGTTCTGATGAAAGTTAGCACAGTGTTCATTTTTGCACTAGAAGCTTTACTTTGAAAGATAATCACGTTCACTTGAAAGGGTAAGAATTTCATGATATGCTTTTGTGAGAAACACACAAGTGTTACTCTCAAATGAGAAGCCCTAGCTTGGGATATGTCCAAGTATTGTTCGACATTAGAGCAGTGTTCAATTTTTCTCTAGAAGCTTTAATTTGAAAGATAATCAAGTTCATTTGAAAGGGTAAAAATTTCATGAAATGCTTTTGTGAGAAACGCACATGTGTTACTCTGAAAGGAGAAGCCCTAGTTTCGAACATGTCAAAGTTCTTTTGAAAGTCAGAGCAGTGTTTATTTTCTCTCTAATTGCTTTACTTTGAAAGATAATAACATTCTTTTGTAAGGGTAAGCATTTCATGGAATGCTTTTGTGAGAAACGCACATGTGTTACTCTGAAATGAGAAGTTGTTATTCGGGATATGTTACACTATTGTTAGAATTTGGCGGAGTGTTCATTTTCTGTGTTGAAGCATTACATTGAAAGATAATCACGTTCATTTGAAATGGTAAGAATTTCAAGAAATGCTTTTGTGAGAAACGCACACGTGTGACTATGAAATGAGAAGCACTAGTTTGTAAGATGTCAAAGTTCTGTTCAAAGTTAGAGCAGTGTTCATTTTCTCTCTAGAAGCTTAACATTGAAAGATAAT
>CAWTZC010001077.1:0-55450 GCA_963919715.1 Microtus obscurus | reverse complement strand
TGTTCAAAGTTAGAGCAGTGTTCATTTTCTCTCTAGATGCTTTACTTTGAAAGATAATCACATTCTTTTGGAAGGGTAAGAAATTCATGAAATGCTTTTGTGTGAAACACACAAGTGTTAATCTGAAATGAGAAGCCCTAGTTTGGGTTTTGTCAAAGTACTGTTTCAAGTTTGAGAAGTGTTCATTTTTCTCTCTAGAAGCTCTTAAATTTTTTGAGAAACGCACATGTGTTACTCTAAAAAGAGAAGCCCTAGTTTGGAATATGTATAAATACTGTTCAAAGGTAGAGCAGTGTTCATTTTCTCTGTAGAATCTTTATTTGAAAGATAATCACGTTTTTAGAAAGGGTAAGAATTTCCTGAAATGCTTTTGTTAGAAACACATATGTGTTACTCTGAAATGAGAAGCCCTAGTTTGTAATATGTCAAAGTTCTGTTCGGGGTTAGAACAGTGTTCCTTTTCTCTGTTGAAGCTTTACTTTGAAAGATAATCACGTTCATTTGGAATGGTAAGAATTTCGTGATATGCTTTCGAGAAAATTACACATGTGTTACTCTGAAATGAAAAGCCCTAATTTAGAATATGTCTTAGAACTGTTCTAAGTTAAAGCAGTCTTCATTTTCTCTCTAGAAGCTTTAATTTGAAAGATAATCAAGTTCTTTTGACAGATTCATGATTTCATGATATGCTTATGTTAGAAACACACATGTGTTACTCTGAAATGAGAAGCCCTACTATGTAATATGTCAAAGTTCTTTTCAAAGTTGTAACAATGTTCCTTTTCTCTGTTCAAGCTTTAATTTGAAATATAATCACGTTATTTAGAAAGTTAAGAATTTCAGGAAATGCTCTTTTGAGAAACGCATATGTGTTGCTCTGAAATGAGAAGTTGTAATTAGGGATATGTTACACTATTGTTAGAATTTAGCCAGTGGTCCTCTTCTCTGTAGAAACTTTACACTGAAAGATAATCACGTTCATTTGAAAGGGTAAGAATTTCATGAAATTATTTTGTGAGAAATGCACAAATGATACTCTGAAATGAGAAGCTGTAGTTTTGAATATGTCTAAATACTGTTCAAAGTTAGAGCAGTTGTTCATTTTCTCTCTAGAAGCTTTACTTTGAAAGATAATCATGTTCTTTTGAAAGTTTAAGAATATCATGAAATGCTCTTGTGAGAATCGGACATGTGTTACTCTAAAATGAGAAGCCCTAGTTTGAAATATGTCTAAGTACTGCTCAAAGATAGAGCAGTGTTCATTTTTGCTCTATTGAAGCTTTTCATAGAAAGATAATCATGTTCTTTTGAAAGGGTAAGAAGTTCATAAAATGCTTTTTTGAGAAATGCACAAATAGTTATTCTGAAATGAGAAGCCATAGTTTGGAATATGTCTAAATACTGTTCAAAGTTAGAGCAGTGTTCATTTTCTCTCTAGAAGCTTTACTTTGAAAGATAATCACGTTCTTTTGAAAGGGTAAGTATTTCATAAATGCTTTTGTGAGAAACACACATGTGTTACTCTAAAATAAGAAGCCCTAGTTTGGAATATGTCTAAGTACTGTTCAAAGTTAGAGCAGTGTTCATTTTCTCTGTTGAAGCTTTACATTTAAAGATAATCACGTTCTTTTGAAAGGGTAAATTTCATGAAATGCTTTTCTGAGAAACGCATATGTGTTACTCTCAAATGAGAAGCCCTAGTTTGGGACATGTTCAAGTGTTGTTTGACATGAGCAGTGTTCTTTTTCTCTCTAGAAGCTTTACTTTAAAAGAAAATCATGTTCTTTTGAAAGTGTAAGAATTTCATGAAATTCTTTTGTGACAAACGCACCACTGTTACTCTGAAATGAGAAGCCCTATTTTTGGGTTTTGTTAAAGTACTGTTTGAAGTTTGAGAAGTGTTCATTTTCTCAATAGAAGCTTTAACCTAGATAATCACGTTCTTTAGAAAGGGTAAGAATTTCCAGAAATGTTTTTTGTTAGAAACACACATGTGTTACTCTGAAATGAGAAGCCCTAGTTTGGGATTTGTCAAAGTACTGTTTGAAGTTTGAGCAGTGTTCATATTCGCTCTAGAAGCTGTACATTGAAAGATAATCATGTTCTTTTTAATGGGTAAGTCTTTCTTGAAATGCTTTTTTGAAAAACGCACATGTGTTACTCTCAAATGAGAAGTTGTTATTCGGGATATGTTACACTATTGTTCGAAATTCTCGCTGTGTTCATTTTTTCTGTAAAATGTTTACATTGAAAGATAATCATGATCATTTAAAAAAGGTAAGAATTCCATGAAATCCTTTGTGAGAACACACATGTGTCTACTCTAAAATGAGAAGCCCTAGTTTGGAATATGTCTACTACTATTCAAAGTTAGTGTGGTGTTCATTTTCTCTCTATAAGCTTTACTTTGAAAGATAATCACGTTCTTTTGGAAGGGTAAGAAATTCATGAAATGCTTTTGTGAGAAACGCACAAGTTTTACTCTGAAATTAGAAGCCCTAGTATGGGTTTTGTCAAAAGTACTGTTTTAAGTTTGAGAAGTGTTCATTTTTCTCTCTAGAAGCTTCACTTTGAAAGATAACCATGTTCTTTTGGAAGGGTAAGAAATTCATGAAATGCTTTTTTGAGAAACGCACATGTGTTACTCTAAAAGAGAAGCCCTAGTTTGGAATATGTATAAATACTTTTCAAAGTTAGAGCAGTGTTCATTTTCTCTGTAGAAGCTTTATTTTAGATAATCACGTTTTTATAAAGGGTAAGAATTTCCTGAAATGCTTTTGTTAGAAACACACATGTGTTACTCTGAAATGAGAAGCCCTAGTTTGTAATATGTCAAAGTTCTGTTCAAAATTAGAACAGTGTTCCTTTTCTCTGTTGAAGCTTTACTTTGAAAGATAATCACGTTCTTTTGAAATTTTAAAAATTTCATGATATGCTTTTAGTGAAAAAACACACATGTGTTACTCTGAAATGAAAAGCCCTAATTTAGAGTAGGTCTTAATACTGGTCAAAGTGAGCACAGTGTTCATTTTCTCTGTAGAAGCTTTACTTTGAAAGATAATCAAGTTCTTTTGACAGGGTCATGATTTCATGATATGCTTTTGTTAGAAACGCACATGTGTTACTCTGAAATAAGAAGTATTTATTCAGGATAGGTTGCACTACTTCTTCAGAAGTTAGCACATTGTTCATTTTCTGTGTTGAAGCTTTACATTGAAAGATAATCACGTTCTTTTGAAAGGGTAAGAATTTCATGAAATTCTTTTGTGAGAAAAGCACATGTGTTACTCTGAAATGGGAAGCCCTAGTTTGGGATATGACAACATACTGTTCATAGTTAACACGTGTAGTAATATGAGTCGGGCGCGGCTGTGACCCTGTACCCAGCCGGCCCCTGCATGGCTTAGCTTAAGCCCCGAAATAACAACACACAAACTGTATTCATTTAATCACTGCCTGGCCCATTATTGGCTAGCTCTTACATATAGACCTAACCCATTTCTGATAATCTGTGTAGCACCCCAAGGTGTGCTTACCGGGAGATTCTAGCCTGTGTCTGCAGGGACTGGGAACATCATGGCGACTCCTTCTGACTCAGCTTCCTTCTCCCAGAATCCTGTTCTGTTTACTCCACCCACATAAGGGTTGGCCTATCAATGAGCTCAGGCAGTTTCTTTATTTTAACCAATGAAATCAACAGATTGATATATGACACTCCCACATCACTTCCCCTTTTTCTGTTTAAACAAAAAAGAAAAGCTTTAACTTTAACATAGTAAAATCACATATAACAAAACAGTTATCAAGTAAGAATTACAGTTACAATATTTATATCTACCTTTATCTTTTATCATAACTAAGGAAAAGTATAACTATAACTAACCATTCTTCAACTCCATCAAAGACTCCAGAAGGATATAAAATTATTTAAACAAACAAGAAATCCAAACTCTAGAAATGACAGAGACATCTCGCTGCCTGGACAGTCACCCAAAGTTCCTCTGTACAGTTGGGCCATCCATCTTTGGTCTCCAGGCCCATAGTATCCAGCAGACATTTCTATGAAGCAGGAAATTCCAAAGACAGTTCAGTCACTTTCTGCTGTGTCCTGCGTCCTGCAGAATGTCTTGTAGACTCTTTTAGGAATCAGGCACCCTGAAAGATCATCTCACCTTTAGGCAAGTTCAGCAGTCCTCTCTCTGCGGGTTCTTTTTATGCAATAGTCCAGGCAAGAACAGTCTCTTGCCCAATGGCTGCCTATCAACCTCCATAAGGATCCTCTTCGATGCCCATCTTCCTCTCGAAATAGATTAGTGCTGCCAGGAGCAGACGTGTCTCATTATACATGAAAAACCCAAAGTTATTAAAATATTTAAATGCCATATTCTGCAATCTTTGAAAGATATGAAGAATGTCTATCTAATTGAAATATATCTCCATATATCTAGAAAATCTAACATGACTACAAGCTTGACTATTATTTACGATTATTTAACAACAACCTATATTTCCTAATTATACATTACATTTTAAAAATGAACTATATAATCACAATACCTTAATCAAGATCAGAAATACATATACATGTAACAAAATTGACATTACAATCCCACATCAATGTAAATTATTCATATCTATATCCTATCCCCCTTTAAATGTAAAAGAACAGTTATAAACAATGTTTTGGGAACATGGGCGCAGTTTTTCTCTCCAAACTGCTTCCTGCTGAATGGGGGCATCGTTAATTAGGTCTTTTATGGTATAACCTGTGTTGCCAGGGTCATCTCAGATGGCAGTTGAGTGAAGTAATTTTTTGAGGGTGTTCATAGCAACCTTTCAGGAGGGCTTGGTCTATCATACCATATTGGAATAGATGCAATCCATAGGGTCTGGTCCTCTGTGAAAAACAAAAGAAGACTCTCTGCAAAGCATCATATCCTTAGACCCAAATTTTGAAATTGTATGACCCTTATATCCATTTTGGTTTAGCTTGGCAGCCCATATAATGAAATGACTCTCTGTAGTTAGCTCCTTTACAGTCAAAAATTTTAAAGAAATCACAATGTACATAATCCAGACTCTCTGTGAATTTTTTATTTTTATGTGGCTTATTTTTTTTATTTCTTTTATTCTCTTAACTATCTGTACTCTGTCTCTTTAAAGACTTTACCTTTTTAATTTTAAAGGCATTAACTTTATTCTCTCTCTCTATATATTTTTTTCTCTCTCAAGCACATGTACATTTATCCAACATTGTGACTCATTTAGTGGTCTGTCTGAATCTAGTTTTATTGTGAATCTGTAATTTTTTTACTATCCAGGAGCATTTTTTAAAATGTTAAGCATTTCTTAAAAACTTAAGTTGTTTCTTGTACAATTAATACGGTACCGACTGCATTCTGCCCAGTAGAAACCTTAAGTGTGCTGTCATTAAGGTAATTACGGTAATTCCTGCCTGAGTCTGCAGTATGGCAGAGCTGAGCCTCTCCTGTCCAGAGCCATTTGGTGAGCCTGAGCTGTATAGAGTTCCAGGCACACAAGCAGTCCAAATTGCCATCAAGCAAGCCAAAGCAGTTTATTCCAAATGCTCCATACAAAAGCTCTGTCTCTCACAGGAGCCAGACAGAGATTGCAATGGCAGCACAGCCCAGAAAGCCGCACTTTAAAATGACGCAGCTTTTTTTCTGCTGCTTTGCCGAACCAGGAAATCTCTCTACGGCAGCGCCACCAACAAAGAACAAAACTCTGTGTTAAACTCTGTTTTTTCTCTGTTTAGAATTAAGCTCTCTCAGGTTTTTAAGTGGATTCAGCCCCACGTTGGGAGCCAATCTGTAGTAATAGGAGCGCGTGGCTGTGACCCTGTACCCAGCCGCCTGCATGGCTTAGCTTAAGCCCCGAAATAACAACACACAAACTGTATTCATTTAATCACTGCCTGGCCCATTATTGGCTAGCTCTTACATATAGACCTAACCCATTTCTGATAATCTGTGTAGCACCCCAAGGTGTGCTTACCGGGGGAGATTCTAGCCTGTGTCTGCAGGGACGGGGAACATCATGGCGACTCCTTCTGACTCAGCTTCCTTCTCCCAGAATCCAGTTCTGTTTACTCTACCCACGTAAGGGTAGGCCTATCAATGAGCTCAGGCAGTTTCTTTATTTTAACCTGATGAAATCAACAGATTGATATATGACACTCCCACATCAGCAGCGTTCTTTTCTCTGTAGAAGCTTTACATTGATAGATAATACTGTTCTTTTGAAAGGGTGAGAATTTCATGAAATTCTTTTGTGAGAAACGCACAAGAGTTATTCTTAAATGAGAAGCCCTAGTTTGGAATTTGTCAAAGTACTGTTCTTAGTTTGAGCAGTGTTCATATTCTCCTCTAGAAGCTTTATTTTGAAAGATAATCACGTTCTTATGAAAGGGTAAGAATTTCATGAAATGCTTTTGTTAGAAACGCACATGTGTTACTCTGAAATGAGAAGTTCTTATTCAGGATAGGTTCCACTATTGTTAGAAGTTAGCACATTGTTCATTTTCTGTGTTCCGGCTTTACATTGAAAGATAATCACGTTCTTTTGAAGGGTAAGAATTTCATGAAATTCTTTTGTGAGAAATGCACATGTGTTACTCTGAAATGGAAAGCCATAGTTTGGGATATGTCAACGTCCCTGTTCGTAGTTAGAGCAGCGTTCTTTTTCTCTCTGTAGAAGCTTTATTTGATAGATAATCATGTTCTTTTGAAAGGGTAAGAATTTCATGAAATTATTTTGTGAGAACGCACAACTGTTACTCTGAAATGAGAAGGCCTAGTTTGGGATTTGTCAAAGTACTTTTGAAGTTTGAGCAGTGTTCATATTCTCTCTAGAAGCTTTACTTTGAAAGATAATCACTTTCTTTTGAAAGGGTAAGAATTTCATGAAATGCTTTTTGAGAAACGCACATGTATTACTCTAAAAAGAGACGCCCCCTAGTTTGGAATATGTCTAAATACTGTTCAGTGTTAGAGCTGTGTTCATTTTCTCTGTAGAATCTTTGTTTGAAAGATAATCACGTTTTTTAGAAAGGGTAAGAATTTCCTGAAATTCTATTGTTAGAAACACACATGTGTTACTCTGAAGTGAGAAGCCCTAGTTTGTAATATGTCAAAGTTCTGTTCAAAGTTAGAACAGTGTTCTTTTCTCTGTGAAGCTTTAATTTGAAAGATAATCACGTTATTTAGAAAGGGTAAGAATTTCAGGGAAATGCTTTTTGAGAAACGCATATGTGTTGCTCTGAAATGAGAAATTGTAATTAGGGATATGTTACAATATTGTTAGAATATAGCGCAGTGGTCCCCTTCTCTGTAGAAGCTTTACATTGAAAGATAATCAAGTTCATTTCAAAGGGTAAGAATTTCATGAAATGATTTTGTGAGAAATGCACAAATGTTACTCTGAAATGAGAAGCTGTAGTTTGGAATATGTCTAAATACTGTTCAAAGTTAGAGCAGTGTTCCATTTTCTCTCTAGAAGCTTTACTTTGAAAGATAATCACATTCTTTTGAAAGGGTAAGAATTTCATGAAATGCTTTTGTGAGAATCGTACATGTGTTACTCTAAAATGAGAAGCCCTAGTTTGAAATATGTCTAAGTACTATTCAAAGATAGAGCAGTGTTCATTTTTTCTATTGAACCTTTATATTGAAAGATAATCATGTTCTTTTGAAAGGGTAAGAATTTCATGAAATGCTTTTGTGAGAAACACACATGTGTTACTCTCAAATTAGAAGCCCTTGTTAGGGATATGTCCAAGTGTTGTTTGACATTAGATCAGTGTTCATTTGTTCTCTAGAAGCTTTACTTTGAAAGATAATCACATTCTTGTGAAACGGTAAGAATTTCATGAAATGCTTTTGAGAAAAACTCACATATGTTACTCTGAAATGAGAAGTTGTTATTCAGGATATGTTACACTATTGTTAGAAGTGAGTGCTGTGATAATTTTCCCTGTAGAATGTTTACATTGAAAGATAATCACGTTCATTTGAAAAGGTAAGAATTTCATGAAATGCTTTTGAGAAACACACAAATGTTACTCTGAAATGAGAAGCTCCGTAGTTTGGAATATGTCTAAATACTGTTCAAAGTTAGAGCAGTGTTCATTTTCTCTCTAGAAGCTTTACTTTGAAAGATAATCACGTTCTTTTGAAAGGGTAGCAATTTTATAAAATGCTTTTGTGAGAAACGCTTTACTGTGTTACTCTAAAATGAGAAGCCCTATTTTGGAATATGCTTAAGTACTGTTCAAAGTTAGAGCAGTGTTCATTTTCCCTGTGAAGCTTTACATTGAAAGATAATCACATTCTTTTTTAAAGGGTAAGTATTTCATGAAATGCTTTTCTGAGAAACGCATATGTGTTACTCTCAAATGTGAATCCCTAGTTTGGGACATGTTCACGTGTTGTTCGATATTAGAGCAGTGTTCTTTTTTCTCTCTAGAAGCTTTACTTTAAAAGAAAATCATGTTCTTTTTAAAGGGTAAGAATTTCATGAAATGCTTTTGTAAGAAAAGCACAAATGTTACTCTGAAATGAGATGCCCTAATGTGGGATTTGTCAAAGTACTGTTTGAAGTTTGAGAAGTGTTCATTTTCTCACGAGAAGCTTTATTTGAAAGATAATCACGTTCATTAGAAAGGGTAAGAATTTCCTGAAATGTTTTTGTTAGAAACACACATGTGTTACTCTGAAATGAGAAGCCATAGTTTGGAATATGTCAAAGTTCTGTTCAAAGTTAGAGCAGTGTTCCTTTTCTCTGTAGAAACTTTACTTTGCTAGATAATCATGTTCTTTTGAAAGCGTGAGAATTTCATGAAATTCTTTTGTGACAAACGCACAACTGTTACTCTGAAATGAGAAGCCCTAGTTTGGGATTTGTAAAAGTACTGTTCAAAGTATGAGCAGTGTTCATATTTGCTCCAGAAGCTGTACTTTGAAAGATAATCACGTTCTTTGAAAGGGTAAGAATTTCATGAAATGCTTTTGTGAGAAATGCACATGTGTTACTCGGAAATGAGAAGTTGTTATTCGGGATATGTTACACTATTGTTAGAAGTTAGCACTGTGTTCATTTTCTCTGTAGAATACTTTACATTGAAAGATAATCACGTTCATTTGAAAAGGTAAGAATTTCATAAAATGCTTTTTTGAAAAACTCACATGTGTTACTCTAAAATGAGAAGCCCTAGTTTGGAATATGTCTAAATACTGTTCAAAGTTAGAGCAGTGTTCATTTTTTCTCTATACGCTTTACTTTGAAATATAATCACATTCTTTTGAAACGGTAAGAATTTCATGAAATTCTTTTTTGAAAACGCACATGTATTACTCTAAAAAGAGACTCCCTAGTTTGGAATATGTCTAAATACTGTTCAGTGTTAGAGCTGTGTTCATTTTCTCTGTAGAATCTTTGTTTGAAAGATAATCACGTTTTTTAGAAAGGGTAAGAATTTCCTGAAATTCTATTGTTAGAAACACACATGTGTTACTCTGAAATGAGAAGCCCTAGTTTGTAATATGTCAAAGTTCTGTTCAAAGTTAGAACAGTGTTCTTTTCTCTGTTAAAGCTTTAATTTGAAAGATAATCACGTTATTTAGAAAGGATAAGAATTTCAGGAAATGCTTTTTTGATAAACGCATATGTGTTGCTCTGAAATGAGAAGTTGTTATTAACGATAGTTTACACTATTTTTAGAAGTTAGCACATTGTTCATTTTCTGTGTTGAAGCTTTACATTGAGAGATAATCAAGTTCATTTCAAAGGGGAAGAATTTCATGAAATGATTTTGTGAGAAATGCACAAATGTTACTCTGAAATGAGAAGCTGTAGTTTGGAATATGTCTAAATACTGTTCAAAGTTAGAGCAGTGTTCATTTTCTCTCTAGAAGCTTTACTTTGAAAAGATAATCACGTTCTTTTGAAAGGGTAAGAATTTCATGAAATGCTTTTGTGAGAATCGCACATGTGTTACTCTAAAATGAGAAGCCCTAGTTTGAAATATGTCTAAGTACTCTTCAAAGATAGAGCACTGTTCATTTTTTCTATTGAACCTTTATATTGAAAGATAATCATGTTCTTTTGAAAGGGTAAGAATTTCATGAAATGCTTTTGTGAGAAACGCACATGTGTTACTCTCAAATTAGAAGCCCTTGTTAGGGATATGTCCAAGTGTTGTTTGACATTAGAGCAGTGTTCATTTGTTCTCTAGAAGCTTTACTTTGAAAGATAATCACATTCTTTTGAAACGGTAAGAATTTCATGAAATGCTTTTGAGAAAAACTCACATATGTTACTCTGAAATGAGAAGTTGTTATTCAGGATATGTTTACACTATTGTTAGAAGTGAGTGCTGTGATAATTTTCCCTGTAGAATGTTTACATTGAAAGATAATCACGTTCATTTGAAAAGGTAAGAATTTCATGAAATGCTTTTTTGAGAAACACACAAATGTTACTCTGAAATGAGAAGCCATAGTTTGGAATATGTCTAAATACTGTTCAAAGTTAGAGCAGTGTTCATTTTCTCTATAGAAGCTTTACTTTGAAAGATAATCACGTTATTTTGAAAGGGTAGCAATTTCATAAAATGCTTTTGTGAGAAACGCACATGTGTTCCTCTCAAATGAGAAGCCCTATTTTTGGAATATGTCTAAGTACTGTTCAAAGTTAGAGCAGTGTTCATTTTCCCTGTAAGCTTTACATTGAAAGATAATCACATTCTTTTTAAAGGGTAAGTATTTCATGAAATGCTTTTCTGAGAAACGCATATGTGTTACTCTCAAATGTGAAGCCCTAGTTTGGGACATGTTCACGTGTTGTTCGATATTAGAGCAGTGTTCTTTTTCTCTCTAGAAGCTTTACTTTAAAAGAAAATCATGTTCTTTTTAAAGGGTAAGAATTTCATGAAATGCTTTTTGTAAGAAAAGCACAAATGTTACCCTGAAATGAGAAGCCCTAGTTTGGGATTTGTAAAAGTACTGTTCAAAGTATGAGCAGTGTTCATATTTGCTCCAGAAGCTGTACTTTGAAAGATAATCACGTTCTTTGAAAGGGTAAGAATTTCATGAAATGCTTTTTGTGAGAAATGCACATGTGTTACTCGGAAATGAGAAGTTGTTATTCGGGATATGTTACACTATTGTTAGAAGTTAGCACTGTGTTCATTTTCTCTGTAGAATGTTTACATTGAAAGATAATCACGTTCATTTGAAAAGGTAAGAATTTCATAAAATGCTTTTGTGAGAAACTCACATGTGTTACTCTAAAATGAGAAGCCCTAGTTTGGAATATGTCTAAATACTGTTCAAAGTTAGAGCAGTGTTCATTTTTTCTCTATAAGCTTTACTTTGAAATATAATCACATTCTTTTGAAAACGGTAAGAATTTCATGAAATTCTTTTTGAGAAACGCACATGTATTACTCTAAAAAGAGACGCCATAGTTTGGAATATGTCTATATATTGTTCAGTGTTAGAGCTGTGTTCATTTTCGCTGTAGAATCTTTGTTTGAAAGATAATCACGTTTTTTAGAAAGGGTAAGAATTTCCTGAAATTCTATTGTTAGAAACACACATGTGTTACTCTGAAATGAGAAGCCCTAGTTTGTAATATGTCAAAGTTCTGTTCAAAGTTAGAACAGTGTTCTTTTCTCTGTTGAAGCTTTAATTTGAAAGATAATCACGTTATTTAGAAAGGATAAGAATTTCAGGAAATGCTTTTTTGAGAAACGCATATGTGTTGCTCTGAAATGAGAAGTTGTTATTAATGATAGGTTACACTATTTTTAGAAGTTAGCACATTGTTCATTTTCTGTGTTGAAGCTTTACATTGAAAGATAATCACGTTCTTTTGAAAGGTAAGAATTTCATGAAATTCTATTGTGAGAAAAGCACATGTGTTACTCTGAAATGGGAAGACCTAGTTTGGGATATGTCAACATACTGTTCAAAGTTAGAGCAGCGATCTTTTTCTCTGTAGAAGCTTTACTTTTATAGATAATCATGTTCTTTTGAAAGGGTGAGAATTTCATGTAATTCTTTTGTGAGACACGCACAAGTGTTATTCTGAAATGAGAAGCCCTAGTTTGTAATTTGTCAAAGTACTGTTCGTAGTTTGAGCAGTGTTCATATTCTCTCTAGAAGCATTACTTTGAAAGATAATCACGTTCTTTTGAAAGGGTAAGAATTTCATGAAATGTTTTTGTGAGAAACGCACATGTGTTACTCCGAAATGAGAAGTTCTTATTCGGGATAGGTTACACTACTGTTAGATGTTAGCACATTGTTCATTTTCTGTGTTCAGGCTTTACATTGAAAGATAATCACGTTCTTTTGAAAGGGTAACAATTTCATCAAATTCTTTTGTGAGAAATGCACATGTGTTACTCTGAAATGGGAAGCCCTAGTTTGGGATATGTCAACTTACTGTTCAAAGTTAGAGCAGCGTTCTTTTTCTCTGTAGAAGATTTACTTTGATAGATAATCATGTTCTTTTGAAAGGGTAAGAATTTCATGAAATGCTTTTGTGAGAAACACAATGTGTTACTCTAAAATGAGAAGCCCTAGTTTGGCATATGTCTAAGTCCTGTTCTTAGTTAGAGCAGTGTTCATTTTATCTGTTGATGTTTTACATTGAAAGATAATCACGTACTTTTGAAAGCGTAAGAATTTCATGATATACTTTTCTGAGAAATGCACATGTGTTACTCTAAAATTAGAAGCCATAGTTTGGGATATTTCCAAGTGTTGTTCAACATTAGAGCAGTATTCATTTTGTCTCTAGAAGCTTTACTTTGACAGATAATCACGTTCTTTTGAAAGGGTAAGAATTTCATGAAATTCTTTTGTCAGAAATGCACATGTGTTACTCTGAAATGTGAAGCCCTAGTTTGGGATATGTCAATGTACTGTTCTTAGTTAGAGCAGCATTCTTTTTTCTCTGTTGAAGCTTTACTTTGATAGATAATCATGTTCTTTTTAAAGGGTGAGAATTTCATGAAATTCTTTTTGTGAGAAACGCACAAGTGCTACTCTGAAATGAAAAGCCCTAGTTTGGGATTTGTCAAAGTACTTTTTGAAGTTTGAGCAGTGTTCATATTCTCTCTAGAAGCTTTACTTTGAAAGATAATCACGTTCTTTTGAAAGGGTAAGAATTTCATGAAATTCTTTTGTGAGAAACGTACATGTGTTACTCGGAAATGAGAAGTTGTTATTGGGGATATGTTACACTATTGTTAGAAGTTAGTGCTGTGTTCATTTTCCCTGTAGAATGTTTACATTGAAAGGTAATCACGTTCTTTAGAAAGGGTAAGAATTTCCTGAAATGCTTTTGTTATAAACACACATGTGTTACTCTGAAATGAGAAACCCTAGTTTGTAATATGTCAACGTTCTGTTCAAAGTTAGAACAGTGTTCCTTTTCTCTGTTGAAGCTTTACTTTGAAAGATAATCACGTTCTTTTGAAATGGTAAGTATTTCATGAAATGCGTTTGTGAGAAACGCACATGTGTTACTCTGAAATGAGATGACCTAGTTTGGAATATGTCTAAGTAATGTTCTAAGTTATAGGAGTGTTCATTTTCTATGTATAATCTTTAGTTTGAAAGATAATCAATTACTTTTTGACAGGGTCATTATTTCATGATATGCTTTTGTTAGAAACACACATGTGTTACTCTGAAATGAGAAGTTGCTATTCAGGATAGGTTACACTATTCTTAGTAGTTAGAACATTGTTCATTTACTCTGTTCAAGCTTTACATTGAAAGACAATCACGTTCATTTGAAAAGGTAAGAATTTCATGAAATGTTTTTGTGAAAAACGCACATGTGTTACTCTAAAATGAGAAGCCCTAGTTTGGAATATGTCTAAATACTGTTCAAAGTTTGAGCAGTGTTCATATTCACTCTAGAAGCTTTACTTTGAAAGATAATCACATTCTTTTGAAAGTGTCGAATTTCATGAAATGCTCTTGTTAGAAACACACATGTATTACTCTAAAATGAAAGACCTAGTTTGCAATATGTCTAAGTAATGTTCTCAGTTATAGCAGTGTTCATTTTCTCTGTAGAATCTTTAGTTTGAAAGATAATCAATTGTATTGGACAGGGTAATGATTTCATGATATGCTTTTGTTAGAAACGCACTGTGTTACTCTGATATGAGAAGCCCTAATTTAGGATATGTACAAGTAGTGTTCAAAGTTAGAGCAGTGTTCATTTTCTCTCTAGAAGTTTTACTTTGATAGATAATCAAGTACTTTTGAAAGGTAAGAATTTCATGATATGCTTTTTTGGGAAATCCACATTTGTTACTCTGAATTGCTAAGCCGTAGTTTGGAGTATGACTAAATTCTCTTCATAGTTAGAGCAGTGTTTATTTTCTCTTTTGAAGCTTTAGTTGAAAGACAATCACGTTCTTCTGGAAAGGTAAGAATTTCACGAAATGCTTTTGTTAGACACGCACATGTGTTATCTCTAAAATGAGAAGTTGTTATTCAGGATAGGTTACACTATTGTTGAAATTAGCACCTTGTTCATTTTCTGTGTTCAAGCTTTACCTTGAAAGATTATCACGTTCTTTTGAAAGGTTAAGAATTTCAACAAATTCTTTTGTGAGAAACGCACATGTGTTACTCTGAAATGGGAAGCCCTAGTTTGGGATATGTCAACGTACTGTTCGTAGTTAGAGCAGCGTTCTTTTCTCTGTAGAAGCTTTACTTTGATAGATAATCATGTTCTTTTGAAAGGGTGATAATTTCATGAAATTCCTTTGTGAGAAACTCACAAGTGTTATTCTGAAATGAGAAACCTAGTTTTGTATTTGTCAAAGTACTGTTCGAAGTCTGAGCAGTGTTCATATTCTCTCTACAAGCTTTAATTTGAAAGTTAGGCACGATTTTTGAAAGAGTAAAAATTTCAAGAAATGCTTTTGTGAGAAACGCACATGTGTTACTCTCAAATGAGAAGGCCTTTTTTGGGATATGTCCAAGTGTTGTTCGATATTAGAGCAGTGTTCATTTTCTCTCTAGAAGATTTATTTGAAAGATAATCACGTTCTTTTGAAAGGGTAAGAATTTCATGAAATGCTTTTGTGAGAAACGCACATGTGTTACTCGGAAATGAGAAGTTGTTATTCGGGATATGTTACGCTATTGTTAGAAGTTAGCGCTGTGTTCATTTTCTCTGTAGAAAGTTTACATTGAAAGATAATCATGTTCTTTTGAAAGGGTAAGAATTTCATGAAATGCTTTTGTGAGAAACACAATGTGTTACTCTAAAATGAGAAGCCCTAGTTTGGCATATGTCTAAGTCCTGTTCTTAGTTAGAGCAGTGTTCATTTTATCTGTTGATGTTTTACATTGAAAGATAATCACGTACTTTTGAAAGCGTAAGAATTTCATGATATACTTTTCTGAGAAATGCACATGTGTTACTCTAAAATTAGAAGCCATAGTTTGGGATATTTCCAAATGTTGTTCAACATTAGAGCAGTATTCATTTTGTCTCTAGAAGCTTTACTTTGACAGATAATCACGTTCTTTTGAAAGGGTAAGAATTTCATGAAATTCTTTTGTCAGAAAATGCACATGTGTTACTCTGAAATGTGAAGCCCTAGTTTGGGATATGTCAATGTACTGTTCTTAGTTAGAGCAGCATTCTTTTTCTCTGTTGAAGCTTTACTTTGATAGATAATCATGTTCTTTTTAAAGGGTGAGAATTTCATGAGATTCTTTTGTGAGAAACGCACAAGTGCTACTCTGAAATGAAAAGCCCTAGTTTGGGATTTGTCAAAGTACTTTTTGAAGTTTGAGCAGTGTTCATATTCTCTCTAGAAGCTGTACTTTGAAAGATAATCACGTTCTTTGAAAGGGTAAGAATTTCATGAAATGCTTTTTGTGAGAAATGCACATGTGTTACTCGGAAATGAGAAGTTGTTATTGGGGATATGTTACACTATTGTTAGAAGTTAGCACTGTGTTCATTTTCTCTGTAGAATGTTTACATTGAAAGATAATCACGTTCATTTGAAAAGGTAAGAATTTCATAAAATGCTTTTGTGAGAAACTCACATGTGTTACTCTAAAATGAGAAGCCCTAGTTTGGAATATGTCTAAATACTGTTCAAAGTTAGAGCAGTGTTCATTTTTTCTCTATAAGCTTTACTTTGAAATATAATCACATTCTTTTGAAACGGTAAGAATTTCATGAAATTCTTTTTTGAGAAACGCACATGTATTACTCTAAAAAGAGACTCCCTAGTTTGGAATATGTCTAAATACTGTTCAGTGTTAGAGCTGTGTTCATTTTCTCTGTAGAATCTTTGTTTGAAAGATAATCACGTTTTTTAGAAAGGGTAAGAATTTCCTGAAATTCTATTGTTAGAAACACACATGTGTTACTCTGAAATGAGAAGCCCTAGTTTGTAATATGTCAAAGTTCTGTTCAAAGTTAGAACAGTGTTCTTTTCTCTGTTGAAGCTTTAATTTGAAAGATAATCACGTTATTTAGAAAGGATAAGAATTTCAGGAAATGCTTTTTTGATAAACGCATATGTGTTGCTCTGAAATGAGAAGTTGTTATTAACGATAGGTTACACTATTTTAGAAGTTAGCACATTGTTCATTTTCTGTGTTGAAGCTTTACATTGAGAGATAATCAAGTTCATTTCAAAGGGGAAGAATTTCATGAAATGATTTTGTGAGAAATGCACAAATGTTACTCTGAAATGAGAAGCTGTAGTTTGGAATATGTCTAAATACTGTTCAAAGTTAGAGCAGTGCTCATTTTCTCTCTAGAAGCTTTACTTTGAAAGATAATCACGTTCTTTTGAAAGGGTAAGAATTTCATGAAATGCTTTTGTGAGAATCGCACATGTGTTACTCTAAAATGAGAAGCCCTAGTTTGAAATATGTCTAAGTACTCTTCAAAGATAGAGCACTGTTCATTTTTTCTATTGAACCTTTATATTGAAAGATAATCATGTTCTTTTGAAAGGGTAAGAATTTCATGAAATGCTTTTGTGAGAAACACACATGTGTTACTCTCAAATTAGAAGCCCTTGTTAGGGATATGTCCAAGTGTTGTTTGACATTAGAGCAGTGTTCATTTGTTCTCTAGAAGCTTTACTTTGAAAGATAATCACATTCTTTTGAAACGGTAAGAATTTCATGAAATGCTTTTGAGAAAAACTCACATATGTTACTCTGAAATGAGAAGTTGTTATTCAGGATATGTTACACTATTGTTAGAAGTGAGTGCTGTGATAATTTTCCCTGTAGAATGTTTACATTGAAAGATAATCACGTTCATTTGAAAAGGTAAGAATTTCATGAAATGCTTTTTTGAGAAACACACAAATGTTACTCTGAAATGAGAAGCCATAGTTTGGAATATGTCTAAATACTGTTCAAAGTTAGAGCAGTGTTCATTTTCTCTATAGAAGCTTTACTTTGAAAGATAATCACGTTATTTTGAAAGGGTAGCAATTTCATAAAATGCTTTTGTGAGAAACGCACATGTGTTCCTCTCAAATGAGAAGCCCTATTTTGGAATATGTCTAAGTACTGTTCAAAGTTAGAGCAGTGTTCATTTTCCCTGTGAAGCTTTACATTGAAAGATAATCACATTCTTTTTTAAAGGGTAAGTATTTCATGAAATGCTTTTCTGAGAAACGCATATGTGTTACTCTCAAATGTGAAGCCCTAGTTTGGGACATGTTCACGTGTTGTTCGATATTAGAGCAGTGTTCTTTTTCTCTCTAGAAGCTTTACTTTAAAAGAAAATCATGTTCTTTTTAAAGGGTAAGAATTTCATGAAATGCTTTTGTAAGAAAAGCACAAATGTTACCCTGAAATGAGAAGCCCTAGTTTGGGATTTGTAAAAGTACTGTTCAAAGTATGAGCAGTGTTCATATTTGCTCCAGAAGCTGTACTTTGAAAGATAATCACGTTCTTTGAAAGGGTAAGAATTTCATGAAATGCTTTTGTGAGAAATGCACATGTGTTACTCGGAAATGAGAAGTTGTTATTCGGGATATGTTACACTATTGTTAGAAGTTAGCACTGTGTTCATTTTCTCTGTAGAATGTTTACATTGAAAGATAATCACGTTCATTTGAAAAGGTAAGAATTTCATAAAATGCTTTTGTGAGAAACTCACATGTGTTACTCTAAAATGAGAAGCCCTAGTTTGGAATATGTCTAAATACTGTTCAAAGTTAGAGCAGTGTTCATTTTTTCTCTATAAGCTTTACTTTGAAATATAATCACATTCTTTTGAAACGGTAAGAATTTCATGAAATTCTTTTTGAGAAACGCACATGTATTACTCTAAAAAGAGACGCCATAGTTTGGAATATGTCTATATTTGTTCAGTGTTAGAGCTGTGTTCATTTTCGCTGTAGAATCTTTGTTTGAATGATAATCACGTTTTTTTAGAAAGGGTAAGAATTTCCCTGAAATTCTATTGTTAGAAACACACATGTGTTACTCTGAAATGAGAAGCCCTAGTTTGTAATATGTCAAAGTTCTGTTCAAAGTTAACAGTGTTCTTTTCTCTGTTGAAGCTTTAATTTGAAAGATAATCACGTTATTTAGAAAGGATAAGAATTTCAGGAAATGCTTTTTTGAGAAAACGCATATGTGTTGCTCTGAAATGAGAAGTTGTTATAACGATAGGTTACACTATTTTTAGAAGTTAGCACATTGTTCATTTTCTGTGTTGAAGCTTTACATTGAAAGATAATCACGTTCTTTTGAAAGGTAAGAATTTCATGAAATTCTATTGTGAGAAAAGCACATGTGTTACTCTGAAATGGGAAGACCTAGTTTGGGATATGTCAACATACTGTTCAAAGTTAGAGCAGCGATCTTTTCTCCGTAGAAGCTTTACTTTTATAGATAATCATGTTCTTTTGAAAGGGTGAGAATTTCATGTAATTCTTTTGTGAGACACGCACAAGTGTTATTCTGAAATGAGAAGCCCTTGTTTGTAATTTGTCAAAGTACTGTTCGTAGTTTGAGCAGTGTTCATATTCTCTCTAGAAGCATTACTTTGAAAGATAATCACGTTCTTTTGAAAGGGTAAGAATTTCATGAAATGTTTTTGTGAGAAACGCACATGTGTTACTCCGAAATGAGAAGTTCTTATTCGGGATAGGTTACACTACTGTTAGATGTTAGCACATTGTTCATTTTCTGTGTTCAGGCTTTACATTGAAAGATAATCACGTTCTTTTGAAAGGGTAACAATTTCATCAAATTCTTTTGTGAGAAATGCACATGTGTTACTCTGAAATGGGAAGCCCTAGTTTGGGATATGTCAACTTACTGTTCAAAGTTAGAGCAGCGTTCTTTTTCTCTGTAGAAGATTTACTTTGATAGATAATCATGTTCTTTTGAAAGGGTAAGAATTTCATGAATGCTTTTGTGAGAAACACAATGTGTTACTCTAAAATGAGAAGCCCTAGTTTGGCATATGTCTAAGTCCTGTTCTTAGTTAGAGCAGTGTTCATTTTATCTGTTGATGTTTTACATTGAAAGATAATCACGTACTTTTGAAAGCGTAAGAATTTCATGATATACTTTTCTGAGAAATGCACATGTGTTACTCTAAAATTAGAAGCCATAGTTTGGGATATTTCCAAGTGTTGTTCAACATTAGAGCAGTATTCATTTTGTCTCTAGAAGCTTTACTTTGACAGATAATCACGTTCTTTTGAAAGGGTAAGAATTTCATGAAATTCTTTTGTCAGAAAATGCACATGTGTTACTCTGAAATGTGAAGCCCTAGTTTGGGATATGTCAATGTACTGTTCTTAGTTAGAGCAGCATTCTTTTTCTCTGTTGAAGCTTTACTTTGATAGATAATCATGTTCTTTTTAAAGGGTGAGAATTTCATGAAATTCTTTTGTGAGAAACGCACAAGTGCTACTCTGAAATGAAAAGCCCTAGTTTGGGATTTGTCAAAGTACTTTTTGAAGTTTGAGCAGTGTTCATATTCTCTCTAGAAGCTTTACTTTGAAAGATAATCACGTTCTTTTGAAAGGGTAAGAATTTCATGAAATTCTTTTGTGAGAAACGTACATGTGTTACTCGGAAATGAGAAGTTGTTATTGGGGATATGTTACACTATTGTTAGAAGTTAGTGCTGTGTTCATTTTTCCCTGTAGAATGTTTACATTGAAAGGTAATCACGTTCTTTAGAAAGGGTAAGAATTTCCTGAAATGCTTTTGTTATAAACACACATGTGTTACTCTGAAATGAGAAACCCTAGTTTGTAATATGTCAACGTTCTGTTCAAAGTTAGAACAGTGTTCCTTTTCTCTGTTGAAGCTTTACTTTGAAAGATAATCACGTTCTTTTGAAATGGTAAGTATTTCATGAAATGCGTTTGTGAGAAACCACATGTGTTACTCTGAAATGAGATGACCTAGTTTGGAATATGTCTAAGTAATGTTCTAAGTTATAGGAGTGTTCATTTTCTATGTATAATCTTTAGTTTGAAAGATAATCAATTACTTTTGACAGGGTCATTATTTCATGATATGCTTTTGTTAGAAACACACATGTGTTACTCTGAAATGAGAAGTTGCTATTCAGGATAGGTTACACTATTCTTAGTAGTTAGAACATTGTTCATTTACTCTGTTCAAGCTTTACATTGAAAGACAATCACGTTCATTTGAAAAGGTAAGAATTTCATGAAATGTTTTGTGAAAAACGCACATGTGTTACTCTAAAATGAGAAGCCCTAGTTTGGAATATGTCTAAATACTGTTCAAAGTTTGAGCAGTGTTCATATTCACTCTAGAAGCTTTACTTTGAAAGATAATCACATTCTTTTGAAAGTGTACGAATTTCATGAAATGCTCTTGTTAGAAACACACATGTATTACTCTAAAATGAGAAGACCTAGTTTGCAATATGTCTAAGTAATGTTCTCAGTTATAGCAGTGTTCATTTTCTCTGTAGAATCTTTAGTTTGAAAGATAATCAATTGTATTGGACAGGGTAATGATTTCATGATATGCTTTTGTTAGAAACGCACATGTGTTACTCTGATATGAGAAGCCTAATTTAGGATATGTACAAGTAGTGTTCAAAGTTAGAGCAGTGTTCATTTTCTCTCTAGAAGTTTTACTTTGATAGATAATCAAGTACTTTTGAAAGGTAAGAATTTCATGATATGCTTTTTTGGGAAATCCACATTTGTTACTCTGAATTGCTAAGCCGTAGTTTGGAGTATGACTAAATTCTCTTCATAGTTAGAGCAGTGTTTATTTTCTCTTTAGAAGCTTTAGTTGAAAGACAATCACGTTCTTCTGGAAAGGTAAGAATTTCATGAAATGCTTTTGTTAGACACGCACATGTGTTACTCTAAAATGAGAAGTTGTTATTCAGGATAGGTTACACTATTGTTAGAAATTAGCACCTTGTTCATTTTCTGTGTTCAAGCTTTACCTTGAAAGATTATCACGTTCTTTTGAAAGGTTAAGAATTTCAACAAATTCTTTTGTGAGAAACTGCACATGTGTTACTCTGAAATGGGAAGCCCTAGTTTGGGATATGTCAACGTACTGTTCGTAGTTAGAGCAGCGTTCTTTTTCTCTGTAGAAGCTTTACTTTGATAGATAATCATGTTCTTTTGAAAGGGTGATAATTTCATGAAATTCCTTTGTGAGAAACTCACAAGTGTTATTCTGAAATGAGAAACCCTAGTTTTGTATTTGTCAAAGTACTGTTCGAAGTCTGAGCAGTGTTCATATTCTCTCTACAAGCTTTAATTTGAAAGTTAGGCACGATTTTTGAAAGAGTAAAAATTTCAAGAAATGCTTTTGTGAGAAACGCACATGTGTTACTCTCAAATGAGAAGGCCTTTTTTGGGATATGTCCAAGTGTTGTTCGATATTAGAGCAGTGTTCATTTTCTCTCTAGAAGATTTATTTGAAAGATAATCACGTTCTTTTGAAAGGGTAAGAATTTCATGAAATGCTTTTGTGAGAAACGCACATGTGTTACTCGGAAATGAGAAGTTGTTATTCGGGATATGTTACGCTATTGTTAGAAGTTAGCGCTGTGTTCATTTTCTCTGTAGAAAGTTTACATTGAAAGATAATCATGTTCTTTTGAAAGGGTAAGAATTTCATGAAATGCTTTTGTGAGAAACACAATGTGTTACTCTAAAATGAGAAGCCCTAGTTTGGCATATGTCTAAGTCCTGTTCTTAGTTAGAGCAGTGTTCATTTTATCTGTTGATGTTTTACATTGAAAGATAATCACGTACTTTTGAAAGTGTAAGAATTTCATGATATACTTTTCTGAGAAATGCACATGTGTTACTCTAAAATTAGAAGCCATAGTTTGGGATATTTCCAAGTGTTGTTCAACATTAGAGCAGTATTCATTTTGTCTCTAGAAGCTTTACTTTGACAGATAATCACGTTCTTTTGAAAGGGTAAGAATTTCATGAAATTCTTTTGTCAGAAATGCACATGTGTTACTCTGAAATGTGAAGCCCTAGTTTGGGATATGTCAATGTACTGTTCTTAGTTAGAGCAGCATTCTTTTTCTCTGTTGAAGCTTTACTTTGATAGATAATCATGTTCTTTTTAAAGGGTGAGAATTTCATGAAATTCTTTTGTGAGAAAACGCTACAAGTGCTACTCTGAAATGAAAAGCCCTAGTTTGGGATTTGTCAAAGTACTTTTTGAAGTTTGAGCAGTGTTCATATTCCTCTCTAGAAGCTGTACTTTGAAAGATAATCACGTTCTTTGAAAGGGTAAGAATTTCATGAAATGCTTTTGTGAGAAATGCACATGTGTTACTCGGAAATGAGAAGTTGTTATTGGGGATATGTTACACTATTGTTAGAAGTTAGCACTGTGTTCATTTTCTCTGTAGAATACTTTACATTGAAAGATAATCACGTTCATTTGAAAAGGTAAGAATTTCATAAAATGCTTTTGTGAAAAACTCACATGTGTTACTCTAAAATGAGAAGCCCTAGTTTGGAATATGTCTAAATACTGTTCAAAGTTAGAGCAGTGTTCATTTTTTTCTCTATAAGCTTTACTTTGAAATATAATCACATTCTTTTGAAACGGTAAGAATTTCATGAAATTCTTTTTTGAGAAACGCACATGTATTACTCTAAAAAGAGACTCCCTAGTTTGGAATATGTCTAAATACTGTTCAGTGTTAGAGCTGTGTTCATTTTCTCTGTAGAATCTTTGTTTGAAAGATAATCACGTTTTTTAGAAAGGGTAAGAATTTCCTGAAATTCTATTGTTAGAAACACACATGTGTTACTCTGAAATGAGAAGCCCTAGTTTGTAATATGTCAAAGTTCTGTTCAAAGTTAGAACAGTGTTCTTTTCTCTGTTGAAGCTTTAATTTGAAAGATAATCACGTTATTTAGAAAGGATAAGAATTTCAGGAAATGCTTTTTTGATAAACGCATATGTGTTGCTCTGAAATGAGAAGTTGTTATTAACGATAGGTTACACTATTTTTAGAAGTTAGCACATTGTTCATTTTCTGTGTTGAAGCTTTACATTGAGAGATAATCAAGTTCATTTCAAAGGGGAAGAATTTCATGAAATGATTTTGTGAGAAATGCACAAATGTTACTCTGAAATGAGAAGCTGTAGTTTGGAATATGTCTAAATACTGTTCAAAGTTAGAGCAGTGTTCATTTTCTCTCTAGAAGCTTTACTTTGAAAGATAATCACGTTCTTTTGAAAGGGTAAGAATTTCATGAAATGCTTTTGTGAGAATCGCACATGTGTTACTCTAAAATGAGAAGCCCTAGTTTGAAATATGTCTAAGTACTCTTCAAAGATAGAGCAGTGTTCATTTTTTCTATTGAACCTTTATATTGAAAGATAATCATGTTCTTTTGAAAGGGTAAGAATTTCATGAAATGCTTTTGTGAGAAACACACATGTGTTACTCTCAAATTAGAAGCCCTTGTTAGGGATATGTCCAAGTGTTGTTTGACATTAGAGCAGTGTTCATTTGTTCTCTAGAAGCTTTACTTTGAAAGATAATCACATTCTTTTGTAACGGTAAGAATTTCATGAAATGCTTTTGAGAAAAACTCACATATGTTACTCTGAAATGAGAAGTTGTTATTCAGGATATGTTACACTATTGTTAGAAGTGAGTGCTGTGATAATTTTCCCTGTAGAATGTTTACATTGAAAGATAATCACGTTCATTTGAAAAGGTAAGAATTTCATGAAATGCTTTTTTGAGAAACACACAAATGTTACTCTGAAATGAGAAGCCATAGTTTGGAATATGTCTAAATACTGTTCAAAGTTAGAGCAGTGTTCATTTTCTCTATAGAAGCTTTACTTTGAAAGATAATCACGTTATTTTGAAAGGGTAGCAATTTCATAAAATGCTTTTGTGAGAAACGCACATGTGTTCCTCTCAAATGAGAAGCCCTATTTTGGAATATGTCTAAGTACTGTTCAAAGTTAGAGCAGTGTTCATTTTCCCTGTGAAGCTTTACATTGAAAGATAATCACATTCTTTTTAAAGGGTAAGTATTTCATGAAATGCTTTTCTGAGAAACGCATATGTGTTACTCTCAAATGTGAAGCCCTAGTTTTGGGACATGTTCACGTGTTGTTCGATATTAGAGCAGTGTTCTTTTTTCTCTCTAGAAGCTTTACTTTAAAAGAAAATCATGTTCTTTTTAAAGGGTAAGAATTTCATGAAATGCTTTTGTAAGAAAAGCACAAATGTTACCCTGAAATGAGAAGCCCTAGTTTGGGATTTGTAAAAGTACTGTTCAAAGTATGAGCAGTGTTCATATTTGCTCCAGAAGCTGTACTTTGAAAGATAATCACGTTCTTTGAAAGGGTAAGAATTTCATGAAATGCTTTTGTGAGAAATGCACATGTGTTACTCGGAAATGAGAAGTTGTTATTCGGGATATGTTACACTATTGTTAGAAGTTAGCACTGTGTTCATTTTCTCTGTAGAATGTTTACATTGAAAGATAATCACGTTCATTTGAAAAGGTAAGAATTTCATAAAATGCTTTTGTGAGAAACTCACATGTGTTACTCTAAAATGAGAAGCCCTAGTTTGGAATATGTCTAAATACTGTTCAAAGTTAGAGCAGTGTTCATTTTTTTCTCTATAAGCTTTACTTTGAAATATAATCACATTCTTTTGAAACGGTAAGAATTTCATGAAATTCTTTTTTGAGAAAGCGCACATGTATTACTCTAAAAAGAGACGCCATAGTTTGGAATATGTCTATATATTGTTCAGTGTTAGAGCTGTGTTCATTTTCGCTGTAGAATCTTTGTTTGAATGATAATCACGTTTTTTTAGAAAGGGTAAGAATTTCCTGAAATTCTATTGTTAGAAACACACATGTGTTACTCTGAAATGAGAAGCCCTAGTTTGTAATATGTCAAAGTTCTGTTCAAAGTTAGAACAGTGTTCTTTTCTCTGTTGAAGCTTTAATTTGAAAGATAATCACGTTATTTAGAAAGGATAAGAATTTCAGGAAATGCTTTTTTGAGAAACGCATATGTGTTGCTCTGAAATGAGAAGTTGTTATTAACGATAGGTTACACTATTTTTAGAAGTTAGCACATTGTTCATTTTCTGTGTTGAAGCTTTACATTGAAAGATAATCACGTTCTTTTGAAAGGTAAGAATTTCATGAAATTCTATTGTGAGAAAAGCACATGTGTTACTCTGAAATGGGAAGACCTAGTTTGGGATATGTCAACATACTGTTCAAAGTTAGAGCAGCGATCTTTTCTCCGTAGAAGCTTTACTTTTATAGATAATCATGTTCTTTTGAAAGGGTGAGAATTTCATGTAATTCTTTTTGTGAGATCACGCACAAGTGTTATTCTGAAATGAGAAGCCCCTTGTTTGTAATTGTCAAAGTACTGTTCGTAGTTTGAGCAGTGTTCATATTCTCTCTAGAAGCATTACTTTGAAAGATAATCACGTTCTTTTGAAAGGGTAAGAATTT
This sequence comes from Microtus obscurus, assembly GCA_963919715.1. Lineage (NCBI taxonomy): Eukaryota > Metazoa > Chordata > Mammalia > Rodentia > Cricetidae > Microtus > Microtus obscurus. The sequence goes on along the minus strand of CAWTZC010001077.1, from coordinate 29,394 downwards.
CATGAAATGTTTTTGTGAGAAACGCACATGTGTTACTCAAATGAGAAGTTCTTATTCGGGATAGGTTACACTACTGTTAGATGTTAGCACATTGTTCATTTTCTGTGTTCAGGCTTTACATTGAAAGATAATCACGTTCTTTTGAAAGGTGTAACAATTTCATCAAATTCTTTTGTGAGAAATGCACATGTGTTACTCTGAAATGGGAAGCCCTAGTTTGGGATATGTCAACTTACTGTTCAAAGTTAGAGAGCAGCGTTCTTTTTCTCTGTAGAAGATTTACTTTGATAGATAATCATGTTCTTTTGAAAGGGTAAGAATTTCATGAAATGCTTTTGTGAGAAACACAATGTGTTACTCTAAAATGAGAAGCCCTAGTTTGGCATATGTCTAAGTCCTGTTCTTAGTTAGAGCAGTGTTCATTTTATCTGTTGATGTTTTACATTGAAAGATAATCACGTACTTTTTGAAAGCGTAAGAATTTCATGATATACTTTTCTGAGAAATGCACATGTGTTACTCTAAAATTAGAAGCCATAGTTTGGGATATTTCCAAGTGTTGTTCAACATTAGAGCAGTATTCATTTTGTCTCTAGAAGCTTTACTTTGACAGATAATCACGTTCTTTTTGAAAGGGTAAGAATTTCATGAAATTCTTTTTGTCAGAAATGCACATGTGTTACTCTGAAATGTGAAGCCCTAGTTTGGGATATGTCAATGTACTGTTCTTAGTTAGAGCAGCATTCTTTTTCTCTGTTGAAGCTTTACTTTGATAGATAATCATGTTCTTTTTAAAGGGTGAGAATTTCATGAAATTCTTTTGTGAGAAACGCACAAGTGCTACTCTGAAATGAAAAGCCCTAGTTTGGGATTTGTCAAAGTACTTTTTGAAGTTTGAGCAGTGTTCATATTCTCTCTAGAAGCTTTACTTTGAAAGATAATCACGTTCTTTTGAAAGGGTAAGAATTTCATGAAATTCTTTTGTGAGAAACGTACATGTGTTACTCGGAAATGAGAAGTTGTTATTGGGGATATGTTACACTATTGTTAGAAGTTAGTGCTGTGTTCATTTTCCCTGTAGAATGTTTACATTGAAAGGTAATCACGTTCTTTAGAAAGGGTAAGAATTTCCTGAAATGCTTTTGTTATAAACACACATGTGTTACTCTGAAATGAGAAACCCTAGTTTGTAATATGTCAACGTTCTGTTCAAAGTTAGAACAGTGTTCCTTTTCTCTGTTGAAGCTTTACTTTGAAAGATAATCACGTTCTTTTGAAATGGTAAGTATTTCATGAAATGCGTTTGTGAGAAACGCACATGTGTTACTCTGAAATGAGATGACCTAGTTTGGAATATGTCTAAGTAATGTTCTAAGTTATAGGAGTGTTCATTTTCTATGTATAATCTTTAGTTTGAAAGATAATCAATTACTTTTGACAGGGTCATTATTTCATGATATGCTTTTGTTAGAAACACACATGTGTTACTCTGAAATGAGAAGTTGCTATTCAGGATAGGTTACACACTATTCTTAGTAGTTAGAACATTGTTCATTTACTCTGTTCAAGCTTTACATTGAAAGACAATCACGTTCATTTGAAAAGGTAAGAATTTCATGAAATGTTTTTGTGAAAAACGCACATGTGTTACTCTAAAATGAGAAGCCCTAGTTTGGAATATGTCTAAATACTGTTCAAAGTTTGAGCAGTGTTCATATTCACTCTAGAAGCTTTACTTTGAAAGATAATCACATTCTTTTGAAAGTGTACGAATTTCATGAAATGCTCTTGTTAGAAACACACATGTATTACTCTAAAATGAGAAGACCTAGTTTGCAATATGTCTAAGTAATGTTCTCAGTTATAGCAGTGTTCATTTTCTCTGTAGAATCTTTAGTTTGAAAGATAATCAATTGTATTGGACAGGGTAATGATTTCATGATATGCTTTTGTTAGAAACGCACATGTGTTACTCTGATATGAGAAGCCCTAATTTAGGATATGTACAAGTAGTGTTCAAAGTTAGAGCAGTGTTCATTTTCTCTCTAGAAGTTTTACTTTGATAGATAATCAAGTACTTTTGAAAGGTAAGAATTTCATGATATGCTTTTTTGGGAAATCCACATTTGTTACTCTGAATTGCTAAGCCGTAGTTTGGAGTATGACTAAATTCTCTTCATAGTTAGAGCAGTGTTTATTTTCTCTTTAGAAGCTTTAGGTTGAAAGACAATCACGTTCTTCTGGAAAGGTAAGAATTTCATGAAATGCTTTTGTTAGACACGCACATGTGTTACTCTAAAATGAGAAGTTGTTATTCAGGATAGGTTACACTATTGTTAGAAATTAGCACCTTGTTCATTTTCTGTGTTCAAGCTTTACCTTGAAAGATTATCACGTTCTTTTGAAAGGTTAAGAATTTCAACAAATTCTTTTGTGAGAAACGCACATGTGTTACTCTGAAATGGGAAGCCCTAGTTTGGGATATGTCAACGTACTGTTCGTAGTTAGAGCAGCGTTCTTTTTCTCTGTAGAAGCTTTACTTTGATAGATAATCATGTTCTTTTGAAAGGGTGATAATTTCATGAAATTCCTTTGTGAGAAACTCACAAGTGTTATTCTGAAATGAGAAACCCTAGTTTTGTATTTGTCAAAGTACTGTTCGAAGTCTGAGCAGTGTTCATATTCTCTCTACAAGCTTTAATTTGAAAGTTAGGCACGTTTTTTGAAAGAGTAAAAATTTCAAGAAATGCTTTTGTGAGAAACGCACATGTGTTACTCTCAAATGAGAAGGCCTTTTTTGGGATATGTCCAAGTGTTGTTCGATATTAGAGCAGTGTTCATTTTCTCTCTAGAAGATTTATTTGAAAGATAATCACGTTCTTTTGAAAGGGTAAGAATTTCATGAAATGCTTTTGTGAGAAACGCACATGTGTTACTCGGAAATGAGAAGTTGTTATTCGGGATATGTTACACTATTGTTAGAAGTTAGCGCTGTGTTCATTTTCTCTGTAGAAAGTTTACATTGAAAGATAATCATGTTCTTTTGAAAGGGTAAGAATTTCATGAAATGCTTTTGTGAGAAACACAATGTGTTACTCTAAAATGAGAAGCCCCTAGTTTGGCATATGTCTAAGTCCTGTTCTTAGTTAGAGCAGTGTTCATTTTATCTGTTGATGTTTTACATTGAAAGATAATCACGTACTTTTGAAAGCGTAAGAATTTCATGATATACTTTTCTGAGAAATGCACATGTGTTACTCTAAAATTAGAAGCCATAGTTTGGGATATTTCCAAGTGTTGTTCAACATTAGAGCAGTATTCATTTTGTCTCTAGAAGCTTTACTTTGACAGATAATCACGTTCTTTTGAAAGGGTAAGAATTTCATGAAATTCTTTTGTCAGAAATGCACATGTGTTACTCTGAAATGTGAAGCCCTAGTTTGGGATATGTCAATGTACTGTTCTTAGTTAGAGCAGCATTCTTTTTCTCTGTTGAAGCTTTACTTTGATAGATAATCATGTTCTTTTTAAAGGGTGAGAATTTCATGAAATTCTTTTGTGAGAAACGCACAAGTGCTACTCTGAAATGAAAAGCCCTAGTTTGGGATTTGTCAAAGTACTTTTTGAAGTTTGAGCAGTGTTCATATTCTCTCTAGAAGCTTTACTTTGAAAGATAATCACGTTCTTTTGAAAGGGTAAGAATTTCATGAAATTCTTTTGTGAGAAACGTACATGTGTTACTCGGAAATGAGAAGTTGTTATTGGGGATATGTTACACTATTGTTAGAAGTTAGTGCTGTGTTCATTTTCCCTGTAGAATGTTTACATTGAAAGGTAATCACGTTCTTTAGAAAGGGTAAGAATTTCCCTGAAATGCTTTTGTTATAAACACACATGTGTTACTCTGAAATGAGAAACCCTAGTTTGTAATATGTCAACGTTCTGTTCAAAGTTAGAACAGTGTTCCTTTTCTCTGTTGAAGCTTTACTTTGAAAGATAATCACGTTCTTTTGAAATGGTAAGTATTTCATGAAATGCGTTTGTGAGAAACGCACATGTGTTACTCTGAAATGAGATGACCTAGTTTGGAATATGTCTAAGTAATGTTCTAAGTTATAGGAGTGTTCATTTTCTATGTATAATCTTTAGTTTGAAAGATAATCAATTACTTTTGACAGGGTCATTATTTCATGATATGCTTTTGTTAGAAACACACATGTGTTACTCTGAAATGAGAAGTTGCTATTCAGGATAGGTTACACTATTCTTAGTAGTTAGAACATTGTTCATTTACTCTGTTCAAGCTTTACATTGAAAGACAATCACGTTCATTTGAAAAGGTAAGAATTTCATGAAATGTTTTTTGTGAAAAACGCACATGTGTTACTCTAAAATGAGAAGCCCTAGTTTGGAATATGTCTAAATACTGTTCAAAGTTTGAGCAGTGTTCATATTCACTCTAGAAGCTTTACTTTGAAAGATAATCACATTCTTTTGAAAGTGTACGAATTTCATGAAATGCTCTTGTTAGAAACACACATGTATTACTCTAAAATGAGAAGACCTAGTTTGCAATATGTCTAAGTAATGTTCTCAGTTATAGCAGTGTTCATTTTCTCTGTAGAATCTTTAGTTTGAAAGATAATCAATTGTATTGGACAGGGTAATGATTTCATGATATGCTTTTGTTAGAAACGCACATGTGTTACTCTGATATGAGAAGCCCTAATTTAGGATATGTACAAGTAGTGTTCAAAGTTAGAGCAGTGTTCATTTTCTCTCTAGAAGTTTTACTTTGATAGATAATCAAGTACTTTTGAAAGGTAAGAATTTCATGATATGCTTTTTTGGGAAATCCACATTTGTTACTCTGAATTGCTAAGCCGTAGTTTGGAGTATGACTAAATTCTCTTCATAGTTAGAGCAGTGTTTATTTTCTCTTTAGAAGCTTTAGTTGAAAGACAATCACGTTCTTCTGGAAAGGTAAGAATTTCATGAAATGCTTTTGTTAGACACGCACATGTGTTACTCTAAAATGAGAAGTTGTTATTCAGGATAGGTTACACTATTGTTAGAAATTAGCACCTTGTTCATTTTCTGTGTTCAAGCTTTACCTTGAAAGATTATCACGTTCTTTTGAAAGGTTAAGAATTTCAACAAATTCTTTTGTGAGAAACGCACATGTGTTACTCTGAAATGGGAAGCCCTAGTTTGGGATATGTCAACGTACTGTTCGTAGTTAGAGCAGCGTTCTTTTTCTCTGTAGAAGCTTTACTTTGATAGATAATCATGTTCTTTTGAAAGGGTGATAATTTCATGAAATTCCTTTGTGAGAAACTCACAAGTGTTATTCTGAAATGAGAAACCCTAGTTTTGTATTTGTCAAAGTACTGTTCAAGTCTGAGCAGTGTTCATATTCTCTCTACAAGCTTTAATTTGAAAGTTAGGCACGTTTTTTTGAAAGAGTAAAAATTTCAAGAAATGCTTTTGTGAGAAACGCACATGTGTTACTCTCAAATGAGAAGGCCTTTTTTGGGATATGTCCAAGTGTTGTTCGATATTAGAGCAGTGTTCATTTTCTCTCTAGAAGATTTATTTGAAAGATAATCACGTTCTTTTGAAAGGGTAAGAATTTCATGAAATGCTTTTGTGAGAAAGCACATGTGTTACTCGGAAATGAGAAGTTGTTATTCGGGATATGTTACGCTATTGTTAGAAGTTAGCGCTGTGTTCATTTTCTCTGTAGAAAGTTTACATTGAAAGATAATCATGTTCTTTTGAAAGGGTAAGAATTTCATGAAATGCTTTTGTGAGAAACACAATGTGTTACTCTAAAATGAGAAGCCCTAGTTTGGCATATGTCTAAGTCCTGTTCTTAGTTAGAGCAGTGTTCATTTTATCTGTTGATGTTTTACATTGAAAGATAATCACGTACTTTTGAAAGCGTAAGAATTTCATGATATACTTTTCTGAGAAATGCACATGTGTTACTCTAAAATTAGAAGCCATAGTTTGGGATATTTCCAAGTGTTGTTCAACATTAGAGCAGTATTCATTTTGTCGCTAGAAGCTTTCCTTTGACAGATAATCACGTTCTTTTGAAAGGGTAAGAATTTCATGAAATTCTTTTGTCAGAAATGCACATGTGTTACTCTGAAATGTGAAGCCCTAGTTTGGGATATGTCAATGTACTGTTCTTAGTTAGAGCAGCATTCTTTTTCTCTGTTGAAGCTTTACTTTGATAGATAATCATGTTCTTTTTTAAGGGGTGAGAATTTCATGAAATTCTTTTGTGAGAAACGCACAAGTGCTACTCTGAAATGAAAAGCCCTAGTTTGGGATTTGTCAAAGTACTTTTTGAAGTTTGAGCAGTGTTCATATTCTCTCTAGAAGCTTTACTTTGAAAGATAATCACGTTCTTTTGAAAGGGTAAGAATTTCATGAAATTCTTTTGTGAGAAAACGTACATGTGTTACTCGGAAATGAGAAGTTGTTATTGGGGATATGTTACACTATTGTTAGAAGTTAGTGCTGTGTTCATTTTCCCTGTAGAATGTTTACATTGAAAGGTAATCACGTTCTTTAGAAAGGGTAAGAATTTCCTGAAATGCTTTTGTTATAAACACACATGTGTTACTCTGAAATGAGAAACCCTAGTTTGTAATATGTCAACGTTCTGTTCAAAGTTAGAACAGTGTTCCTTTTCTCTGTTGAAGCTTTACTTTGAAAGATAATCACGTTCTTTTGAAATGGTAAGTATTTCATGAAATGCGTTTGTGAGAAACGCACATGTGTTACTCTGAAATGAGATGACCTAGTTTGGAATATGTCTAAGTAATGTTCTAAGTTATAGGAGTGTTCATTTTCTATGTATAATCTTTAGTTTGAAAGATAATCAATTACTTTTGACAGGGTCATTATTTCATGATATGCTTTTGTTAGAAACACACATGTGTTACTCTGAAATGAGAAGTTGCTATTCAGGATAGGTTACACTATTCTTAGTAGTTAGAACATTGTTCATTTACTCTGTTCAAGCTTTACATTGAAAGACAATCACGTTCATTTGAAAAGGTAAGAATTTCATGAAATGTTTTTGATGAAAAACGCACATGTGTTACTCCTAAAATGAGAAGCCCTAGTTTGGAATATGTCTAAATACTGTTCAAAGTTTGAGCAGTGTTCATATTCACTCTAGAAGCTTTACTTTGAAAGATAATCACATTCTTTTGAAAGTGTACGAATTTCATGAAATGCTCTTGTTAGAAACACACATGTATTACTCTAAAATGAGAAGACCTAGTTTGCAATATGTCTAAGTAATGTTCTCAGTTATAGCAGTGTTCATTTTCTCTGTAGAATCTTTAGTTTGAAAGATAATCAATTGTATTGGACAGGGTAATGATTTCATGATATGCTTTTTGTTAGAAACGCACATGTGTTACTCTGATATGAGAAGCCCTAATTTAGGATATGTACAAGTAGTGTTCAAAGTTAGAGCAGTGTTCATTTTCTCTCTAGAAGTTTTACTTTGATAGATAATCAAGTACTTTTGAAAGGTAAGAATTTCATGATATGCTTTTTTGGGAAATCCACATTTGTTACTCTGAATTGCTAAGCCGTAGTTTGGAGTATGACTAAATTCTCTTCATAGTTAGAGCAGTGTTTATTTTCTCTTTAGAAGCTTTAGTTGAAAGACAATCACGTTCTTCTGGAAAGGTAAGAATTTCATGAAATGCTTTTGTTAGACACGCACATGTGTTACTCTAAAATGAGAAGTTGTTATTCAGGATAGGTTACACTATTGTTAGAAATTAGCACCTTGTTCATTTTCTGTGTTCAAGCTTTACCTTGAAAGATTATCACGTTCTTTTGAAAGGTTAAGAATTTCAACAAATTCTTTTGTGAGAAACGCACATGTGTTACTCTGAAATGGGAAGCCCTAGTTTGGGATATGTCAACGTACTGTTCGTAGTTAGAGCAGCGTTCTTTTTCTCTGTAGAAGCTTTACTTTGATATGATAATCATGTTCTTTTGAAAGGGTGATAATTTCATGAAATTCCTTTGTGAGAAACTCACAGTGTTATTCTGAAATGAGAAACCCTAGTTTTGTATTTGTCAAAGTACTGTTCGAAGTCTGAGCAGTGTTCATATTCTCTCTACAAGCTTTAATTTGAAAGTTAGGCACGTTTTTTGAAAGAGTAATAATTTCATGAAATGCTTTTGTGAGAAACACACAAATGTTACTCTGAAATGAGAAGCCCTAGTTGGAATTTATCAAAGTACTGTTCGAAGTTTGAGCAGTGTTCATATTTTCTCTAGAAGATTTATTTGAAAGATAATCACGTTCTTTTGAAAGGGTAAGAATTTCATGAAATGATTTTGTGAGAAACGACATGTGTTACTCTGAAATGAGAAGTTGTTATTCGAGATATGTTTCACTATTGTTCGAAGTTAGCACTGTGTTCATTTTCTCTGTAGAATGTTTACATTGAAAGATAATCACGTTCTTTTGAAAGGGTAAGTATTTCATGAAATGCCTTTATGATAAACGCACAAGTGTTACTCTGAAATGAGAAGCCCTAGTTTGGAATTTGTCAAAGTACTGGTTGTGGTTTGAGAAGTGTTCATTTTCTCTCTAGAAGCTTTACTTTGAAAGATAAACACGTTCTTTTGGAAGGGTAAGAAATTCATAAATGCTTTTGTGAGAAACGCACATGTGTTACTCTAAAATGAGAATCCCTGGTTTGGAATATGTATAAATACTGTTCAAAGTTAGAGAAGTGTTCATTTTCTCTGTAGAAGCTTTATTTGAAAGATAACCACGTTCTTTAGAAAGGGTAAGAATTTCCTGAAATGCTTTTGTAAGAAACACACATGTGTTACTCTGAAATGAGAAGCCCTAGTTTGTAATATGTCAAAGTTCTATTCAAAGTTAGAACATTGTTCCTTTTCTCTGTTGAAGCTTTACTTTGAAAGATAATCACGTTGTTTTGAAAGAGTGAGAATTTTATGAAATACTTTTGTGAGAAACGCACAAGTGTTACTCTGAAATGAGAAGCCCTAGTTTGGCAATTGTCAAAGTACTGTTCGAAGTTGAGCAGTGTTCATATTCTATCTAGAAGCTTTACTTTGAAAGATAATCACGTTCTTTCGAAAGGGTAAGCATTTCAAGAAATTCTTTTGTGAGAAACGCACATGTGTTACTCTGAAATGAGAAGTTGTTATTCCGGATATGTTACACTATTGTTCGAAGTTAGCGCTGTGTTCATTTTGTCTGTAGAATGTTTACATTGAAAGATAATCACGTTCATTTGAAAAGGTAGGAATTTCTGAAATGCTTTTTTGAGAAATGCACATGTGTTACTCTCATATGAAAAACACTTGTTTAGGATATGTCCAAGTACTGTTCGAAGTTAGAGCAGTGTTTATTTTCTCTCTAGAAGCTTTACTTTGATCGATAATCAAGTTCTTTGAAAGGAAAGATTTTCATGAAAAGCTTTTTTGAGAAATGCACATGTGTTACTCTATATTGAGAAGAATTTGTTTGGAATATGTCTAAATACTGTTCATAGTTATAGCAGTGTTCATTTTCTCTCTAGAAAATTTATTTGAAAGATAATCACGTTCTTCTGAAAGGGTAAGAATTTCATGAAATGATTTTGTGAGACACGAACATGAGTTACTCTGAAATGAGAAGTTGCTATTCGGGATATGTTACACTATTTTTAGAAGTTAGCGCAGTGTTCATTTTCTGTATTGAAGCTTTATATTGAAAGATAATAAGGTTCATTTAAAGGGTAAAAATTTCATGAAATACTTTTGTGAAAAATACCCATGGGTTATTCTGAAATAAGAAGCCCTAGTTTGGGATATGTCATTGTACTGTTCGAAGGAAGAGAAGAGTTCTCTTTCTCTGTAGAAGCTAAACTTTGAAAGATAATCACGTTTTTTTGAAAGGGTAAGAATTTCATGAAATGCTTTTGTGAGAAACACACAAGTATTACTCTGAAGTGAGAAGCCCTAGTTTGGGATTTGACAAAGTACTGTTCGAAGTTTGAGCAGTGTTCATTTTCTCTCTAGATTTACTGTGAAAGATAATAACGTTCTTTGGAAGGTTAGGAATTTCATGAAATGCTTTTGTGAGAAATGCACATGTGTTCTTCTGAAATGAGAAGCCGTAGTTAGGAATATGTCAACGGACTCTTCGAAAAAAGAGCAGTGTTCATTTTCTCTGTAGAAGCTTTTACTTTGAAAGATAATCACGTTTTTTGAAATGGTAAGAATTTCATGAAATGCTTTTATGAGAAATGCACATGTGTTACTCTGAAATGAGAAGATGTAGTTTAGAATATGTCTAAATACTGTTCAAAGTTAAAGCAGTGTTCATTTTTCTCTCTAGAAGCTTATTGGAAAGATAATCACGTTCATTTGAAAAGGTAAAAATTTTATGAAATGCTTTTTGTTAGAAATGCACAAATATTACTGTGCAATGAGAAGCCCTAGTTTGTGATTTGTCAAAGTACTGTTGAAAGTTTAAGCAGTGTTCATTTTCGCAATAGAAGTTTATATTGAAAGATAATCATGTTATTTGAAATGGTAAGAATTTCATTAAATGCTCTTGTGAGAAAAGCACATGTGTTAATCTGAAATGAGAAGCCCTAGTTTGGAATATGTCTAAGTACTGTTAAAAGTTAGAGCAGTGTTCATTTTCTCTCTAGAAGCTTCACTTTGAAAGATAATCAAGATCTTTTGACAGGGTCAAGATTTCATGATATGCTTTTTTGTCAGAAACGCACAAGTCTTACTCTGATTTGAGAAGCCCTATTTTAGGATTTGTCTTAGTACTGTGCAAAGTTAGAGCAGTGTTCATTTTCTCTGTAGAAGATTTATTTTGAAAGATAATCAAGTTCATTTGACAGGGTCATGATTTTATGATATGCTTTTTTAGAAACGCACATGTGTTACTCTGAAATGAGAAGTTGTTATTCAGGATAGGTTACACTATTTTTAGAAGTAAGCACATTGTTCATTTTCTGTGTTCAAGCTTTACATTGAAAGATAATCACGTTCTTTTGAAAGGGTAAGATGTCATGAAATGCTTTTGTGAGAAACGCACAAGTGTTACTCTGAAATGATAAGCCCTAGTTTGGGATTTGGCAAAGTACTGTTTGAAGTTTTAAAAGTGTTCATTTTCTCTCTAGAATCTTTACTTTGAAAGATAATCACGTTCTTTTGGAAGGGTAAGAAATTCGTGAAATGCTTTTTGTGAGAAACACACATGTGTTACTCTAAAATGAGAAGCCCTAGTTTGGTATATGTCTAAATACTGTTCATAGTTAGAGCAGTGTTCATTTTCTCTCTAGAAGCTTTATATGAAAGATAATCACGTTCTTCTGAAAGGGTAAGAATTTCATGAAATGCTTTTGTGAGACACGCACACGTGTTACTCTGAAATAAGAAGTTGTTATTCGGGATATGTTACTCTATTAAGAAGTTAGCATAGTCTTCATTTTCTGTTTTGAAGCTTTACACTGAAAGATAATCAGGTTCATTTAAAGGGTAAAAATTTCATGAAATGCTTTTTGTGAGAAATACACATGGGTTATTATGTAATGAGAAGCCCTAGTTTGGGATATGTCAATGTACTCTTGAAGGAAGAGAAGAGTTCACTTTCTCTCTAGAAGCTATACTTTGCAAGATAATCACGTTTCTTTGAAAGGGTAAGAATTTCATGAAATGCTTTTGTGAGAAACGCACAAGTATTACTCTGAAGTGAGAAGCCCTAGTTTGGGATTTGTCAAAGTACTGTTCGAGGTTTGAGCAGTGTTCATTTTTTCTCTAGATTTACTGTGAAAGATAATCACGTTCTTTGGAAGGTTAAGAATTTCATGAAATGCATTTGTGAGAAACGCACATGTGTTCTTCTGAAATGAAAAGACGTAGTTAGGAATATGTCAACGTACTCTTCGAAGTAAGAGCAGTGTTCATTTCCTCTATAGAAGCTTTACTTTGAAAGATAATCACGTTTTTGTGAAAGGGTAAGAATTTCATGAAATGCTTTTGTGAGAAACACACATGTGTTACTCTGAAATGAGAAGACGTAGTTTAGAATATGTCTAAATACTGTTCATAGTTAAAGCAGTGTTCATTTTCTCTCTAGAAGCTTATTGGAAAAATAATCACATTCATTTGAAAAGGTAAAAATTTTATGAAATGCTTTTGTTAGAAACGCACAAATATTACTGTGAAATGAGAAGCCCTAGTTTGTGATTTGTCAATGTACTCTTCGAAGTTTAACCAGTGTTCATTTTCTCTGTTGAAGCTTTACATTGAAAGATAATCATGTTTTTTTGAAAGTGTAAGAATTTCATAAAATGCTCTTGTGAGAAACGCACATGTGTTACTCTGAAATGAGAAGTCCTAGTTTGGAATATGTCTAAGTACTGTTCAAATTTAGAGCAGTGTTCATTTTCTCTGTAGAAGCTTTACTTTGAAAGATAATCAAGATCTTTTGACAAGGTCAAGATTTCATGATAAGCTTTTGTCAGAAACACACAAGTCTTACTCTGATATGAGAAGCCCTATTTTAGGATATGTCTTAGTACTGTGCGAAGTTAGAGCAGTGTTCATTTTCTCTGTAGAAGCTTTACTTTGAAAGATAATCACGTTTTTTGAAAGGTTAAGAATTTCATGAAATGCTTTTGTGAGAAACACACATGTGTTACTCTCAAATGAGAAGCCCTTGTTTGGGATATGTCCAAGTGTTGTTCGACATTAGAGCAGTGTGCATTTTCTCTCTAGAAGCTTTATTTGAAAGATAATCACGTTCTTTTGAAAGGGTACGATTTTCATGAAATGCTCTTGTGAGAAACACACATTTGTTACTTTGAAATGAGTAGCCCTAGTTTGGAATATGTCTAAGTAATGTTCTAAGTTATAGCAGTGTTCATTTTCTCTGTAGATGCTTTCCTTTGAAAGATAATCACATTCTTTTGACAGGGTTTTTGACTCATTCTCCACACGCAATTCACCATTTAGACTAGTATTACTTTTTACAGCAGAAATTGGAGCTTTTAGATTTCTTGGTGAGGCACGTTCTCCACTGTGACTGGGAATGACTGGGCCACTGTTGGCTTGGGGGCCTGTGAGAGGCCCCTCAAGGAGTTTCCGACGGTATCGGGTTGCCCTTGTTTGTCTGTTGTTGACCTGCATTCATTGGACCAATGCGGCCTTTACCGCATCTCCTACATATACCTGAAGGCCTAGGTCCCCTATTTTTGTCATTCCCAGAGGAGATATTATTTCTAGAAATTCTGTGTCTGCAATCCCTTTTCAGATGTCCTAATTTTCCACAATTAAAACACCTGGCAGTTTGATGTCTCCTCATTGCTGTGGAAATCGCTTCTCCTACCCAAGATTCATCATTATAGCTAAATGTCTCAACATTCATCGTATGCTGAATCCTTTCATCCATAGGTGCTGATCTTGACTTTAAAGGCCCAATTATCTTTTTGCATTCTATGTTTGCATTCTCAAATGCTAGAGATTCAAGAAGTATTCGTCTAGATTCCGGGTCTGTTACCCCTACATCCAGAGCCTTAATTAATCTTTGCAAAAAGTCAATAAAGGGTTCTCTCTGTTCCTGCCTAATTCTGGTATATGATTCAACCCTTTTTGCTGGATCTTGTATCCTATTCCAAGCATTTAAAGCTGCTTGGTGACATAGATGCATTACTTCATCGTCATAAAGAGCTTGGACCTGTGGATCAGCATATTCTCCTGCACCAAGAATTTGATCTTGGGAAACCTCGACACCTTTGCTCTTCCTTGCTGTTCCATATGTTTGGATTCTTCTCTGAAATAAATTCCAAACATCAAGGAAGGTCCCTTATCTAAAACTGCAGACACTAACTGATGGAAATCATAGGGGTAGCTCTAGCATTAGAAGCCCAAGTCCTTATCATTTCCTTTACATATGCATTTTGCAAGCCAAAATTAACAATAGCCTGTTTAATTTCTTTCAGATCATTCATTGCTATTGGCATCCATCTAGCTTCTCTGACTCCCCTTTGAGCCTTTAGAAGTTGACGCTTTGTCAGAATTAAGTATAGGGTATGCCACTAAAACCCTGGGTAAGCCAGTTCTAATAGCTGGTGTTGGCTTTGTATCCTGTCCTTGTGCCTTATTACTCTGTTCACCAGTTCCAATCATTTTTTCAAGCATTTCAAGTCTTTTTATTATTGTGTTTATTATTGCCTCTTTTGAATCCTGAATCTCCTGAATCTCCTGACCTGCATGAGTTCTTGAGAGTACCATAATCTTCCTAAATGATAGAATATTCAAAAGAATACTAAAGCATAGTAACCAGTAAATTAAATTATCCTCATAGTCATATAAGTTTTGCAGGATAAGACCCATTGTATTGGTAGCCCAAACAGTGAAAGTCATGTTGGAAACAAAAACTGCCATATTACCTATTATCCAGCTGGCCTCGAACTCACCGAAATCCGCCTGTCTCTGCTTCCCGAGTGCTGGGATTAAAGGCATGCGCCACCACCGCAAGGCCGGCCTCGAACTCTCAGAGATCTGCCTTTCTCTGCCTCCCGAGTGCTGGGATTAAAGGCGTATGCCACCACCACCTGGCTGGCCTCAGAGATCGTCCTGCCTCTCTGGATATTATGGTCCTTAAGGCCAAGTGTATCTCGGACTCGGCACTGGGGCCTAAGTCACAAACTAAAGCCAGTGCGTGATGATTTAAGTAAAACTGCTGGCTCCACGCACAAGGCACAAGCTACAAGGGCTGCCGCAAGGCACAAGCCACACGGCCGCAAGGTGCAAGCCCCGGGAGAGGAAGGGCAGGCTCGTTGCCAAGCCGAACTTGCAGCCGAGGGGGGAGGTCCTAAAAGCCAAACGTTCGTCAGGCGCCAGGTAAAGGCGTAAACCACGAACAATGCCACACCAGTTTGGAATTACTATTACTAGGGTAGTATTTATTTAAAGAGGAAAAACTTACAGATCACGATCCAAGACAACAGCTCTCTGCACAACTAGAAAGGAGTCTAGTCGCCAGACGAGCAGGAAGTCAAGAGAGCGTGGAGGAAGTAGAAGCTTTTTTTGAATGGAGAGAAACCACGCCCCAATGGGCTGGTATCTCAGCAGCTATTGGTTGGAGGGGCGGAAAGACCTCCCGCAACATTAGAGCAGTGTTCATTTTCTCTCAAGAAGCTTTCCTTTGAAAGATAATCACGTTCTTTTGAAAGGGTAAGAATTTAATGAAATGCTTTTGTGAGAAACGCACATGTCTTACTCTAAAATGAGAAATCCTAGTTTGGCATATGTCTAAGTACTGTTCAAAGTTAGAGCAGTGTTCATTTTCTCTGTTGAAGTTTTACATTGAAAGATAATGACGTTCTTTTTAAAGGGTAAGAATTTCATGAAATGCTTTTGTTAGAAACACATGTGTTACTCTGAAATTAGAAGTTGTTATTCGGGATAGGTTACACTATTGTTAGAGTTAGCACATTGTTCATTTTCTCTGTAGAAGCTTTACATTGATAGATAATCATGTTCTTTTGAAAGGGTGAGAATTTCATGAAATACTTTTGCGAGAAACGCACAAGTCTTAGTCTGAAATGAGAAGCCATAGTTTGGCATTTGTCAAATTACTGTTCGAAGTTTGAGCAGTGTTCATATTCTTTCTAGAAGCTTTTCTTTAAAAGATAATCACGTTCTTTGAAAGGGTAAGAATTTCATGAAATTCTCACGTGAGAAATGCACATGTGTTACTCTGAAATGAGAAGCCCTAGTTTGGAATATGTCTAAGTAATCTTCTAAGGTATAGCAGTGTTCATTTTCTCTGTAGAATCTTTAGTTTGAAAGATAATCAATTTCTTTTAACGGGTAATGATTTCATGATATGCTTTTTGTTAGAAACGCACATGTGTGACTCTGAAATGAGAAACCATAGTTTAGGATATGTCCAAGTATTGTTCGAAGTTAGAGCAGTGTTCATTTTCTTTCTAGAAGTTTTAGTTTGATATATAATCAAGTTCTTTGAAAGGAAAAATTTCATGAAATGCTTTTTTTGAAAAATGCACATGTGTTACTCTATATTGAGAAGCCGTAGTTTGTAATATGTCTAAATACTGTTCATAGTTATAGCAGTGTTTATTTTCTCTCTAGAAGCTTTATTTGAAAGATAATCACATTCTTCTGAAAAGGTAAGAATTTCTTGAAATGCTTTTGTGGGACTCGCACATGTGTTCTTCTGAAATGAGAAGTTGTTATTCGGGATATGTTACACTATTGTTAGACATTAGTGCAGTGTTCATTTTCTGTGTTTATGCTTTACACTGAAAGATAATCAGGTTCATTTAAAGGGTAAAAATTTCATGAAATGCTTTTATGAGAAATACACATGGGTTACTCTGAAATGAGAAGGCCTAGTTTAGAATATGTCTAAGTTATGTTCTAAGTTATAGGAGTGTTCATTGCTCTGTAGATGCTTAACTTTAAAAGATAACCACGTTCTTTTGACAGGGTCATG
Source organism: Microtus obscurus (assembly GCA_963919715.1). NCBI lineage: Eukaryota > Metazoa > Chordata > Mammalia > Rodentia > Cricetidae > Microtus > Microtus obscurus. Next base: position 12,845 of record CAWTZC010001077.1, on the reverse strand, counting down.
ATTTCATGATATGCTTTTGTGAGACACGAACATGTGTTACTCTAAAATGAGAAGTTGTTATTCAGGATAGGTTACACTATTGTTAGAAGTTAGCACATTGTTCATTTTCTGTGTTCAAGCTTTTACATTGGAAAGATAATCACGTTCTTTTGAAAGGGTAAGAAATTTCATGAAATGCTTTTGTGAGAAAACGCACATGGGTTACTCTGAAATGGGAAACCCAGGTTTGGATATGTCAATGTAATGTTCTAAGTTAGAGCAGCGGTTTTTTTCTCTGTAGAAGCTTTATGTTGATAGATAATCATGTTCTTTTAAAGGTTGAGAATTTCATGAAATTCTTTTGTGAGAAACGCACAAGTGTTACTCGGAAATAGAAGCCCTAGTTTGGGATTTGTCAAAGTATTGTTCGAAGTTTGAGCAGTGTTCATATTCTCTCTAGAAGCTTTCCTTTGAAAGATAATCACATTCTTTTGAAAGGGTAAGAATTTCATGAAATGCTTTTGTGAGAAACACACATGTGTTACTCGGAAAAGAGAAGTTGTTATTTGGGATATGTTATACTATTGTTAGAAGTTGGCACAGTGTTCATTTTCTGTGTTGAAGCTTTACATTGAAAGATAATCACGTTCATTTGAAAAGGTAAGAATTTCATGAAATGCTGTTATGAGAAATGCACATGTGTTACTCTAAAATGAGAAGCCCTAGTTAGGAATATGTCTAAATACTGTTCAAAGTTAGAGCAGTGTTCATTTTCTCTGTAGAAGCTTTACTTTGAAAGATAATCACGTTCTTTTGAAAGGGTAAGAATTTCCTGAAATTCTTTTGTTAGAAACACACATGTGTTACTCTGAAATGAGAAGCCCTAGTTTGTAATATGTCAAAGTTCTTTTCAAAGTTAGAACTGTGTTCCTTTTCTCTGTTGAAGCTTTACTTTGAAAGATAATCAAGTTCTTTTGAAATGGTAAGAATTTCATGATATGCTTTCATGAAAACACACATGTGTTACTCTGAAATGAAAAGCCCTAATTTAGAATATGTCTTAGTACTGTTCAAAGTTAGAGCAGTGTTCATTTTCTCTCTAGAAACTTTACATTGATAGATAATCAAGTTCTTTTGAAAGGTAAGAATTTCATGAATTGCTTCTTTGAGAAATCCACATGTCTTTCTCTGAATTGATAAGCCGTAGTTTGTAATATGTCTAAATACTGTTCATAGATAGAGCAGTGTTCATTTTCTCTCTAAAAGCTTTATTTGAAAGATAATCACGTTCTTCTGAAAGGGTAAGAATTTTATGAAATCCTTTTGTGAGACACGCACATGTGTTACTCTGAAATGAGAAGTTGTTATTCGGGATATGTTACACTATTATTAGAAGTTAGCGCAGTGTTCATTTTCTGTGTTTAACCTTTACATTGAAAGATGATCAGGTCCATTTGAAAGGCTAAAAATTTCATGAAAACCTTTTGTGAGAAACACTCATTGGTTACTCTGAAATGAGAAGCCGTAGTTTGGGCTATGTCAACGTATTGTTCCAAGTAAGAGCAGAGTTCATTTTCTCTCTAGAAGCTTTACTTTGAAGAATAATCACGTTCCTTTGAATTGGTAGAATTTCATGAAATGCTTTTGTGAAATACGCACAAGTGTTACTCTGAAATGAGAAGCCCTAGTTTGGGATTTGTCAAAGTACTGTTTGAAGTTTGAGCAGTGTTCAGTTTCTCTCTAGATGCTTTACATTGAAAGATAATCATGTTCTTTATGAAGGGTAAGAATTTCATGAAATCCTTTTGTGAGAAATGCACATGTGTTACTGTGAAATGAGAAGCCCTAGTTTGGGATATGTCAACATACTGTTCGAAGTTAAAGCAGTGTTCATTTTCTCTGTAGAAGCTTTATTTGAAAAATAATCACGTTCTTTTGAAAGGGTAAGAATTTCATGAAATGCTTTTGTGAGAAACGCACATGTGTTACTCTGAAATGAGAAGTTGTTATTCAGGATATGTTACGATATTGTTAGAAGTTAGTACAGTGTTCATATTCTGTGTTGAAGCTTTACATTGAAAGATAATCACGCTCATTTGAAAGGGTAAAAATTTCATGAAATGCTTTTGAGAGAAAACACACATGTGTTACTGTGATATGAATAGCCCCAGTTCTGGGTATGTCAACGTACTGTTCGAAGTACGAGCAGTGTTCATTTTCTCTCTAGAAGCTTTAATTTGAAAGATAATCACTTTCTTCGTAAGTGTAATAATTTCATGAAATCCATTTTTGAGAAACACACATGTGTTATTCTGAAATTGGAAGCCCTAGTTTGGGATATGTCAATGTACTCTTAGTAGTAAGAACAGAGTTCATTTTCTCTCTAGAAGCTTTACATTGAAAGATAATGACGTTTTTAACGGGTAAGAATTTAATGAAATGCTTTTGTGAGAAACGTACATGTATTACTCTGAAATGAGAAGTTGTTATTCGGGATATGTTACAGTATTGTTAGAAGTTAGCGCTGTGTTCATTTCCTTGTAAAATCTTTACATTGAAAGATAATCACATTCATTTGAAAAGGTAAAAATTTTATGAAATGCTTTTGTGAGAAACACACAAACGTTACTGTGAAATGAGAAGCCCTAGTTTGAGATTTGTCAATGTACTGTTCAAAGTTTAAGCAGTGTTCATTTTCTCTGTAACATGTGTTACTCTGATATGACAAGTCTTGGTTTAGGATATGTCCAAGTATTGTTCAAAGTTAGAGCAGTGTTCATTTTCTCTCTAGAAGCTTTCCTTTGAAAGATAATCAGGTTCTTTAAAAGGGTAAGAATTTCAAGAAATGGTTTTTTGAGAAATGCACATATGTTACTCTAAAATGAGAAGCCCTAGTTTGGAATATGTCAAAATTCTGTTAAAAGGTAGACCAGTGTTCCATTTCTCTCTTGAAGCTTTACTTTGAAAGATAATCATGTTCTTTTGAAATGTTAAGAATTTCATGATATGCTTTTGTGAGAAACGCACATCTGTTACTTTCAAATGAGAAGCCCTAGTTTTGGATATGTACAAGAGTTGTTTGACATTAGAGCAGTGTTCATTTTCACTCTAGAAGCTTTACTTTGAAAGATAATCACGTTCTTTTGAAAGGGTAAGAATTTCATGAAATGCTTTTTGAGAAACGCACATGTGTTACTCAGAAATGAGAAGTTGTTATTAGGGATATGTAAAACTATTGTTAGAAATTAGCACAGTGGTCCTTTTCTCTGTAGAAGCTTTAGATGAAAGATAATCATGTTCTTTTGAAATGGTAAGAATTTCATGATGTGCTTTTGTTAGAAATGCACATGTGTTACTCTGATATGAGAAGCTCTAATTTAGGATATGTTCAAGTACTGTTCGAAATCAGAGCAGTGTTCATTTTCTCTCTAGAAGCTTTACTTTGAAAGATAATCACGTTCTTTTGGAAGGGTAAGAAATTCATGAAATGCTTTTGTGAGTAACGCACAAGTGTTACTCTGAAATGAGAAGTTGTTATTCAGGATATGTTACACTATTGTTAGAAGTTAGTACAGTGATCATATTCTGTGTTGAAGCTTTACACTGAAAGATAATCACGCTCATTTGAAAGGGTAAAAAATTTCACTGAAATTCTTTTGAGAGAAACACACATGTCTTACTGTGATATGAATAGCCCCAGTTCTGGGTATGTCAACGTACTGTTTGAAGTACGAACAGTGTTCATTTCTCTGTAGAAGCTTTACTTTGAAAGATGATCACGTTCTTTTAAAGGGTAAGAATATCATGATATGGTTTAGTGAGAAACGCATATGTGTTACTCTCAAATGAGAAGTCCTAGTTTGGGATATGTCCAAGTATTGTTCGACATTAGAGCAGTGTTCATTTTCACTCTAGAAGCTTTACTTTGAAAGATAATCACTTTCTTTTGAAAGGGTTAGAATTTCATGAAAAGCTTATTTGAGAAACGCCCATGTGTTACTCAAAATGAGAAGTTTTTATTAGGGATATGTTACCCTATTGTTAGAAATTAGCGCATTGGTCCTTTTCTCTGTAGAAGCTTTTACATAGAAAGATAATCACATTCATTTGAAAGGGTAATAATTTCATGCAATGCTTTTGTGAGAAACACACATGATTTACTCAGAAATGAGAAGGCCTAGTTTGGAATATGTCTAAGCACTGTTCAATGTTAGAGCAGTGTTCATTTTCTCTCTAGAAGCTTTTACTTTGAAAGACAATGACGTTCTTTAGAAAGGGTATGAATTTCATGAAATGCTTCTGTGAGAAACCACATGAGTTACTATGAATTGAGAAGCCATAGAATGGAATATGTCTAAATACTGTTCACAGTTGGAGCAGTGTTCATTTTCTCTCTAGAAGCTTTACTTTGATAGATAATTGTGTTCTTTTGAAAGGTAAGAATTTCATGAAATGCTTTTTTGAGAAATGCACATGTCTTACTCTGAAATGTGAAGCCGTAGTTTGGAATATGTCTAAATACTCTTCACAGTTAGAGCAGTGTTCATTTCCTCTCTAGAAGCTTTATTTGAAAGATAATCACGTTCTTCTGAAAGGATAAAAATTTCATGAAATGCTTTTGTGAGAAATGCACATGTGTTACTCTGAAATGAGAAGTTGTTATTTAGGATTGGTTACACTATTGTTAGAAGTTAGCGCAGTGTTGATTTTCTGTGTTGATGCTTTACATGGAAAGATAATAAGGTTCATTTTACAGGAAAAATTTCATGAAATGCTTTTGTGAAAAATACACAGGGATTACTCTGAAATGAGAAGCCCTAGTTTGGAATATGTCTAAGTATTGTTCAAAGTTAAAGCAGTGTTCATTTTCTCTGTAGAAGCTTTACTTTGAAAGATATTCAAGTTCTTTTGACAGGGTAATGTTTTCATGATATGCTTTTGTTAGAAACTCACATGTGTTACTGTGATATGAGAAGCTCTTGTTTAGGATATGTCTAAGTATTGTTCGAAGTTAGAGCAGAGTTCATTTTCTCTCTAGAATCTTTACTTTGAACGATAATAACGTTCTTTAGAAAGGGTATGAATTTCATGAAATGCTTCTGTGAGAAACGCACATGAGTTACTATGAAAAGAGAAGCCGTAGTATGGACTATGTTGAAATACTGTTCACAGTTAGAGCAGTGTTCATTTTCTCTCTAGATGCTTTAATTCAAAGATAATCACGTTCTTCTGAAAGGGTAAGAATTTCTTGAAATGCTTTTGTGAGAAACGCACAAGTGTTACTCTAAAATGAGAAGCCCTAGTTTGGGATTTGTCAAAGTACTGTTTGAGGTTTGAGCAGTGCACATTTTCACTCTTGAAGCTATAATGTGAAAGATAATCACGTTCTTTGGAAGGGTAAGAATTTAATGAAATGCTTTTGTGAGAAATGCACATGTGTAACTATGAAATGAGAAGCCCTAGTTTGGGATATGTCAAAGTACTGTTCGAAGTTAAAGCAGTGTTCATTTTCTCTGTAGAAACTTTACTTTGAAAAATAATCACGTTCATTTGAAAGGGTAAGAATTTCATGAAATGCTTTTGTGAGAAACGCACATGTGTTACTCTGAAATGAGAAGTTGTTATTAGGGATATGTTACCCTATTGTTAGAAATTAGTGCAGTGGTCCTTTTCTTTGTAGAAGCTTTACATTGTACGATAATCACGTTCATTTGAAAGGGTAAGTATTTCCTGAAATGCTTGTGTGAGAAACGCACATGTGTTAGTCTGAAATGAGAAGCCCTAGTTTGGGATATGTCAACGTACTGTTTGATGTAAGAGCAGTGTTCATTTTCTCTCCAGAAGCTTTACTTTGAAAGATTATCATGTTCTTTTGTAAGGGTAATAATTGCATGAAATGCTTTTGTTAAAAACACACATGGGTTACTCTGCAAATAGAAGCCCTAGTTTGGAATATGTCTAAGTACTATTCAAAGTTAGAGCAGTGTTCATTTTCTCTCTAGAAGCTTTACTTTGAAAGATATTCACGTTCTTTAGAAAGGGTATGACTTTCATGAAATGCTTTTGTGAGAAACGGACATGAGTTACTATGAAATGAGAAGCCGTAGTATGGAATATGTCTAAATACTGTTCACAGTTAGAGCAGTGTTCATTTTCTCTCTAGATGCTTCATTTCAAAGATAATCACGTTCTTATGAAAGGGTAAGAATTTCATAAAATGCTTTTGTGAGAAACACACATGTGTTACTCAGAAATGAGAAGTTGTTATTTGGGATATGTTACACTATTGTTAGAAGTTAGCGCCGTGTTCATTTTCTGTGTTGAAGCTTTACATTTAAAGATAATCAGGTTCATTTAACAGGTAAAAATTTCATGAATGCTTTTGTGAGAAATACACATGGGTTACTCTGAAATGAGAAGCCCTAGTTTGGGATATGTCAACGTACTGTTCAAAGTAAGAGCAGATTTCATTTTCTCTCTAGAAGCTTTACTTTGAAAGATAATCACGTTTTTTTGCAAGGTTAAGAATTTCATGAAATTCTTTTGTGAGAAGAGCACATGTGTTACTCTGAAATGAGAAGCCCTAATTTGGGATTTGTCAAAGTACTGTTTGAAGTTTGAGCAGTGTACATTTTCCCTCTAGAATTGTTTTTTTTTTTTTTTTTTTTTTTTTTGTCTTTTGAAAGGAGACCAGCTGAATGCCGTTTATCTAACCTTGGGGAAATTCTTTTTTTTTTTTTTGGGAGACTTTTTAGTTCACATTTGTAACTTACAATCCATCTCTTTTGGAGATGACAAGGCAACAGGATGTTAAAACAACTAGTCAGGTCCTAGACACAGTCAAGGGAGACAGGAATCAAATAAAAACATACATGGTTTTTAGCTTGCATTCTCTAATCTTACATAGAACAATAAGCAACACCAGGGAATGGAACCACCCACTTTCATTTTGGGTCTCCTCAAATCAATTAAGTCAATGATGTTGAAGGAGGCCCCTTGTTTGTCCTGGTCTCCCAGAACCGAAATAACAACACAGAAACTGTATTAATTAAATCACTGTTTGGTTCAAGATCTAACTTCTTATTGGCTAATTCTTACATATTGATTTAGCCTATATCACCTATTTTTTTTGTCAAAGCCTCCGTTTATTAGGGACAGGGTAAGACAACTTATATACCCCCTGAATGAGGGCTTGGGGAGCAGGGCACAGGAGCATGGAATCTGGTCGCGTGGTCCCAGTCACGTAACCTACATCCGGTCGGGTAGGCCAAGAAGTCAGGAGTTGCCACACCTAGTTCCCTGGATGGCTGGAATTTAAGGCAGTTCCGCTATCAGATTAGGTTCGTTAGCAATTAGCGAATAGCTAATTGGGTGTGGGGCAGGTTTTGCCAATAGGACTATTCTTAACATAATTATGGGTTTGGGGTTCCCTGCAGGCTCCCCAAGGTGATGGTTTCTGTAACAATCTTTAGGGGGGGGGAAACGGCTCCCAACATATTCCTCCTTTCTTATATAAAGGCAAGTAGTTATAGGTGGAGGGGCACCAAGACAGAGTCAACCATGGTGTCAGATCTAAAGGAGAAGGGACTGGGACAAGGAGAGACCCTCCTCTCGACTGGTGAAGCAATTTACCTCTCCTGGGAACAGAGGGGTGCCTTATGAGTAACATTAGTTTCTTGGAGCTTCTCAAATAAAAGGTATCTAGTAGGATTAAAGTAAGCAGATCACAGGGGCACCCCTGTCTTAGGCTATGTGGAGAGTGCCCTCTGTACCTAAAAACCATGCCATGTTGAGCCGGCCTGTACGGCCTCTGTATGGTTTGAAATTTAAGTGAGGATCCACACTAACTCCCGTCATTGGGCCCCTGTATCTATCATTAATGAAAAATCTGTGAGGTGCTCCTTAAACAAAAGATATGATATAATTTTGGCACCAATAACTCCATCTCCAGACAAGAAGAAAGGGGCACCTTCCAAACCCAGTATTCACCTTTTTAGTCTGGCCCATGGTATGTCCTCCTTCCTAAATGCCTACTCCACAAAAAGTTACGTGTGCTTGCCTGCCATCAATTAGGGAGGTGAAAAAGGGATCAAAATCTAAAATTCTTAACATATGCATTAAACCCAAACACTTTACAGCATGTGTCAAACCTTTCCCAACATCTATGCAGTTACAAATATCATTAGATCAATTTCAGTAAAAGTACAATGACATACATTGTTGTCAAATACCACCATTTCCAGACTCTGAGCAACAGTCTCAGGAACCCCAATCTTTCCCCTTCTTAAGTGAAGAGGTTAGTATTTTAATTAAAATGAGTTCTGTGTCCCAAAGATTAAAACAGTCTGATGTCCAGTCTGCATCTCAGCTCCAAAGCAGACCAGAGTTCAAGCTGCAGAAGCAGTTTAGCACTTGTGCTTCAGGGCCGGTGGGATTCCTGGGTGAGGTGAGCTGGATTCAGCTATCTGAAGCACATCCTGGCATTATCTCAGCCGGGTCTCCCTGGACTCAGGAGGCAGAATTGACACCCTGTAGAGTGGAGCAGCAGGTTCTGTTATCAGGGACTCCTCTCCTTGGGGGCAGGAAAAGCCAGACTAAGGACCTCTCTGCAATCGCCTCAGGAACTCCTCTGTGTCCGCAGCACAGCCTCGACATCAGGCCCAGCTTTTATTTTCTTTCTGTGAAAAAAGCATAAACATATCCTCGACCCCAAATATATATAGGTCGGGTTTTTTTCATAATGCATTGCAAGGGCTTTTCCACCTTGCCCTAGCAAAGGTCAGCTTGGTGTTATCATGTCAGATCCGTTTGCATCTGGATCTACTTGCAAGTTTCATAAGCTGCTTACAAGGAGCCTTATTATGCTCCATAATATTTTTTTATTATTATTAGCCATATATGCAGTTCCTCCATTGGAAGAGCCATTTGTAACATTTAGCATAAAATCCTTTAAGTGATTTTTTTGCTATAACATTAGCAAAATACAGTTGTGTGAATTGTAGCAATAATCATCTGGGGATCAAGCCATTTTTTAGCTTTTATCCTGCCTTTTGTACCAGACAGGCTACTGGTTTAAATTAAGAGTTTAATATCTTAATTGGCAAAACTTGAGAAGATTTTGCCATAAACAGCATTTTTTTTATAAAAATGTTGTAGAATAAGTTTTATATTTAATATGCACACTTGCCATAGCTGCATTATAATTAATATACTGTATTTGTTGATTATTGTATACTTTACCTGTTGATTTATATTTTACCTGTTTGAGTACCTGTTAGGCGGCTTTAAGCTCTCTCTATTGGAAACTGTTTTTTTTTTATTTTATATTTTTTTTTTCTATTCTAAGATGGCTCCCTTAATTAAGATGTGTGCTTCTCTGCTCCCCCTAACCAACCTTCCTTTATCCCAAACATTCCGTTTTCCCCAGGTTCCCCTGGGGAAGTTTTAATGTGAAAAATAATCACGTTCTTTGGAAGAATAAGAATTTCATGAAATGCTTTTTGTGAGAAATGCACATGTGTTACTATTAAATGAGAAGCATTAGTTTGGGATTTGTCAAAGTACTGTTTCGAAGTTAAAGCAGTGTTCATTTTCCCTAGAACTTTTTCACTTTGAAAAATAATCACATTCATTTGAAAGGGTAGAATTTCATGAAATGCTTTTGTGAGAAACGCACATGTGTTACTCTCTGAAATGAGAAGTTGTTATTAGGGATATGTTTTACCCCTATTATTAGAAATTATTGCAGTGGTCCTTTTCTCTGTAGAAGTTTTACATTTGAAAGATAATCACGTTCATTTGAAAGGGAAGCTATTTCATGAAATGCTTTAGTGAGAAACGCACATGTGTTACTCTGAAATGAGAAGCCCAATTTGATTTGTTAAAGTACTTGTTTTTAAGTTTGAGCAGGGTTCATTTTCTCTCTAGAAGCTTTACTTTGAAAGATAATCACGTTCTTTTGAAAGGGTAAGAATTTCGATGAAATTCTCTTTTGAGAAAACGCACATGTTTTACTCTGAAATGAGAAGCCCTAATTTGAAATATGTCAAAGTACCTGTTCTAAGTTACAGCAGTGTTCATTTTCTCTGTAGAATCTTTACTTTGAAAGATAATCAATTTCTTTTGACACGGTAATGAGTTCATGATATGCTTTTTGTTAGATATACACATGTGTTACTCTGATATGAGAAGCCCTAGTTTAGGATATGTCCAAGTATTTTTTTGAAGTTAGAGCAATGTTCATTTTCTCTCTAGAATCTTTTACTTTGAAGGACAATCACGTTCATTAGAAAGGGAATGAATTTCATGAAATCGCTTCTGTGAGAAACGCATAAGTTACTATGAATTGAGAAGCCATAGTATGGAATATGTCTAAATACTTTTCACAGTTAGAGCAGTGTTCATTTTCTCTCTAAATGCTTTATTTGAAAAATAATCACGTTCTTCTGAAAGGGTAAGAATTTCATGAAATGCTTTTGTGAGAAACGCACATGTGTTACTCCTGAAATGAGAAGTTGTTTTTTGGGATATGATACAATATATTTAGAAGTTAGTGCAGTCTTCATTTTCTGTGTTGAAGCTTTTTACATTGAAAGATAATCAGGTTCATTTAACGGGTAAAAATTTCATGAAATGCTTTTGTGAGAAACTCACATGGGATACTCTGAAATGAGAAGCCCTAGTTTGGGATATGTCAACGTACTGTTTCGAAGTAAGAGCAGAGTTCATTTTCTCTCTAGAAGCTTTACTTTGAAAGACAATCACGTTCTTTTGAAAGGGTAAGAATTTCATGAAATGCTTTTGAGAGAAATGCACAAGTGTTACTCTGAAATGGGAAGCCCTTTTAGTTTGGGATTTCTCAAAGTACTGTTTAAAGTTTGAGCAGTGTACATTTTCTCTCTAGAAGCTTTAATGTGAAAGATAATCACGTTCTTTGGAAGGGTAAGAATTTCATGATAGCTTTTCTGAGAAATGCACATGTGTTACTATGAAATAAGAAGCCCTTGTTTGGTTTATGTCAAAGTACTCTTCAAAGCTAAAGCAGTGTGCATTTTTCTTTGTAGAAACTTTACTTTGAATAATAATCACGTTCATTTGAAAGGGTTAGAATTTCATGAAATGTTTTTGTGAGAAACGCACATGTTTTACTCTGAAATGAGAAGTTGTTATTAGGGATATGTTACCCTATTGTTAGAAATTAGTGCAGTGGTCCCTTTTCTCTGTAGAAGCTTTACATTGAAAGATAATCACGTTCATTTGAAAGGGTAAGTATTTCTTGAAATGCTTTTGTGAGAAACTTACATGTGTTACTCTGAAATGAGAAGCCACAGTTTGGGATATGTCAAAGTACTGTTTGACGTTAGAGCACTGTTCATTTACTCTCCAGAAGCTTTACTTTGAAAGGTAATCATGTTCTTTTGAAAGGGTAATAATTTTATGAATTGGTTTTGTGAGAAACGCACATGTTTTACTCTGAAATGAGTAAGCCCCAGTTTGGGATTTGTCAAAGTACTGTTTGAAGTTTGAGCAGTGTTCATTTTCTGTGTTGAAGCTTTACATTGAAAGATAATCAGGTTCTTTTGACGGGGTAAGAATTTCATGAGATTCTCTTTTGAGAAACACAATTTTTCTCTGAAATGAGAAACCTTAATTTGGAATATGTCCAAGTACTGTTCTAAGTTACAGCAGTGTTCATTTTCTCTCTGCTTAGAATCTTTTACTTTGAAAGATAATCAATTTCTTTTACATGGTAACGATTTCATAATATGCTTTTGTTAGAAACGCATATGTGTTACACTGATATAAGAAGCCCTACTTTAGGATATATCCAAGTATTTTTTCAAGTTAGAGCAGTGTTCATTTTCTATAGAAGCTTTTATTTGATTGATAATCACGTTTTTTGAAGGGGTAAGAATTTCATGAAATGCTTTTTTGAGAAATGGGCATGTCTTACTCCTGAAATGAGAAGCCGTAGTTTGGAATATGTCTTAATACTCTTCACAGTTAGAGCAGTGTTCATTTTCTCTCTAGAAGCTTTATTTTTTAAGATAATCACATTCTTCAGAACGGATAAGAATTTCATGAAATGCTGTTGTGAGAAACGCACATGTGTTACTCTGAAATGAGAAGTTGTTATTTATGATAGGTTACACTATTGTTAGAAGTTAGCTTGCGAGTGTTCATTTTCTGTGTTGAAGCTTTACATTGAAAGATAATCAGGTTCATTTAATGGGTAAAAATTTCATGAAATGCTTTTTGTGAGAAATACACATGGGTTACTCTCAAATGAGAAGCCCTAGTTTGGGATATGTCAACGCACTGTTCGAAGTAAGAGCAGAGTTCATTTTTTCTCTAGAAGCTTTACTTTGAAAGATAATCACGTTCTTTGGAAAGAGTAAGAATTTCATGAAATGCTTTTGTGAGAAACGCACAAGTTTTACTCTGAAATGAGTAGCCCTATTTTGGGATTTGTTAAAGTACTTTTTGACGTTTGAGCAGTGTACATTTTCTCTCTAGAAGCTTTACTGTGAAAGATAATCACGTTCTGGAAGGGTAAGAATTTCATGAAATCTTTTGTGAGAAATGCACATGTGTTCCCGTGAAATGAGAAGCCCTAGTTTGGGATATGTCAAAGTACTCTTAAGTTAAGGCAGTGTTCAATTTCCTCTGTAGAAACTTTATTTTGAAAAATAATCACGTTTTTTGGAAAGGGTAAGAAGTTCATGAAATCATTTTGTGAGAAACGCACATGTGTTACTCTGAAATGAGAAGTTGTTATTAGGATATGTTAACCTATTGTTAGAAATTAGTGCAGTAGTCCTTTTCTTTGAAGAAGCTTTACATTGAAAGATAATCATGTTCATTTG